>WBMV01001117.1:373567-676466 GCA_013396655.1 Campylorhamphus procurvoides | reverse complement strand
TTTCCTTCCAGAAGATTTAGGAATAATGTTTAACTGGTGCTTCTTTAGTTTCAGAAATTGGTTACTCGGAGTGAATTTCAGTTTGCTCAGTCTAGGGGAAAATCCATGAGCAGGAGAAATTAGTTTTCTATGGTAAGAACAAAAAGGAACTGTTTTATAAAATAATGTAAATGCTCAGCTTTTAATCAGAAGAACAAAACAGAGAAGAAAACTGGTATCAGTGTGCCTTTGTGCCACTCAGGTGGGTCAGAGGGACCTTGAGGATGTTCTCAATCATTGCCTATAATTCCTTTCCAAGGCACCCCTGATATAACATAGTGCTGCTTTTTTCACCAGCCCACATTTTCTTCCTTTTTAAATGAAGATACTGGGATGTTTTATGGCAGGAGGGGAACTTGTACCATTTGTCTGACATAGAATTGGTGGAGGAAAGGCATATTTTGTGGAGAAGTTTATAAAGTGGCTTGAATCACAGCTCTGAGACCAAAATAGTTTCACTGCCTCTAAATGTTTTTTGAGGAAGCTGAAATATTTGGCCTCTGCCTTGAAAGAAATATCAATGCATTTTGTGCTTCCTTTCACCAAATAGGTGCAAAAGAGGAGAGATCAGAATATCAAAAATCCAGTAATCCTTTTTAGCAGAAATTATACAGTGGCTGAAATGATTAGTTGTAAAAATAAGCATGTTCATTACGAAGAGAGGGGAGTTAAAGGAAGTCACCCCAAAACAAGAGTAAACATGAGGAAGCATAAGCCAAACAATATTGTTGCCATAAGAATATGTACAGCACTCCAGTTTAGGCCTAAAATAGTCAATTAAACATCACAATGTCACCATTGTATGCATTTCTGCTATAATTCATGTCAACATCAATAAATGAGAATTCAGCTGACAAAGGAAACATTATTTTTAAAACAGAAATTGCTGCCCAGTGTATGCTGGAGGGTGTCAGAAAGTTACAGTTTGCACCAGTATATACTGTACAACTTAAGCAGTAATTTTCTTTGCATGAACAATTGTTACATTTTATTAAAAATACATATTTTTTTAAAAAAGTACATTAAAAAAAGCTAATAGCATGTCACAGACAATAGCATTTACTAATAATAAAGCAAAAGGAAAGACAGGCACACAGAGAAAATGGCTACAGGAGACAGAAATTCAGAGCAATAAATAGGCTGTTTTAGCTGGCTTCACCATCATTTCTCATTAGAAGTATTTCTTTCTCATTGCCATACTTGTTCTCACCCATTTTTTCTACCACATCAGCCTCTTCTGGCTGGACTATGATGGCACCTCTACGGCAGACTTCAAAAAAGCCCCTGCAGACTCCAGGAACAGATCCAAGATGAGATAATGGAGGTTACACTCTGTAGTGCTTCGCTACGTGCAGCAGAGCAAATATGCTATCTTAAATTTAAAAGTTATTACAAATTACTTAAAACAACAGCACAAACTAAACTGATTTTTAGAAATTAAAATGCTCTGTCTCAGAATTTTTCACTGTTACAGTCTAGTCTGTTGGTGAGTAGGAGATCCATTTCACATTGTTCCTTTATGAAACCTCAGTGTTTTCAAGGAATTGGTCTGAAGGAGAAATTGTTCTTTCTTACTGGAGGAGATTACTAAGATGTTCTGTGACACAGAGCCAGCCAGGAGGGAGCCAAAGCCCAAGCCTGTCTTCATTGACATAAACCCTTTAGTTTTCAAGGACTGAACACTTTAAAGCAATTGTGTTTTCCCTCCCACTAACCTTTCTCCTTCCCTCCACGCTACCGCCTCACTTCTCTCTCAGGTCTGATGGAACAGCTTTGTCACTCACACTCTACAGGACCCCCTCCTCTTTATTACCCTCCCAAAACTCCACCTGTTCAGAAGTTAACTCCAAAGTGGTTGCGGCAGGGAAAGAAGAAGTGGTAAAAGTACAGTGCCTGATAACACCATACGTAGGAGGATGTGGTCTGGGACCCATCCAGCTACACATGGTGGAGGTGTGTTGAGTAGCTCCGGCAGCTTTCCACACCTCTGACACAAGCAGATGACCATTGCACTGGTGCTGTGTAGGCACCTGCAGTCAGGGCTCTTGTCACACCTGGGTTCTGCTACTCCCCTTTTCACTGCCTAAACTGGTGATTGTGCTGCAGTTAGTGCATGGGACCTGGTTCTCTGACTACTGCTTTTATTTAATGCCACACAGCTCCTGCTGCTACTGGTCTGGCTGTGGGGCACTAGCGAGTATTAAGAGGTGCAGCAGAGAAGAGTAATTTCCACAGGGTATGGATCTGACAACGCATTCTGCTATTATCCAAAGGGCAAAGGGAGGATTAAACCCCAAGCATCCTCTAGCAGTTTTTAAAACAAGGAAGGAGTAATCTCAGTTGTGGTTGGCATTTTCTCCTTCAAAAGCCCCAGGTTTGCTAGGATGAAGATGTCACGGGAGACCGATGACGCCTCGGTCATCTGCCAGAGCCCAGCTGTGGTCAGTAAATCATTCTTATCAAGCAGCCTATATGAAGCGAGTAGATCTCTTTCAGGGTCCCAGTGGGTAAATATTGCCCCTACAAAACTGTCAGTGTAATTGGTGCTAATTGTCAGAGTCAGTAGAGGCCATGAGGTGCTCACTGCTTGTCAGGGCTGAAGCAGGTGAGCAGAAAATCATGGTGAATGCTCAGTGCCCTGCTGCAGACACTGACTGGGCAAACCTGAGCCATCAGCCTCCAGGCTGCCAATTCTGCAATAAGTAAATAAATAAAACAACACTAAAAAGGTAAAAGTCCCAGACTGCATGGGAACTGTATATAGGCCTATGGCGCCTGAAGTGTTTCACCAAAGCCATTGTTTCATGAGTGTGCTGGAGATGCTATTGAGTTAAACAGTACCATGGAAAATCCAAGACTTTCTGACCAAAGCTTATGATTCTTTCAGGACTTGTGAAAAAAAACCCCTATTTTAAAAAGCAAAATCAGAATGGATGCTTCCTGTGGACTGAAGTATTTTTTCCAGTTACTTCATCCCATCAGTTTTGAAATATTGTGAAACACTGTAAAAAGCTCTGACCCACTAAGGCTGGAAGAATACTTATTATGAGTGACGTGAGACAAATGAAAGATAAATAGAAAATTCACCTGTGGCATAACATTAAGCAAGGACCACTGAACACGGGGTGAATTAGCCCGGCATCATTCATGGTCAGTTGGGGATATCAGGTGTGGTTTGCCAGGCTCTGGTCCCACTCAGTCCCTACAACATGGTCTGTCCAGGGTGCCAGTATGTCTAGAAGAGGTGTCTTTCATAGAGGTGTTAAATTATCATCATTTTTGAAAGATATCAAAGTCATTATCAGATTGCAGATGACTATTACCAGCATAAAATACAGGTGCATAGTGACACCCTTGGGCAAGGTAGAACTTATATCTCTCCAATAAATAATGCAATTTAATTTTACACGTTGCCCCCACTTGCCTTTGGCCACATGTCTTGCTGTCCAGGGCACTTTGGAAATGGTTTATATGACTGTGTGGAAATGATTCTCAAGTGGCAGAGGCAGCACTATGGCTTTTCCACAGCGGACACTACATGGCCACATTGTCAGCTGGACTGGGGAGTGAGCATCACAGATTTGCCTGCTGCTGCTCTAACCTAGGCTTGCTTTTTGCTGCAACATTTCAAATTCCTGAGAGCAGTAGGCAAGTTAGTCCTAAAAGGTGATGGGCTGCCAGCTGGCATCATAAAACTGCTCCTTACCAGCCCAACAACAAAGTCATCTGGCTCTCATTCACATTGATTCGGGCTTTTTTTTACTAATAAAAGCAAGATTCCACATCAAGTATGATCCTACTGGTGCACAAATTCTGTTTGTTGCTTCCACAGCTCACATGCTCCATGCTCTGGTCAGAAAGCAAAGCAAGGGCAGACACCAGTTTATCCCTCCCCCATGCTCTCAGCACTATGCCCTTCACACATAAGGGTTTGTCTTTGTAGACTAAGAAGCAGAACTGATAAAATATTCAGGAGGATTTTCAGAGACCTCTGCTGTAAGACTCCCCTCCATAAAGGTACCACAGGTTCAGAAGGGAAGAGTGAAAGAATCATCAGTTTTAAGAATCAGCTTTTTTGATCAGCCAAATAACCATAATTAGTTAATACCCTTTCATATGAAAACATATTCCTGTCTCTACAAATACAGCCTTTAGGTGTCTCTGTTCATAGTCCTGGCGGAATGAGAAAGTGCATAAGGCTTTACTACTCCTCCTTTTGTCCCTGCTAAGGAGCAATTGGAAAACACTTAAGGACCCAACCCAGCGTGCTGGGATTTAAAACCCTGAAGAAAAAAAAACATGCTGCAAAAACCAGTAGGGCTTTCAGTCTGCTGGAATAAACCATTATATCAACTGAGAGAATGGGAATTTTGTTTGTTTGTATATTTTGGTGGGCTTAAAAAATATTTTCTTCCTCTTCCTTCAGGGAGAGAAGTTGCATCTCACAACATTCAACTGGAGAACATACAAAACTTTATGGCTGCAGTTTGTTACCTTCTAGGAAGGCTTTGCTGGGAAAGTAGTTTTTGGGCTTTTTTTTTCTGCCAGTGACTGCTACAAGACACACAACAGTTTGTACCTGTCAGCAAGACCAGTCCTTTTTCTTAACTGCCCTGCTGCTCAACACTCTTATTTCACAGTGTCAGGCACTGTGAGCACTTTAATCTGTTAAAAGGGCTCTTTTTTCCTTTTAACACTGAACCATGTTTTATTTATCAGTCTTTGATTTAGAAACGCTTAAAAGGCATCACACGTTTTCTAAGATGGATGACTCCTCTGTGGCTGTTGTATGTGCCTGTGTGTGTGCACACAGGTGTTGTTGTCGTTGCTGCAAGTCCAAGGGAAAGCATCTTTATAAAGGAGTGCTCTCTAGCATGTGGTCCAGGAGAACTTCTGCTCCATAATAACAGCAGTCTGATCATGGAGACCTATAAAGCTGCCTATAAAGAACCTGATTCAGGTCTCATTGAACTTAACGGGAGTCTTTGCCTTGGCTTTAGTGGGGTTTTTTTCCCAGGTCCTGTTGAAAGAGAATCAGTAGTGAACAAAGAGTAACCTAAAATTGCATTTTGTTTATGGGATGTTTTAAGGTCATATGAAACTAGTTAGTTTTATTAGCCCCAGGTGATAGTATAGATTTTGGTCAGGGGTTGCAGAATCTTAATTTGCTGGCTAGGGAAATCCAAAACACTTATTCCCATGCTGTGTTCAGTGTTTCTTTGTGGAGAAGATATTCCTGTCCCCCAGCCTGCTTGGCAAAGGCATGAGCTTTCCTCATCCCTCCCACTACCCCATATGAGCTGTGTGGCTGTGTCAAGAGAACCACAGAAATCCCCATCTCCTCATATGCACACCAGAGAGCTCCAGGTTATGCATCACAGCAAAAGACACCACTGGCAATAGAAATTGCTCAGTATGTGATCAGAGGGCAGCCAAAGGCAGCTGTTTGACTGGCCAAGAGACAGACCGTGCAGTTTGCAACTCTTACAAGTTGCTGTTACAGACAAAGAGAGGCTTTCACACGGCTCAGGCATGCACATGAATGCAGAGTTGATCCAAGACCTGTCCATCACCTGCAGCACCTCTGCCCGATGTGCAGACCACATCTGTGCTACATTTCACAGGGTGCACACACCCATCTGTGCATTCACATATGTGCTCTCTGTATTGCAAATACCTGTACCCTGCAGTGGGGTCTGCCCTGGCTTTGAAACACCTTGAATGATGATCTAGCATATAATTAGTGTTTAACTATGATTTGAGAAAGGGAAAATACATGCTTCCCCGTGAACTGGGGAGGAAAGGCCATTTTTCCCAGCAGAGGCTGTAGCTCTTCCACAAGGAAATCCAGTGTAGAGACTGTCACTGCGGCCACAGAGGACAACAGCTCCCATAGGAAGCATCTGGGAATAGGAGTTGAGTTTTGCTGCTGTCTCATTCAAAACTTATGGCTGCAGTTTGTTACCTTCTAGGAAGGCTGAGGAGATCCCTGGGGTAGTGGCAGTCTGGCAGCATGACCATCTTCTGACACCTGCTCCTCTCAGTGTAGCCAACCAGAGTCCTACATCTGCAGACAGAAGGACCATTATTGTGTTGCTCAGAGCATTTCCAGGTAAGAGTGAGCTCCTGGCTGACCTGTTCTTAACCAGGAGGGCTGGGAAGTCTGGTATCACTGTCTGGCCACCCTTTATATAACCTGATTTACACAGGACAAAAGTCAATTCAGGATCTGTGATCAGTTCTCCCTGGAAGGAAAGGGGACTGTGAGAAAAATCTCTTTTATTCAATTTAGAGAAGATACAAATATCTGTGAGATGAAGTGTAGCAGAAAAGGAAAGTTTCTATTTCAGCACGTGTTGGGTGCTTACACCACTAAGGTCTGAAAAGCACACCCCCACCCCAAAAATCATGCTTTTTATATGTCCCAAGAGTTCTGCCCTGTTAGCATAATGAGAGGAGTGGGCCTCTTCTTCTGATTGGGTTTGGTGTGCCCCCCTGTGCAGGGAGACGGGGTCTTCTGGTCAGAATGACCACTTTCCTCTGCACACAAAGGGCCTGTCATGTGGCGAGGGCTTGTTTCGGCCATATCTTTATCTACTTTCATAATTCCCTATTCCAGAATGCAAATTGTCCCTGGCACCAGCTCCAGACAGGATCTGGTACCTTACAGCTTTTGCGGTATACCTAAAAAAGTAATTCCTAAGTTAATGAACCATTTGCTTGTAATAAAACCATGTTTTTTATTTCTCATAGGACTAAGAAGCATCTTGTCAAAGATAGGATGCCATCAGAAGCACTCCAGACACATTATCTGTGGATGCAGTCCCTGAAGGAGATCATTCCCTTCCTTCCAATCTAACAAAACTCCCTCATGTGCACGGGAATCCCACCAATGTGTGAGTAAACCTCAGGGCTATATGATCAGGGACGACAAGCCCCACATTCTCAAAAAATCAAGTAAGTGCTAGGTAAGAAAAAGCACCGGTGGTAGTGAGGTATTTGTTACTGACGTGGTAAATGTCCTACATGAAAATCGCCAAACAAATTCTCTTGCCCTTCCACAGCAAACAAGCACTGTTGTGCTATCCACTGATTCTTTGTATTGTATTTTATCACCACTATCCTCATCTACTACTTTTCCTCCCGAGGCATTTTCTGAAAGCATTGGGTTTAGGCCTGCATGTAAACAGGAGATCCCAGAGGCTGGGGTGCCCCCTCTCTAGCTCAATAGGCACTCTTTTCTGCCAGCTTGGCAGATGCCGCAGGGTCTGTCAGATGATCCTGAGGATGATGAGATGTCTAGACACCCTTGAAGTCCTGATGGCTATTTGTCTTTCACTCCCATTTCACAGTGAAGGAGTTGTTAATATTTAGTTGCTTACAAAGAAAATCCTGTTCAAAACCCTCTCTTGATCCGAGCAGACTGTGCCTTGGTCCCGTCTCCAGTAACAAAGTGATATTTTCCCCTTGAAAATATGGCTCTTCCTCTACAGAGACAGCTCCATTACGTAATCCTGTCAATCAGCTGCCAAACACGTCAGTATGGTAACTGGGTGCCAAATACAATACTAAGATAAGTATTAAATAGCTGCCAAATGGGCCTCTCTGTTCTCACCATCTCAAAACCCTCATCTTCCTTTTCTCTCTTCTTCCCTGTCTGCTATTGATGTGCAGTTTTCACTTTCCTAACAAGGTCTTTGCAATGACTCCCTGTTCAGTGTCCTGCAGCTATTGAGATACCATTGCGGCTGGAAAACAGGTTGACTGAAATTATTTTTCAAAGAAACATAAAGTTAAGGAGTGCTTTTTTGTGTGTGTGTTTGTTTTGTCTTGTTTCATTTGGAGTCTGTTACACCCTCCATTAACATCAGCGTGCTATGGCTGCTGTCCATGTTCTCGGACCAGCCAATGTCACAAGGACAAGGTCAGACCAAGGGTCCTCTAACCTCTTATCCTTCCTCCAACAGCAGCAGACAATTAAGGAAAAGCTATAGGAAACAGAAGAAATATAGGAATTCTTGCAGCAGTCTATAGCTCATGGACTGCCTGAGCTGGAAGTAACATCTGGAGTATCATAATAGGTTTCTTACATCAAATTTGTTGATCTCTATTTGAAGCCATTTGTAATTTTGGCCTCCACAATATCCTATGTTAAAAGGTTCTTCAATGTAATTAGTGCAGGGTGTGTAAAATTCTTCTTTGTGTTTGTGTTAACCCTTCTTTTTGGGCAATTCCACCAATGCCTCCTTGAGTGTTATACAATGAAAAGTACTTTAATTCCCTGTTCCCCTTTTATTATTCATGGGACTAGCACCTGTTGTTTCAGTTATAAAAAACCACGGAAATATTTTTCTTCCCTGCTTATTTCCACATGCTGCAGGTTGAAAACATTGAAATGTTTCCATATTCAAAATGTTATAAATAAAATTTTTGGAAAATTCTCCCCATGGTGTTTTAAACCCAGCCAAAGCAGAAGAGGAATGAGACGAATCACTTCATGGGAAATTCTACCATTTTAACTTCTTTTCTAGTTTGAAACAGAACAGGTATCATTTTTGCAAAAGTTAAACACAAAGTGACTTTGGAAAGCTCCATGCTTTTGTATTCCAAGTAAGCAAATGTATCCAATTACCTAAAGTTGAAAAACAAAACCTGCCTTTCAAACAGTCATCTCACAGTGAAAATTGGGAGTGGGGAGAAGAAAAAAAGAAAAAGTAAGTCTTTATGCCAAATGCTATACTGTGAAATTTGGTATTTTGACAACATCAGACACTTTGGGATTTTTGCCTCTGAACTGAAATTTCACCCCCTCCAAATAAAAATCAAAAAGATTTCACAAAAAGTAGTTATTTTGAAGGAAACCATGCTAGTAAAAGATTTCTTATGCGATGCCACCTACTGCATCGAGTGATCCCAGGAAGCAGAAAAGTGACTGGAATTTTATCAGTGACTCTACCCTGTTGAAAAGGCTTGGATTTACAGGTTGGGTGTCAGCGCTGTTCCAGTCTCCTGCTGCAAAGGAACCTGTGCTTGCTGTGGCTGACATTTGCAGAGACCCTGTGGCCAGAGAGGCATCTCTCTTGCCTGACACCAACTCAGATCTATCATCATGCCCCATCAGACACTCAGCCAGCTGTCCAGAGCTAGCATCCTCTGGAAGTCAGGTGTCTAGTTGCTCCAAAAGGCTGGGAGCCCTGTGTACCACACAGCTGGGAGAGGAGGGAGGTGTTTTGCAACTAAGTTATATTTATAGGGCCTCAGAGGCTGGTTTCCTCCCTGCCCTGCCCTAGCAGTTGGACCACATTCATGAGCAGGCATGATACCATCTTGACAGGTGGACTTAAGTGTAGGTAGCCAAAAGGTCACATACATGCGTAAAAAGGCATTTGTTGAAAGCAGATGCTCTGAGCCAGGAATAAGAAACAGTCTGGAGCTCCCACACATCATTAATACAGCACAATCCCCACCACTGGATGAACAACAAAAACAAACATAGGGCTGCAGTAGGTAAGATATGGCTTTCTTGATTATAGCCCAGTGTTTTATTTTAATTTTTTTTAATTCCCGTTTGTCTTTCTTCTACAGAATGGGCAAAAAGGGGTTTCCAGATTTGGTAACCTATTTTGAGAGCTCTGTGTGTTAGGGTAAGGGAAAAAACCAATACAGCCCAAATGTGCTTCACAGCTTTGTATGTGGATATGAATACAGATTAATATGATATTAATGTAATGCAATTAAGAGAAAGCTGATGTTATTGTTTGAGACAGACATTATTTCCCGATAGAAGAATAAATCAATTGCAATTGTTGCACTTTCTGTAAGAATTTGCACATTTTACTCTAGGTCAGGTTGGTTACTGAAATGAAGTACTACTATATTTTAGCTACACTGAACAAAGGGCAGAGTCGGTGACAGGTACAACATGTAACTAATCACACTGTGTGTGTAAGCACTCAAAAGCTAATGAGGGACAAACTGAACCCAAACACTCTCCTGAGTCTTTGCATTCTTTAAAATTAATAAAACACAGTTAGACAATAAACAAACCTATTTCTGCATTTCCACCAGAGCGGCAGTAACACAAATCCTCTTCTGGAGCTATTTATTGCCACCAGTCTTTGACACAGTCGCATTATGACCCCTGCACCTGTAATGTGATATACAGGAGAAACAAAGGCATGAAGGGAAAGGGCTCAGCTTCCTCTCCTTAATTGCTTCATGTAAAACAAAAGCCACCCAAGGAGTTGTTTGGAGAGGAAAACAATACCAAGTACCCTTGAAGTTGCTGTGGACAAACGGTGTGTAAGCAAAATTCCCCACCTGGAACAGAGCCAGGGGATATGAGCGTCACCAGCACCCTCCTCCTATCCCCCACACAGAAACAGAAATGCTCTTCTCCCATCTGGGAACCCAAAGTCTTCACTACATGGAGAGCTGTTTTGGTGTGAGGGGAGAGCTGGAGTCACTTTTGGGCAGCTGAGGCCACGGTGGAGACTTGGAGGGGAGGCAGAGGAGCTGATGCCAAACGTCTGCAAGCGCTGTGTCTCTGAGCCAGAGAGAATCAAAGGGTGCTTGGGGCAGTCTGGAAGCCAGGCTGGCCGAGGGAGGGTGTGTCTCAGCTGTGCTTTCCTCACAGCTTTCTCAAAAAAAAAAAAAAAAAAAGACATTTTAGGGATTTGTAGCACATTTACTTCCCTGGAAATTATTTGTAACCAAAATTTGGTTACTAACCAAGTTTTGGTTTACATTTTGTTTGAATACTTGCTGATGTACCGCTACACTGTTAAAGTACCTCAGCACTCGTACCTGTTTTCTATTTTTTTTTAAAGAAAGCGTCAAACAGTTCAAAGGTTATGTTTTAAAACTCTTTCATTCAGTCAGAGAAGGGAAAGCCCTTCTCTGACTGAATGAAAGAATTTTTTTTTTACATTAAACTTTTTTTTTTTTACATTAAACAGCAATAACTAACAACAGGAGCTAATCTGTTCCATGTTTTCATGTCCCTCTAGCGACATGTTACAGGAATGACTTTAATGGACATTTTGTCCTACAGAAAAAGTAGGCTTTCAAAAAGCACAAAACCATATAGGCAAGTCACTCCACAGAATATTTTCTCGAAGGCTTCATTTTTCGGCAAGGACTTCCCAGAAATCACCAGAAATATATTAGTGACAAGAAATCCCTCATGTGGCTGAACAGGCAAAGTCTCCCAAGATAATGTCCTTTTGACTCAAATGTGTTAAAACAAGCAGCTAAAGGGATATCTCTCTAATATCCTTCAGTGCTTTCCCTTCCCTTCACAGCATACCTTTTAACTCCATCAGGATTTCAGTCATGTCTCCAGCTAATTAAAAAAAAATACACAGCTACTGTGTTTTTCCCTTTTCTACAAAAGGTTAGTGTGAAATGTCAGGTGGATTCAGTGAGGCCGACCCCTGCCTGGTCCCAACTCTGTGCCATGTGCAGGGTTCAGTCCTACCACCCTCGGCTCCTGAATGCAGAAAGAACCAGGAGAGACCTACAGTCTCCCTGAATCATTCCCCACATCTTAGGTCTACCCAGGAGGATCTGTCTGTGACACAAACACCCCCATAATTATGTGGCTAATACTTTAGGTTGGGTTTTTAAAGGATATGGTTTGATGGAGGGGCTGGACTTAAAACATCTGTTTGCTGATGTTGTGAAAAGAAGTTGATTGCCCTGGTCTGTGGCTGGAGAGGGACATGCCTTAGTTCCTGTGAAGAGATGAGGTTCATGATGTTCCAGAGAGCCTTAGAGGGAGCATACGTGCTGTAGAAACTCTCCTGGCTGAAGCAGGATAGCCTGTGACCAAATCATGCTGCACCCATGTCCTTGCCCAGTTCTCACTACATTTTCAAACCTCTACACACACAGACACACACGCACACTCAACCTACTAACATTTTTATTAAGAGGCTTATTTGTGCCATACACCTCTATCCATACCCATAGTGTCTACAATATCCATGGTCAGACCCAAATGACACTATCCCTGAGAGAGTTACAGGTGCCCACAGCAAGTACCCCACAGCCAGCTACCACCAGAGCACCGTGGATGATATGAACAGATGCGCACGGATGCACAGAATCACACTCTTGCTTTGAATTATGTTTGCCCTACCCAGATTTTTCTTGCACCTCTTCCAAATGGTGTTTTACTATCCAAAGTCAGCATGCACGATCTCCAGAAAGGACTCCTCCTGGCCATTGTAGACAGACAATAGATAAAAAGGGAGAAATTTCCCCTCCTGCTGACTCTGCCTGTGTCAGAACAGAGAAAGAGGAGTGGGGAAGTGTGATCTATACAGAGCTCTTTCAGACTGTCCCAACTGAGAATCCAGACTGACACGCTTTGCAAAACAAGCTTTTAGCTTAACAAGCTCTATCTATTGACTATATCATGTTGGCCTTTATGAATATTTCATGCATTCTCCCTTCTCCCCACTCCTTGGCACATCTCTTCGTTAAAGAGAACTTATTAAAACTGCAAAAAATGCATTTGAGGAGCATTTATTTTAAACACTTACAGGAGGATGTAGTCAAAAACATATTTTAAAGATTTAGCAGAATCAAACGCCCAAGATTAAAGAAAGGAGAGAGCCAATTAAATATGTTACACAGTAACAGAGCAGTCAATAAGTCATAAATCCACTGAGTTGTCTTGGTGGTGAAATGTTTTTAATCATAACTAGATAAAAGGTATTCAGAAGACATGCACTATGCATTGAAAGTATCTTTAATGCACATGTTTTAACTCCACTCTTTAAGGTACAGAGCTTAAGGTCAGTTTGCAACGGCAGAAAGCTTTCCTAGTAAGAAATTCACATATATAAATTTTTCAATTATATCTTAACAAAATGGAGAAAGGGCCCAGCATTGCAGAAAAGGTAAATACAGGACAGACAGAACTCACTATAAACAGTCTTTCACCTTATTCAAGCTGCACAAGCCAATCTGATTCTAAAATTTATACTGTAGGGCTCCTTATTAAATATACATTTGAACACAGCCCCTTCTTTCCTAGAATATGATCTTATAGTGACCACAATCTATGTCAGTAACAGCTTTGTTAACAAGATTAGACTAAAAGTTTTTGCAGTTCTGCATGTCCACAGCTAGTGGATGTCAGAACATCCTGATGATGAGTGTAGTTTTTGTGCTTATAGCAGCCTATGGGTCCCACTGCTCTTTTATTTTCCCCATAGATACAGCATGGATTGTGAAATAGGTTCCTAGACCAAGTTTCTCTTGCAGAAGACATTGCGGTAATGGAGTGGAAGGGAGGTAAAATGAGGTATTCCATTTATCTCATTGCCAGAGGAGCTTTTGAACGATGAACTTCATTTTTTCCTTCCACTGCATTAAAACAAAACTCTGCTCCTTCAAAAAACATCTATGAAATTAGACCAGCACAACATTGATGGGATGAACTAGAGAATTAGATTTGCTCTACTTAAAGGAAACAATTGAGGAAGATTACAAAAGGAAGGGCAAACTCAAAGTCTTCAGCTATCATTAAAACTATTCATATCCTTAGCAAGGCAGAAAATTGGATAGCTCTCCTGTTCATAATTTAATGGCTTCTGTTCAGTCACAGCCCTACCTACCTGCTTAAAAGCAAATCCTGTGTAGCAGTGATGCACATTCATTACTGTCCTCTCTCCAGATAATTTGACAGTTCCATGGCATGGTGCCACAGTTGGTCGTTATCTCTATCCCCAAGTATCACACCCTCCTGCAAGATGTTACAGTGACAAAGAAATCATTGGTATCACCATTTTCCCTTCTTCATCTGGTCAGCATCCCCTCCAAAGAAAAGTGCTCCAGGGATTTCACAGAGGGAAGCAGGCATAAAACAATCTCACTGCTTTTGTGCTGGTGTTGTTTGTTTGTTTATTTGTTTGGGGTTTTTAAAAGATTTAAATATGCAAAGAATGAACAGTTAATTGGAAATAATGAAGTGTAAAAAAGAAACTCTCACCCTTAAATACTGGAAACTGCCCCCATGTCCTCTGATCGACTGACTGCTTCTTATCCACTTGGGACTTTCTCTGGGGACTCAGAGAAGTCAGTGAAAAAGACCTAGAGTGACTACTGTTCAATCCTTCCTCTTCCCCATACCAGTTTGCTGTTAACCTAGGATCCTCAACGACCACAGCTTTTTGCACCCTAAAAGCTTAATAGCTGATCAATCCAACAAGAAGTTTATTGTAAAATTGATAATAAAAGTAAAAAAACACCACCAACCAACCTCCCAACTCCGTAATTTTCTGCTTCATTGTCAAATGCTCCACCATTTAGACTTGATTTGCATGATTTCCTGTGCATATGTTTTTTTCTCTGTTTCCAAGCCCAGAATTATCTCCTATAGAGGCTGTATCAGCTGCTGGTGCTCGCAGATTTTCTTTGTCCTTTC
Source organism: Campylorhamphus procurvoides (assembly GCA_013396655.1). Lineage (NCBI taxonomy): Eukaryota > Metazoa > Chordata > Aves > Passeriformes > Dendrocolaptidae > Campylorhamphus > Campylorhamphus procurvoides. The sequence continues at coordinate 661,990 of WBMV01001117.1, read as the reverse complement.
CAACCTGCAAAATATCGTCTGCAGAATCCAAATCACTGTCTGCCTATTCTCTTATCTTTCACTTCTTTTAGCCATCAATAGCCAAGCTGTGCTGTTCGCTAACTACAACATATTGTAGGAAGAAACTGATAAGTACATCAAACAGCATTCTCAGACTACACAAAAACATGTGCCACTGACATTTTTTATTGCCTGTGACAAGTCACCCATCCCCACCCAGTCTTTCCAGGCACATAATGCACATTTCGAATCTGTGTCACTGTAGGTACTCTTTATTACAAAGAACTTATGCATATATAATCACACCTAGAATCTGAAAAGCATACTCAGGCAAAAACTACTTTTTTTCCTAGTATCACAAAAAAAGAAGTGATGACTATGAAACTCTAAGAATGAATGAGCTAAATTTAGTACTTAAATAAGGGGTGATCAGGTAATGTCCCATTATCTAATGGAAAGAATTTAAGATTTCAGCTTAGCTAAGGTGTGGTAACTGGTCTTGTGTGAGTCCCACATCTGTTGCTCTGCAAAATAATATCCACTTTGTATAAAATTCACACCACTGATCTGGCTTGTGCTCCAGTTGACAAGGAGTTCATACATGGTTGGTTACTGGAGATTAGTTGAAGACAGACAACCTTTTAAATTACTTGCTTTTTGGTGACCTGCTCATTGCCACCTGAAAGAATCTCTGTATTTTCTGAATTCCTACAAATTTCCCAGTAACCACAATTCACTGAAATAGTTCACAAAGCTTAAAGCAAATTTTCATGTTGGATGAAAGTTAGTGCAGAAGCTGGTGAAGGGTTTGGAGCACAAATCTTATGAGGAGCAGCTGAAGGAGCTGTGGTTGTTTAGCCAGCAGAAAAGTAGACTCAGAGGGGACCTAATTACTCTCTACAGTTACCTGAAAGGAGTGAGGTGACAGTCTCTTCTCCTAGACCACCAGCAACAGAACACAGGAAAAAGTTCTCAAGTTGCACCAGGGGAGGTTAAGATTGGATATCAGGAAAAATTTCTTCCCTGAACGAGTTGTCAAATGTTGGAATGGGCTGCCAGAAAAGTGGTGGAGACACCATCCCTGAAAGATGTCTGGATGTGGCACTTGGGGATCTGGTTTTATGGTGAAAACAGCAGTGCTGGGATAATGGTTGGACTAGATCTTAGAGGTCTTTTACAACCTTAATGATTCTAGGATTCTATGGTTCTTTAGATTGAGGTTGGATTTGTAACACAAACCTTAAGTGTCATTCACTGCAAGAGAGGAAACAAAATGATTGGGCTAAAGATTTTGATAAATCACCTAAACTCTGGTTATGAGTTTCCCTCTGTCAAATGGCATTTGTTCTTACCCAGGTGTTGTTCTTCAGAGTTTTTGTAAATGGCTAAAGAATCCAAGCCAAGACTAAAGGTCACAACTCTAATGAGTCATGTACCTAAATCTGATCCAGTCAGATTTGAGTTTTACTCCAATATATCACCAAGATTATCAATCCTATAGCAATGTATACTACATGTGTGCATTCAGTATTCCCACAGTGGCAAGACTGGAAAAATGTCATACAGGCTTTAATATTAAGTCAAGATTGTTGCAGATTAGGTTTCACATATGTTTTGACTATGATTTTACTTTTCACTATTATTTTAGTTTGTCATATTCCACACACATTTAAAATGCTAACTAATCTTTTGCAACTGTTAATCCATAATCATTTCCCTAGTACTGAACCCTAAAAAAGAGACTGCAAAGCATGGAAAGAATTATGAAAAGAAAGTAGAAGCATCTGGTTTTTAAGTCTGAGCTGTGACTGACAAGCAGTTCTGTTGTTCATGAAGGGAAAACATCTGTAAAGATGTAAGCCATCAGGAATGATAACCTCTGAACTCTCACCCCATGCTGAGCTCTAGTAAACGAGTGCACCTATCTCTCTTGCCAAGTGTAACATGATACAGATGTGAAGTTTGCACCCTGCGCTGTTTGTCTGGCTTTGAATCTTGAAGTTAGATTGGGAGGATTCTTAAAACAGCAAATATGGGATCAAAACAAATTAAAATTAATAAAGTGAGAGGAGGAACTATGTATTTTGTGTCAGTTTTGAAAGATTAAAGATTTTTAGATAATGAAACAAAATACATACCAGTTTTAACCGGCACTTTCAAAAAATATTCCAGCTGGGTCTTGCAGAATAGTATAAAGTCACCAGCTTCTACTCAAGTTTAAAAAATTAAAACAAAAAAAAATCATAAACAAGTTTCATCTGGATAGGCAATTAATACCTGCTGTAGTTGTACTGAATGAATCAGTAATGCAGGTATTAACAGCGTGCAATATTACAGGGTAATGAAATAAGTCAGCCCTCAATCTCACAAGTCACAGAAAGCCCTGCAGTTGTGCTCAGATGGCCACTTCACAGAACTGCAACCACAAAAGCTTTTCCAGTACTTCCCCCACCCCCCAGGCCCGAGGTTTGACAGGAAACACGTTCCACAAACCATTTAATTTAGCTTGGCTCTTTTTAATGAGAAAGGATGTTTTTAAACAGACATGTGCCCTGGTTTTCCTTCCCCTTCTAGTGCAGGCATCCGCCAAATAAATATTATCAAAGGATTAAATATCTTGTGATATTTCATCTGAGCATATCCAAAGTGCTTTACAAACTTTAATTAATCTCCCAGTGAGAGCAGCACTGATAGACGCATTTGGAAGCTGAGTCTGAGTGCAGCGGGTCTGAGTGCCTGTCACGGCTGCACAAGGAATGAGCAGCAGGGCAGGCATGAGATGCCAGCAGTTCCCTGTTCTCATGGCTTTAGTGCTGGATTTCCTCAGGCCTTTGCAATTTATGCAAGGCAGCAAAGCCAATGATTTCAAGGTCATGTGGGCAGTGGACACTTTAGCTGTCCCCATTTAGTGAGACCCACAGCACCTTTCTGTTGCCATGACCAAGCAAGAGCTCTCCACGGTTCAGCTGTGCCCACTAGTTCCTGCAGGCTCCAGTCTCTCCATCCGCCTTCCCAGGGTTTGGACTTTGGGTCCCAATTAGAACAGGGCTGGGCAGAGAGCTTCAACTTGCAGCAAACCAGCATGGCACAGCACGGGGTGTCTGAAGCCTGCCTTCTGAAGTCTTGTTTAAGACTCTTGAATTAGTTTATTTCTCTGGATGTCAAATATCATCACCAGAACACATGTGATCTCTATGTACCTGAGACTACAAGGGTTTGGGCAGGTTTTTCTTCTTTCCTTTCCTTCTTTACAAAAATGTGTCAAAGACATAATTTATTACAATAAAACTGTGAACATACAAACCAAAACTGACATGTCCTCACTTCAAATTCCTTTGAGCCTGGAAGACAGGAGATAAAAAGGCAATTGATATGGGCAAACAAACCCATATTTTATGTCTTTCTCCAGTTTTCCAGGTTGTAATGGGCTGTGGTCTGAAGCTCAGAGGACTTCAGTTTGATTTATATGCATTTTTTTAAGCAAGTCTCACTGTTTCAGATTTGTAGCAGGACTAGCAGCAAGAGCAGCTGTGTTAGGGGGAGTCAGGTCATTAAAGCACAAAACTGTGCACTATTCCTCCCTGGGAGCCGCTGAGTGAACTGTGGCTGGGATGGGAGTCTTGAAGCATCTCGGCATGGAGCTGCTCACTGGAAGTTCATTGTGATTCATTGACAAGCTGATCACCATGGAAAACAGCGTTGCTCCCAGCATATTTGTTCAGTTTGATTCATTATTAGACTCACCTCCTTTTCTTGCATATTGCATTGGTTTGCTTTGTTTTGTTTTAATGGCTGTAAGTCTGTTTCTGCACAGGCAGCAGTGATGGCCTCTGAGGCAACATACAATGCTGGACATACAGCACCAGCCTACAGGCCCAGGCTCTGCTCCATATGGGTTGTGTCTCTCTTGATGTCGTGAATAGAGGTACCAGGCAGGAGCAGTCAAGCATCATTTCAGATTTACCATGGCCATGCAATGTATTCCGATGTCCAAGCAAGCTCCTGGGGTTTCTGGAGAATCGCAGACCACAGGTTGGTAGAAAAAGGAACCACATGATGACAGAATTACCCACAGAACCATTTTCCCTGAGTAATAAAGGCAATGAAGGGGATATGCAGTCATCAGTTTTCAAGAGTCCTTCATACAGAATTTTAATCCAAACTATGGGCATTGAGCAGACCGGAGTTTTAAAAACTGGTAGATGAAGCTGTCAGGACTCTTGTTTTTTCATTCTGAAATGAAGAATGTCACTCCCCAGAGACAGCTGATGGTTGGAATAAATACATGTATATGTGACTGATTTGTCCTGCCAGACTGGTGGAGGATGGCTATACATACCTTGGCATAGCCCACTGGCACTCTTCAGGAGTCCCTGTGAAGTGAGGTTACAGCATCATCCTTGGATTCAGCATTTTGATAAACCTGGCATTGAATCTGAACCATTAATGATGGTATGGAGTAGGCTGCAACAGTAACCTGAAAACTGGTTCTGAGTGTTGGCAATGAGTAATGTATTTGTGTTATGATGACATCAAGACTCTAAGTGCATTTCACACTCACTGATGTTGGGGTGATATTGTAGGATCATATAAACACAAAATGGCTTGCAGTGGAAAGGACCATAAAGATCACTCCATGTCATGGGCAGGGATATGACCCACTCCATCCAGCTGCCCAAGGCTCCATCCAACTTGGCTTCAAGTAAGTCTTGTACTAGAGAGCCAAGGTCAGGCCTGATGGGGTCTGAATCTGTTGCCCTCATTTTGAAGTGGTTTGTTGGCAAATTGAAGGTCTCACTTTTTTTCTCAGTCATGCCTAATCCATGGCTGTGCCAAACCTGTGCATCTTATTTTGGATGTGAACAATGGCATCATAGTACTGAATACTTGTGGCAGGAAGGAAACATTCTCTGACATTTCTATGCTGACAAATGGATGTAAAGAAAAGCAGGCAGCTTTTTTTCTTTTCTGTAATTACAACAGGATTGTCCTTGTTGACATCGTCAGTGACGTTTCTGCCTGTGTAATTCTTGGCAAATGTAGCAGGAAAATGAAAGAGTTGAGCCATAATCCACAAGCAAGACTATTCTACACCTTCCCAAGTTCAGCTGGCCATACATCTTCTCAGGAAATAAAAGCAATAGTCTAGGAAGCAGCAGTATTCACAGTAACAATAACATCATATGCAGGCAAAGTGAGACAAACAAAGCAGGATATATAAATATAAGGGGCAATTATGAATCTTTTGTATATGTTTAGCAAAAGCTTTGATGAATATTGTTTCATGTAACAATGAAAATAAGTATTTGGGGATTTTTTTTCTTACCTTTCAAAATTCAGGCCAGATTCCCTGAGAACTTAATGAATTCTCAAAAACTATTTTTGAATCTTAAACGGAAAACTATAGATCCTTCTGTTCAGACTAAATTCTGAGAACTGCAGAATTTCCAAAGTGTGCTATGGTGACATCAAGTTTCAGTGGATGTTTTCCAGTTCACTGAAATCTGAACAAGTCAAAGATAAAAATAAAACAGACTGGGCACATTGACTGTCACCTAAGAGCAAACCTGAAGACATTTAACATTGAAGCTGGAGAATCAGTCAGTCTAGAAGTTCTTGTTTGACCCTATTTTCTTGAGCATTACTGAGAGACTTTCCTACAGTAAGATCTGACAAAAGATAGGAAGAATCACCTAAATAATCCTGGAACTGGGAAAAGGAAGTGCAGGGCCATCTCATGCTGTTACTCTTCCAGAGAAGCTTCTCTTGGGCTTGTACATAACTATAGGGAGTTTTCAATCCCTCTGACTACAGCTGGGTCAATAGAAAGGAAACTCGGTGCCTCTGGCTTCATGCTGACCCAGATCTGGGAGTTTCGGACATAGACAATGTTGTTTGTTTGAGACACAGCACTCTCTAAACTCTTATGAACTGGAGCCAAGGAGAACTGCTGTTGCTGAATTTGCATGCAGGTATGTTATCAGATCCTTTGCTGTCTCAAAAGAATGGCATGGGGTATATTTTCACTAATATCTGCAGTAGGAACATAAACACATTCTGAACAGCAACACCATACTTCAGCTGTATGTCCTACTTCCTCAGTAGGAAAGCATTGCTCATAATTTCTCAGACTTTTCTAATCCAAGCATTACTTAACCTTTTGATACAATCTCTAAACTACCTTGATTAATGTTTCCACAATGGAATTCCTCTGTGACTAAACATAGATCAAGCTAAATTTTGGAGATAACCTTACTAATTCTGTTTCGCCTTCCACTTTGTTTGCCCACTGACAGGTGGAGCTTTTGGTTTTCAGCAGCTGTTTCGCTGCTTTCTGATGCCTTTGCTAACTCAACAGTTCCCATGTTAAGAAACATGCAATATACCAGACTGCTGAAGCTCCTAGTGCCCTTGTACTCTAACCAAGGGTGTCAATGGATGCAGATAAAGATGAAGAGGAATAACTGATTTTTCACAGAGAAACCAGAAGTGTTGGGACCTGGCAAAATCATAGTCAAATTTGTTTTGTTTTGTTTCATTTTGTTTTGGGGTTTTTTTGTGTTGATGGTTGACACTCAGCTGTGGAAAGCTCATACATTTTTCTCTATCCTTAGAAAACTTGCTCCTGGCACAAAACAGGAAGTCAGAAAACAAATATTTCTGGCTTCAATTACATTTTATAAACAAAATAGTCAACAATAGTTGTTGCTGTAGTCAGATCAATTATGTAACCATGTAAGGAGGGCAAAAAATATGTAAAACATTTATTTGCTTTCAGTCAATGATGAACAAATAGATTTAATTTTGGGTTAAGAAAACCTTATTTAGGTGAAAACGTAGTAAAATTGTGGGAATTTCACTTTGGTTTAGCTCTGCTTCTCAGCTCATTTAAGATTCTGGTTTAATACCTAATGGTTTTGAAATGTAGAATTGGTCAAAATGCCTTTCTCAAATTCCCAGGTGAACCTGTAGTTTATTTGAGTGTTTTACAGCATTTTGAAGTGGTTCTAGGCGCAGTATTTGACAGCCATAGTTTAGACTGCAGCATAAGTTAATAACTTGACAATAAAATAAATTATAGTTTTATCTGCTCTTGCTGTGTAGTATATGAAAAATTCTTGAGCAGGCTCCTAGAACAGTTTCTTTAGAATTCAGGTTTTTCTTGGTCTTTACAAAATGACATGCTGAAGAATAACTGGAAATGAAATAAAAAGGCCTTTCTCTGTAAAGTAAAAATAGGTGTAAACAGTACCTAGATCTTACAGAGAAGCTCAGTACTTCATTATAGTAAACACTATAAATGCTTTTGCCTTAAAAAAAATAAAATTAAAATAGCAATAGACAAACCACAAAAACATTGAAAGAGAAATGAGGTAAAATTCCTTCCTAACAGAGCAGTTCAATTGCAGAACCTGGAATCCAGCTCAAGTGGTTGGATTTTCAGCCCCTTACAGCCAGGCTGAGTTGGCTCACACTTCTGAGATTCCTGGTCTGTCTCTGCTGGGAACGATTGCTGTGAAAAGCTGGAGTGTAAAACACACTTACACAACTGCAACAATGAACTCAACTGTGCCCATTGTTTAAGCTCATAATGGCCATGTTCATCATGCAGGATACCTGCAATTTGTTTACTTTTGGATCATTGCCAAAGTGGGTTACAGAATGCAGCCATTTCCCTTATTTCATCTTGTTTCCATCATTTTCCCCCCAGTATTTAAACAATAGTCATCTCTCTTATTTCCATAGTACACTTTTGAAGACAAAACAGATCAGCTGTGAAACCTGTTTCTAAGTGAGATCCTGAGGTTTTTTCCTACTTTTCCCTGTGGTTGATGGGGTTGTGAGGAAATCAGATGACTTATACACGGTCACAAAGTAAGTTCTTCATGCAGAAGTAGAATGAAAGATTCTTTTGGCTTGGAAGCAGTTTAACTACTCAGCTCCTGCTGATAGCTTCTTTCTGTCTCTTTAACCAAACAAAATATGCTTTACAATTTCCTACCTTTATTTTTTCTTTTAATAAAAAATAATTGCTTTCTAAAAGACATCAAAATGAAAATAGGAAAAATATTGCCATAAATTGCTGTATAGCTTTATTTGTCACCGTTATTTATTACAGTATTTGTGTTAGTTATTCATGGAAATTCTGGATAAATCTGCAGCCCGATGCAGAATAAGGCATTGAAATTAACTCTTTTGCCCACGCCTGCATGTCTGAAGCTCTTTTATTAACTCCCTTTGTTCCCTTTGTGGTATGTGTGAAATACTTTGTACCTCACCATGTCCCTGTTTTACACCTGGGGACCCATTTTCTCCCCATTTTCTCCATCCAGCCTACAAGACAACATGTTTCTTCCCTGTTTCTTTACAGAGCATGGTATGCCAGCAGAGTCTTTACGTGCTGCCAAAACACAGCAATAATGAGATTTTAAAAAATGGAAGCTAATGAAAGGCTAAAGGTAACACAGGCTATACATTACGGTGGAAAGGGGCCTAGAGGTCTGGCCATTATCCCCTGCACTGTTTGTAGTTAATGGTGGGAAAGAGATGATTCTTCTCCATCATTAGATCATCTATGACAGCATGTTTAATTGTATCATTTCAATCTTCTGTTTTTACCATAACTGTCATTCTTTCAAATAACTCAAACATAGTATCAAGAAATTCTGGCAGTGCCTTCCCCTGTTCTCCCAAGGAAACAAAATACTCTTTCCTCTACTCGGGTCCCTCCTCAGGATGCTACATACTTTCAGACATGGAAGCTGTGCAAGTGTCTAGCAATATGGCCAACCAAAATCATCTGTGATTCCACTTCAAGATTGAAGTGTTTCAGGAATGGGAGAGTGAGCACAGCACAGAAATATGGACAGCAATGGCAAGAAGAGGACAAGGATTAGCTTTATTACTTTAGTAAGGACCATTTCTGAATTGGAGGCTGTACTTTGGGAATGTCATCCTTCTACTGTGACATCCACTCAGTGACAAGTTGTCCTGAGGCTGAGCTGAATGTGTGGGACAGGAATACATTATTTAGTTTGTTCCCTCTTCAGTGCTTCCTCAGCTTCTATGGTTTCCTCTCTCTTTGACAGCCATTTCTAAGTCTTTCCATTACAGGCCTAAGATCACCAGCTGCTTTGCTGCCTTCAACCCTGAACATCATTTCCTACACCTTCTGCTAAAGCCAAGCACAGACCTGGCTTGCTTCATTCTTTCTTCCAGCTAACTTTTACTCAGTATTGTTGCATTAAATCCTGCCATCTGCCTTTTGCTGTTCTTCCTGCTCTCTGCTCTTGTCTGAGGTGATCTATCAAAACTCAGCAGCAAAAGGGTTTTTTTTATCTCCATTGTCACTTGTTGAATTTTGAATTTCTAGGTATAATTCACAAGGACCAGCTGCCCATCAACTTTTAATACTTCTAATTACCTATCTTTTCTAGTGTAATGATAGAGCCTTTTAACATTTCACTTTCCCCCCAGGAAAATGTATCCTAGTCACAGAAATGTGACCTTCAGCTCTTTTTGTGAATGCTGAAGGGAAGAAATCATTCAGACTGTCAGCAACTTTATCAACCCAACTGGCACTAACTTCCTAGTTGTGCTATCCATATCTGGATAGCCTCAGTACCTTGCTGCTTTCTTCAGCTTTTTTGGGACAGAGAAATAAGGTTGTTTATCTGTAATTCCCTTGGCATTTTTGTTTCATGTGTTCATGTCAGCAATCCTGACAAATCTTCTGCAGGTCTCCATCTTCTGAGCCGACCTTGGACCTTAGGGCTGGGTTAACCATTTGTGCTTCCCTCAGTTTCTGACTCCTCTCAAAGCCAATCCCTAGTGAGAGGCAAAATTCAGTTTGTACCTGAGTATCACAAACTGCTTCCTTATATACAAGTTAAAAAATAATAAAACCAATCCCTGCAGCACAGATTTCAAGAACTGTATTAACCCAGACCCAGATCCGTGCTTCAGTTTTACTCAGGGTATATGTTGTCATATCATGAAGCTATTTGTGAGCAGAAGGCTACAGTAACACCCATGATCTAAGGTTTTCTGTTCCAGCTCACCCTCCTCTTAAAAATGCTTCAGCTGATAGTGAGATTATTCTCAGCTAAAGCCACATGTGTCTTTGGAGCAACTGCCAGCATTGGTAGAAACTGCAAGTAAATCACAGCTTCAGTTTTATATCTCATCAGGCACATAACACAGCTTAAATATCAAGGAAATTTCAAATTGGAGGTCAGTGATCTTTATAGAACTGCAGTCATATGAAGCATGGCATGAGAACCAGATCCTTCTCAGGAGGTCAATTTTCAGGGAATGGGACTGCTTGGAGTCATTTAGGAATATTATCTATTCAGTGACATCACAACCTCTGGGATCTCTCTCTCCCTCTTTCCAAGAAACAGTACAGTTTATGTGGCTTTCAGGGTCTTTACATGAATTTTGCAGTTCACTTGCTACAGGGTGCTGGAGAGAGCTTTTTGACTTAGGGAATAGGGCAGCGTTTACAGATGTCCTGATAAACCTTCCAGTGTATAAGTGTCTATCACACTCTTACATCTGACTACAGATGTTTGGACTTGGCATCCTACTTGATCGCTTCCAGGTCTGGCTTCTGTATTCATAAATAGTTCATGAATTTTATACTATTACAATTCTCTAGCACCTGCACTACTGAAAGGTACAGAGAACACAAAAAAAGTGAAACAAGGCAGGTACAGCAAATTAAATAAATTTGAACCAAACACAGAGGGGGAATCTGAAGATCACCTCCAAGTATGAATCCATCTCACGAAGGGGTAGAGGGAAGTCAGTCTTCTTAGATTGTCAGAAAAATTTGTGGACTTCCCTTCTGCCACCAGTGGCCAGTAGATCTATGAGTTTCAAGCAGCACTCAAGAGTTTCATCTTACGTTTGAAGAAGGGGTTAATTGCTTAGCCTCTGACAAATGACAATACAACCAGATGTAAACCAAGCCATTTATCAAGTCTGTGTATCACAGAATATTCAGTGTTCATATTAGCCCTCTTGGTTACCTTTCTCTTTAATGCTTTATTTAATTTGCTTTACGTGGTATCCCAGTTTGCTATTTTGAAGCTGATTGTTGGGCTCCTCTTTTTTGATTTCCTCCATAGATTTGATTGTCATTTTTATTCCCTCTGTAGTGTATTTGTGACCCCAGCTAAGATGCCAAAGCCCAAATTGTCCTCTAATATTATTTTGTCAACCTCCTTTCCAAGTTACAGTCAAACCCAGCCTTGTTTCTTTGCCTGTCAGTTGATGTCCAGATTGAATTAGAAAGCACTCTCATTCCAGATTTAGAAATATATTTCCTCTACTTAATGCAATCTTGTCTGTGTCTGGGTAATTAAAATCATCTATTACTACCACTCAGGTTCATTTACATGTTTTATATTTTAAAATTTATGCAATAATTACATAAAATACTATGCTCCAATGGGCCAGCTGGATGGAGTACAAATAGTATGGCATATCTTATTATGGAAACATACCTTCAGCTACAAGCACTGACTTGACCATTTCCAGGCTTTGCTGTGATCACCACTGAACAATCTTTCACAAATAAGTTGACATACATTTCTTTGCATAGCTACTTCTTTCCGCAGGAACTGTCAAAAATTTTCTTATGGAGTACTCCTGAAGATAAGGAGACCTGAGAAAGTTCAAGAGGTCTGAATGCAGAGCTAGCAGAAAGAAGACATTGCACCCTCTCATCCCTGCATTCTAAGTGAGATGAAAATAGAAACATTCAAAAAAGCCACATGAGGTCCCCACATCTGGAAGACATATAAATATGGTAGCAAAGTAGCCAAAGATGGTGAAAACAACCCTGAGAAAAACCCATCATTTTCCCACAACTGTCGTTTCCCCATGTGCAAAAGGTGATCCTCTTCACAATAAAAATATATTTTATTCCATTCAAAGTAATTAACTGCTATTATCAACTTCAGTGACTGCTTCCTTTTGAGATCTTCCTATTAAAACAGCTTGTGATAAAGTTCTTTGTATGCTGCTAACAGTAATTTGAGGGCTGGCTTTCTTTTGTGAGGAGATTTTTGTGAAGCTAGACTTTCAGCCACCAACATGAAAAGATACTAGAATAATAAATTTGTTAAAGGTTCAATTTCCTTGGTATTACAGTTTTATTGTGAAATATAATAAATTATTTCAATTTTTAATGAGAAGTCCTTGCTTTTGTGCTCTAAAATTTAAAAATATTTTTCCATGCATGTAGATAAACTGTAAGTAATTTGATTTGACAAGGCACAAAAGGTAAAACCATCTAAGCAACCTTAATTATCAAGTTACTTGTGAGACAATGCACCACATCTGAAGCGACCGGAAATTTTAGACTTTCCTTGAAAATAAGTCAGCACAGAAGATTATGACAAGTACACTCAGCCTCCTTTCATAGTTCACCCACTCCATTCATTCAGCTGCTAGCCCTCTTGGTTGAACAGGAAAAGATCTCTTCTGTTGAATCATTCAGATTCTTTGTCAAAATCTTAAAAATTCCCAGTGCACTGCAGCTGTATGAATGACTTTTCAAAGCAAGAGAAACTATCTGTCATGTGGACATAAACCTCTGCAAGCAGTGAAACACACTGCATGGGGAAGTGGGCCTGTGAGATGCAGAAAGTTTGTATATTGCAGCTGAGGTCGCTTTTGTTTCTGAAGCCTGATCCAAGTCACTGCAGATCCATCTGCTGAGCACGGCAGAGGTGGAACATGGCAGCTGGAATGGCTGTGTCTGTTCCATTAACATGTGCTCGTGTTTTACCAAAGGGCTGCTACTTAAAATATGCATCTTTTTCAGCTCTTCTTCTTCAAAGGCACAGCTATTCATCCACAATTCCTTTTACAAACATGTGATGAATACAAATACAAATCCTACTGCTTTTCTTGAGATCTGATATTCCCAACATCAAATCTCAAGGATCAAAGTAAAACATTCATTAAGTCTGTCCAGCATTGCCATAATGATCTTCTTAAATGGAATATGGTGCTTTAAATATCAAAAAACACCTTTCTCATGAAGTAAGGGAACATTTCTTTTATTCACCTGATGGTTTGAGATGTTTGTCAAAAGTTCTACCAGACTAGGAAATGCAAATACTGTTTAGACATCTTAAAATATGAAAGGACAGAATGCTTTTTAAGTAGATGGCCTTTTATTTCCTTACTACAGGATGCCATCATGCTCTGGGTCCTCAGGGAGACATCTCCAGGAACCATAAACAATGCAATTCTTAGAACTAAGGATTTCAATCTCTCATCTCTAGCATTCAAGAAAACAACCATTACAATAAATGGAACTCTGGGTGTTAAGTAGCAATTGACACTTAAATACAGCTGAATTTTTGTATAATTTTTATTAAATCTATCCAGGTCATATTATATATATTATATAATGTGATAGTGTGAAACTGAGGTGAAGTTCAGAAACCTACAACTAATTTTCAAATATACAAATTATTTTATGATACCAATAAATCTTTCTTATGGAATAAATGATGAGAGAGGGAAAGAAATGCTGAATACTGTATTTTTCTTTCAATAAACATTAATGAAGAGAATGAGGACAAGGCTTTGTATATGCAGACAGCTAGGTATGCAGAGAGAGGCCAGTTATAAATATGAGCAGTGACATCTTACAGCAGGGTGTGGGGGGAACATCCTGGATAATCAATTTAAACTGACAGTCAGTATCACGAGACCCATGATATTAACTACAGCGACAGTGTTATCTGGGTGAGAGGAGGGTCAGTTTCCATTAGGAAACCCTATTTTCCAGAGATTTGGAACTTGGCACAATAATTGATAAAACTTGGCATTAGAAAAGGTTTTCCATTCACTAAAATAATTTCCCCTTGAAGAACTGATGACCAAAACTGAGATGGCTATTTTAGGATAGTTGAAGACGGAAAGGAGAGGGGAAAACCTCGCCCATTATAGCAATATCAGGGATCTGTTTGCTTTCCATTAGCAAAGGGAGCTGCAGACTTCTGAAAACAACAAATGCTTGGAAACTGTATCAGTCAAAGCCAGGTCATGGTATAGGCAATATATAATATATATATTATATTATATAATACATAAAATTGGTAGTGCCCAGGGTTATGGGACTGTGTACTTTGTACCTAAAGAGGTAAAAACTAGAGACAAAGAGAAGAGGGGAAGGAGGGGCTGCACCTCCACCCTCCCCACTTACCCACAGTCTCACCTTGTCCCCCATATTTTTCCTCCCTCTCAAGACCTGCTCTGCTGGGGCCACAAAATTGCTGCACTGCCAGCACATCACTGTACATGTTGTACAGACGCCCGACTTTCTGAGACAGAACTTCATCTTCAGTGCTCACAACAGTCTTATCTATTTTTTTTAAAGCAGCCTGCATCAGGGCTTGGAGGGTTGTAAAAGAGGATTATAAAAGGGCACTACCAAAGAGAAAGTTTATCACCCAAAGAGTAGAACGAACATGACAGATGTGATGACAGAGCAAGACATAGGGGGACTGCTAACCCCAGTGATGGGCCTGTTAATTGTATGTGGTGAGATTAAGTGTGCAGCCAGAAGGTCAGGCAGGAAGACCTGGTCTTGTGACACCCCATTCAGTGCCGTATCCACCAGACCTTCCTTCCTCCTGAGACACAGCAGAAGTTTCTTTTTTTTTTCTTCCATGAAATGACTGCAGAAACTGTCCTAGCTTTGCCATGCAGCCCTGCTGCTCACAAAGCCTTTCAAGCTGTCACTAAATCAAATGCACATAATGCTATTAATTTAGTTCCAAGATGCATCTTTTTTTTCATTCCTTATGCCTATGAGGATTTTTAACTCAGAAATGCTCACTTAAAGAAGTAATAGAATATTTTCTACTGCTGAAACCTTTTTGTGGTTAAATTTTACTCAGATTGGTATTGAATATTATCAGCTGAAAGATTTAAGGTGGCACTGATTAAAGTGCAAAATTTAAAGGAACAAACTTGGTTGGGAAAATCATCTGTAAGTTCAGAGGGTGAGGTGTGTCCAAGGCTCTGCAGCCACTGCAATTGGGCTGTAGAACTGAGAAAAGCAGGGTCTGTTAATGAGACTGCTGACAAATATTCCGCTAATCCCAATCAAAATTTAGAGCAACTCCTCATCAAAACATCAGTTTTTCTGGTCCTAGTCCTAAGTGGATCTTGTAAAGGTAAAAGGAAGTAAATAAAGACCTAGGTTTTCCCAGGCTTTCCAACAGCTCCTTAAAGGGCTGAAGCTGTTTTGGCTTCTAAAAATGAACAGAAGGATCCAGGATATCTTGTTCCAAGTGATTTGTTCAGCCCTGTCCTTACATTGCTGGGCTGCTATCCTCAGCTGCTGAGCTGAATCCTGCTCCATAATGGTGCTCCCATTGGATACTTTAGATGAAACTCATCCAGCTGGAATTTGGAAATACAGTAGGAAAAAAGTGGTGGGGTTCTTTCCCCTCTAACTTCTGCACTAGATAGAGTTCTTTTCCTTTTAGGAGTTAAAAAGAAGGTATAGTCTGACCTTGGAAGGAATGCAAAAAACAACCGCTTTCACATCCTCTCCAATATATAAACAGGACTGAGCGTGATTAGATAGCAATTAAAAAAAAGGAATAAGTCATAAAGACACTGACACATGTTGAAAGGTCAATGCTTAACTTGCCACTTGTCCCTGAAATTCTGGACAAAGTATCGAAATTCGTCACCACCTTAACAATTAGAGGCTTGTTCCGCCTCTTAAGTAGACAGGGAAAGAAGCAGGAAAAACTGCAGCAAGACCTTACATTTTTGAGATGCCACCAAATTGTTGAGTTGCCTCACCCAGGTTTCCTTAGAAGTTGAAAAGAGCAGGAAAGTTCAATTGACAGACCATTTCTTTTCCCTGTGTTCAGCCTCTAATATGCTCTTCTCTGTCTTGACTCAGGAAAGAGCTGTGCAAGAGTGCTTGCATGGCCTGTAATACTCTTTGAATGTCTGAATTTTAAACAAGCAGTAGCAAGCAAGATTGCTAGGTATTGTGAAGATTTGAAATTAAGCAAATGTGCCAAAAGGAGGGAGAGAAGCAGTTGGAGACAGTGAAGTTCATGAGTATGTTCAGCCATTTTTCACACTGGATGTGTAGTATGGAGCTAAGCTTCAGCTGAGAGATGTATATACTGTAAATAACACTGCTTGGAAGTGGTTAGAAGAATTCTATGAGAGGGAAAAAAACATCAAATGATAGGCCCACAGAACCTAATTAGGCTGTTCAATCAATGGGTCTGGACCGGTTCTCATTTTAAATCAGTATCACCCCCTAGAATTACATCAGGTGCAGACTCAGCCCTAAATCCCTCTTCCTTCATTTGATGAATAAGTTCTGTCCTTTTTCTTCACAATAAAAGCAGTTAATTTATTTTGCTAAATCTATTTTAATTTACCCCTAAAACTAGAGCTTTCTCAATCTCTGTTGCTGTAACAGCATCACATTAACACAGTTTTTGAAATGTAAATTGATTTGTTTACATTGATTTTGTTTGACATTTAAAATGAATAAAAGTGTTTCAGTGGTGTAATAAACCACATTCAGGGAGTGCAAACACTCTCAAATACAACAAATGTGCATGGATTAGCTTAATAGAGCGCTTAGAAAGTGGTCTGGCTAGCAGGTCCTCTGAGTTGACAATCATCAGCTTTGCAAGCTCTTAGAGTTCAGAAAACTGTGATAACTTCAAGAGGGTAAAAGGAAAAAAAAACCTCTGCAGTTATGTGCAACTGTTTTGCAGCATCTTTTAGGGACATACAAGCAGTACCAGCACAGCACATTCTCTGCTCTATAGATAAGCAGATCATTCCAGTGCATAGTGGATGTTTCCAGAAGTGAAGGAAAACCACTGTGGTGGAGAACGGGGCCCGTGTTGTACATTTCCTGTTGCCCTCCATTTCCTCTGTAAAGCCAGAGATAGTAAAACCTCACAGAATAGAAAGAAAGAAAATATGGAACTCATTAAAAATATTAAAATATTTTCCATGGCACAGAGAAAATACAAAAAGGAACTTTGCAATAAATAAATCCAATGCCTTATCTTTCCAACTGAGTGATAAAGCAAGAGAGAAAGTAGGCAATAAAAGGTACACTGAATGTAAAAAGCAGTAACAGACAAGAATAGTGTGTAAAAAGAAGTGGACTCAGGGGATTTCAGGTTATTAAGGAGGAAAAAAACAAAAATTCTGTGAAGGAGTAAGGTCACCAATCTTCATTTTGACTTCTAGAAAAAGTCTGGAACAAACTTTCCCCTATAAGACAGAAGTGGATACACAGCAGACACTATAGATTTGTAATGAGCAAGATGTGTCAAATCTATCTAACTTTCTTCTTCGACCAGATCAAGGGCTGGGTAAGGGAGAAGCAGTAGGCATCTTTGACCTTAATAAGGCTTCTGACACTATCTCACATGATATTCTCATTAGCAAGCAAGGCAAATACTGTCTTAATGAAATTGGTATGAGAGAGGTGAGAAAGTGATTGGAAATCTATACTTAGCAAGTACTTATCAATGGTTCATTATCCAAATGGAAGGGTGTATTGAGTGACATTCTGCAGGAGTCTGTCCTAAGTCTGCATTTATTCAATATTTTCATTAGCAGGGATGATGGAATAGGAAGTATGTTTATTAAATTTACAGAGGATATGGAGAAAGGAGAGACTACATGATCATTGAAAATTCAAAATGAACTTGTTTATTGAAGGAATATTCTGAAAATTAGCTGGAAGATGAACAGAATGATGTTTGCTATGGATAAAAAACACAGAAAATAATATTTTGGCAGGAATAACCAACTGCACCTATCTGAGTTGGCTGGCAATAGGCTAGACAACAATTTCATGGGCAAAGATGTTGGGGTTATAGCAGATCAAAGGTGGCCATGAACCAGTGATGTAATTTCTAGTCCAGCAGTGCTACAAGAAAGCACATCAAGTAACTCATATATCTGACTCAGCACTAAGAAATACTCTGTGATACTTTTGCTCTATCAGAGCACAGTGCTCTGAGAAAGATGCTGTCCACTAGGCAGCAGTAAGAGTGGTTGCAATCTAAACTAACATAACTGGTTGTGTGTGAACAAAGAACTGGGGCTTTATGTGTCACTGAAAAGGTCCCAGAGAGGTGTGTACTGGCACTTAAGAAGATCAAAGGGTTAGAGATAAGATATGGTCTGCTTCTCATGTCCATGAGGGCTGGACAAGGAACTAATGAATCTAAATTGTAGATGAGCAAAACTTGTGTTAGACACAAGGGAAATGTTCGTGGTAAGGATAGAAAAACTCATGAATAAATTGCCTGCCAATATTATTGAAACTTGAAAATAATGTCTATAGGTAAGGTTGGATAATCCAGAGTTTAGAATAATGCAGCTATAGGTGCTCAGGTGCTTTAGGTGAGGAACTCCAGTACTATGATTTTATCAAGTGAAGGTATAGACTTTCTAGAGAGGTGGGGCTGAGCTGATGGAAATGGCAATGTCTGGAAATGTAATTCAGGTAAGCTGAGTGCTCTTCCATACTGGAACTCAAAGAACTGGAAAATGAAATTTTGAGAACAAACATCAAAACTTACAATTAATGCACCTTTATGATTGTGAGTACCTATATGTAAAGAAAGAGGAAGACTGAGGAAAGAAAGATGCAATCTGCTTAAGAGAAAATTCTGAAGGAAAGATAAGCAAAATGAAACAAAGAAAATGTTTTATTGAAGGTAAGTTGTATCAAACTCAGACTTCTCTCTCAGTACGATAATTATTTTTTTCTTTAGGAAGACGTGTTCCCTCAACATAGTACCTGGGAAATTAATAGTTAAACTGAGTAAGCTGGAGATGAAAGAAAATCTTTTAATTAGTGAGGAACTAACTGAGGGGGATATGGCAACAGATTAGAGGAAGTTTTCAGAGAAGCTGCAGAAGGATAAGTCTTGGGACCACTATTTACTAGGTGGTCTGGCTCTAAAAGTGTAAGTCTTTGCTGATGACATAGGGTTGAGAGGCATCACTGAGACATTGGAAAACAAAGAAAGAATTGTAATAGTATGAAAAATGCTAGAAATGGAATGTGGTTTCGTAGCCAAAAAGCATGTCATGCATATGGAAACTGATGAGAGAGCTGATTAGAAAGTTCATGAGCTGGACACAGCAAAGAGGAAAATGCTCAGGGATTTCAGAAGACAAAAACATTCTTTAACGAGTCATTAAAGTGTCGTGGGCTGAGTAAGAAGAGCAGCTGAAATAATAGATGGTATCTGTTAAGATATTCCTAATATTAAGGAGGAAGTACGAGTGTCATTGTGCAAAGCACCAACAAGAACACAATCTGAAGACTGGATTAAAGGAGTGGGTACACTGATTGGATCAGATAAAACAGAATATATATATTTGATGAGAGGAGGTTGAAAGAGATAAATTTTATTTTGCAGATCTATATAAACCAAATCAGAATAGTAAAGGGAGTAAATTTGCTCTCCCAAGAGGTACTCAGGGGAATGGTATGGCGTAGCAAATTCCAGAAAAAAAAGGTTATTTTAGATAAAGGACAATGGTAACACCAGATCAATGAACAATTTTATTGCACTTACTAGGAAGCTTTCAACATCTGGAACAATATGCTGATATTAACAGCTCTGTGGACCTACTGTTGAATTTACTTAGAATTTGATCTCTTTCTGAACAAGATTTCTGAATGGTATTAAATTATGGAATGGCAAGCTTACACTTCCCAGTTGTGTGCTCCCACAAACGTTTTCTTACATAGCTACAATAAACAAATGAGAAGAAGTTTTGGGATCTGCAACTCTGAAAGAACGATGCCATAATACTGTGGTTAAGTGCAACACAAGTTGTTTCTTTAACTTCAATCAGTATTCAGTTCGTTTCTGTCCTGACAGTCTCACAGTTCTGAACTCTCTAAACACTGAAAGAAGATGGCCTAGTCCCTATAATAGTGGGCTTTTGGCCTGGAGGTCTCAAGGCAGTTTTACTTACCAAGAGAGGGAACATCAAACATCACACCCTTGCTTCCCTTCCTGTTCCAGTGTATGACATTTGTCATGAACAGCCTAGTTCAAAAGTAGCTATTCTCAAATTAGGGAGAATGGGATATGTGTTACTTAAAAGCCAGATGGCAGTCAAAATGCCAATCAGAGCAAGTCCTGATTTCTGCTAATGTACTGTTATACATTGCCATATGCACAAGTACCAGTTTAGATTTCCTCTACAAACTGATCATGAGCTATTTCCTGTTAATTATTTAGAGTATGCAGCTGATTACCTAAGAACAGCCCTCACTGCTGCATAATTAGAGAACTCAGACTTTTAGATTCAAGAAGAATAAATGACACAAGGTAAGCACCTAACATAATAACCAGCTTATGTTTTACTTTCCTTATTAATATGTTTCCACATGTGAAAACAAACATTATTATTGCTTAGAGAATAAGTGTTCCAGGGCAATAGTGCCAAGCAAACAGACTTGTGGCACACACGCTCAGCAACATCAAATAAGAAGGGATTTGATCACGGTCAAACTGAGCAGTTGGCCAGAAATCCAGGCGACATTTATTTTGGAAGCTTTCTAACAGCTGTCCCGCTGGGTCCACTTTATGATAAGTGTCTCTAATATGTGGCAGTGCTGGTCAAACACCAGAAATAATCTGTATGGCTCTTTCCAAAAATTCCAGCCAGCTGGTCAGAGAATAAAGGAATTTCATAATGAGAAGATTCATAATTTCCTCCTCTCTTCTGCATGGAAATATTTTGGCTAGATTTAATTCTTTCTAATGTAGTATTACAGTATCAATTCATATTTAGATTTTGAATATAAATTATGAACTTTTTATACAACAATTATAGCGAATATTTTGTCTATTGTGCTTAACATGCAGATGTTAAAGAAAAGATCTTCAGAGTAACAGAGCATCTATAGTTAAGAAATATGGGAATCCTCAGGGTCTTGAGAATTTTGGAAACTCCATCCTTCATATATCAACACTATGACAGCATATGAACATCCATAAAAAGTCAAAATAAAAATCCACCACGCCCAATAATGTCTTCAGGAATGACCATGAGTATGTGCTAAGGTAAGAAACAGGACAGTTATAAGCTGACATAAACTCTACATCAGCATCAATCAAAATAAAGAAGTTTGGAACAGCAAATGAAATAAATGGAAGATTAAAACTAATAGAAATAATAATAAAAATAAATTTAAAAAAATAAGAAATTTGAAAAAGCCAAGATTGGCCTACAGTCCTTAAATTACATCATGCTGAAAAACCCAATTAAATGTATGCTGTGTCCAGCATACTTCTTTTGATTCTGTAAAAAAACCCCAACTCCTTATGATATTCTAGCAAGTACCCCAGAGGCCTATTAGCAACCTACCCTGATTCACTTCAAGGTAATACTCTTGTAACTGAAATGAGCTTTCACTGCTTCTGTGCAAGCCAGCACACTTCGATTTAATCAGAATACTATTTGCTCAGAAACCTGGGAAAATAGGTTTATTGCTCCTGAAACCTGTAATAAGGCTGTCACACCTCTCAGGTTCACAGAACTTAAAGCCATGAGCATAAAACTGGCTCACCCTCTGTAGAGGTTCCAAATACCTCTTACATACCTTTCCTAAATCCTATGCTCACTGAGGGCATCCAGGTTTGTGCAGTTCCAGTGAAGACATTGTATTCAGCATAGTAGTACACCATTGCTGTTTCCATCCTTAAGTAAATGTCCTGGTTCTCCCCATGCCCTCTCTGTTTTTCCAGTGTTATCTTTAAATCACGAATATCAAAACAATACCTCGTCTTTAGTATTAGCCTGACCAATGCTAGAGGCAGAGTTAAAACTACCTCCTTGCTCCTACCTCTCTCCTCCTGTGCACAGAGCCATGGCTCTTGTTCGACCCTTTTTCCACTGCAGCAGAATCATCCAGTTTTCCCCTGTCAAGGGATTCTTAAACCTTGTCGATCATGAGATTTGGATTTATGACAGAGTTCAATGCCAATTGGCTTCAGTGGTCATTGGATTGCACTCCGGAGGATTTCTTAGACACAAACAACAGAATGAATTGGAGTACTGCATCCCCGGAGACAGGCTCTAAGTCTTATGTCTTCCCTTGGCTGCAAAGCTGCACATTGGACAACAAATTTGCATTGCTGTGGGAGAACCGTATTCTAGTAATCAGGTTATCAGCTTAAAAAAGAAAGCACCACCTTGGCTTCAGAAGAAAAAAAAAAATCTTCCATTCAAATCAATATAACCAATATACAAGGGGCAGAATTCTGATTTACACAAAAGCAAAAATTGTATTTCACTCTCAGGAAACTGAAGAGGAAAAAAGTCTGATCTGGAACCTTCTAAGTTTTCCCAGCTAACAGAGCAGAAATAGATGTAGGTACAGAGACTATGCAACTCTGCAAGCGTCTTGTGATTAGTTATTGAAGGAAAGGATCTTGTGAGAAAACTGGAATCTGCTCATTATAAGCTAAGTAAAAGCTTATTCAGCTGCAGCCAACTGCAGTTTAATTTAAACTGCATTCACACCGACAAAAAGCATAGTGGCTAAATTGCTTGCTCTAATCATACCCTGCCTGCTTGCTTTTCTTACAGATGGTCATTAATATCATAATGATGACCTGTGAGAGACAGGCTGCAGTGTATGCAACTATCCTATTTAGTTTAGCCAGGATAAATCGTCCAGCTGTAATTCAGCACTGAATAAGTGGGGCGTTTAAAAAGAACAGTAATCTGAGCTGCACTGTATGTGAGAAGACAACTGGCAGCTTGAGATGACTGCTAAACATGGTGTTTTCTGCATGCATGTCTTCAGTGGGGCATACCTTGAAGCATGGGGTCATATATCCAAATATGAGACAAAGAAAAACAGAACTAGTAAATTTTTTCATCAAGATCACTTTTTCCCAAGTTAATTGACATATTGGATTACCTTTTTAGGACAGCTGTTGTTAAAGAATTGCCATGCCTGGAGACAAATCTGGTCACACTTTCTTTTAGATGGGAAGGAAGAACAGAGCCCCTTACAAACTTCAGAAGCTTCTCTGCCCCTTTGAGAAGGGAGGAGAGCGGTTCTCATTCTCCTGCCCTTTCCCTTCACTGGAAAATTTGTCTTATGCTTTGGCTGCATTCCTGTCATGTAGTTGCCTTGTACTCTTGCATATTTGTTGAATTTTACTTGGTTGAGTGAACCCTCCATTCTAAATACAAAAATAAACTACCCACAAAAGCAACACAACTGTGCTTTCAAGAATCCTGTTCCTACAACCTAAATTTTCTGACTTTTTTTATGTGCACAGTGAAAACTGTGTGGATGATTTGGATTAATGGGATAATGATTCCAAAGCAATCAGGCTGAATTAAAGATAGCTCAGAAATGTTGTGGCTGTTTCTAACCTTTCTGTGTGCTCTGCTTCCCTGAAG
Organism: Campylorhamphus procurvoides; assembly: GCA_013396655.1. Taxonomy (NCBI): domain Eukaryota; kingdom Metazoa; phylum Chordata; class Aves; order Passeriformes; family Dendrocolaptidae; genus Campylorhamphus; species Campylorhamphus procurvoides. The sequence goes on along the minus strand of WBMV01001117.1, from coordinate 638,500 downwards.
ACTAGAAGGTTTAAAGTGATTATTAATTTGGCACTACATGAGAAATTGAGTAAAGGTGGCTCTTCTAAGACAGACTGAAGGTCTATCAACCCCAGTAGGCCTACAGAACAGAACATTCATGTTTCCCCTAGTAAACCCTCCTAACCTACACCCCCTGCAGCTCAGAGTCCTTCCAAATCAGAGGTAGTTCTTGTGCGTCTTGTGAATTGCAAGGAATGTGTCTTCTGTCCAGTCTTCCTTGAAATTTCAACATCTATGATGTCCTGTGACAAAAGTTTCTTCTTTTAAACTGTATATTTTATGAACGACTTCCTCCTTCAGTTTATATTCTGAATTTCCCATCTTCTGGCTTTGCATCAGGCCTAGTGGTTCTTATAGGGAAACTTGTATTGTCCCTGTTTTATTGACCTTGCATGGCTGTTCAGGTAAGCTGGTCACACAATTTTTTTATTTCCATAACATGGAGAGCAACCTATTTATTCTGGAATTGTTGGCATGAAATCAAATTGCTTGCATCATACAAAAGTTCACCTTTCAGCAGTTACTACTTGTCTTATCTATGGTTAATTGTCATATCATATATGTAATTAGAACACATAATATATATATGATTACATATTTAAGCATTTATATAATCATAGTAGTACTCTTCTTTTTTGTCCAGTCAGAAAGACCAGAGACAGATATATAATTGAATCATGCTCTCCAAAAGGCGATGAAGAATATTTTGCTAAATTTCTATGATGGCATTTCAGACAACAGCAGAATTTGTTACCAAAATTCACATGAAAATATTTAATCCAGAAAATTAAAATTTTTCATCCAGTTCCTCTTTTCTCCTGGTATTTTGCAAAGCCCCAGAAAATTTCAAAGTGCAAAACTCTTTTCTGCTTCTTCTGGCTACAGAATGGTGTGCAGAGGCGCTACACCTGTTTCATGCATTTGTGGAATAGGTGTCTGAGAAAAGGAAACTCTGGGGGTTTATCTCATCAGAATATGACAGCACAGCCTCTCTCTGTGTTCTTTCCCTCTAATACTATGCCAGTTCTACTATCAGCTGACATCTGTAATGTCCTTTTTATTGTGACACATCATGAAAAAGATAGAAAGTCTTGAGTGGATGTCATTGCCTCTCTCATTAGCCATTACACTTTTATCTGAAGCAGCAAGCATGTTTTCTGTCTGTTCAGAGGTGTAATGTGCCCTTTATTTAACAGTAATTCTTGCTGGCTCAAACGTAATCCCCATGAAGGATGATAAAGAATCTTTAGTCACATAACGTGTTGCTGTTTGCAGCCTGTGAAGGTGCTGATTGGACTGGTCAGGCTCACCAAAATTTCAAAACACACAGACAACCTGCTAAAGCACTCAAATGCCATGACAGAGAGCCTGGTTTCAAGCTGCAGATTACACATCAATTGTGCCTTTCAATAAGCAAGTCAAATCCCATGCAGAGTTTCTGGAGGTGCCACGTTTCATGTATTAAAGTGGACTGAGTCCTAACCTTGGTTCCCAGTCCCCAATTCCCAGCAGCATTGAGCAAGCTGCTGGGTGATGTGGCAAAAGCACTGCCTTTAGTTTGAAGCTGTGGGACTGAGTAATTCTGTGCACTGGATAAGGATCACAAGAGGACAAATATAAAATGTTGGTTTGTCAAAATTTTTCACCTAGTTTCATTTGCTTTAAGTCTCTGCTTGCTGGTCATATTATTTACACATCCCCAAATACTTCTAGGATATCTCTGGAACTATTTGTTAATCCCAAAAGTTTTGTGCATTTTAGTATGAATTATTGCTTATTTGAAAAATTTACTGAAACATGTCATTCCCTATATACCACAGGAAGCAATAACAGATTGCACAGCGCACTATGTATATGCAGGGCTAATTAACCAAAGCCTGCAGCCTCTGAAGCAGCAGCACACACCTAGAAAATTCTCCACTGTAACTATGATGCACCCATTTCTGGGTGAGAAAGAGGCTTCCTGCCGGACTATTTTGTGGAATTATTAGCTAATACAAAAGAAAGGACTGTGTTATTAAATAAGGTTATTAATTAACAATAAAACAATTAATCATAAATGGAGATGCAGTATTTCTACCCTAGTGTTTCAATTCAGATTTAACCTGAGCATGCAGGTGGAACCCTTTCCAGCTAATGGGGGTTATTTAAGAGTCAAAAATCAGGTTTAAACTCCTCACAGAATCAGTGGACACAGAAAGGCAAGCAAGCCTCTTTGGCTTATTTAATGCCACTGCAAAATGAGACAGTGAAATCTCACTGCTTCACTAGAAACTTGTAATTCACCGAATAAATCTAAACCAAATCTCTGCAGAACAAGTCACAGGGGCTCTGCTAGAATGAGTGTAAATACATCTATTCTATCTCAGATTTGAACTATAAGCCTTAAACCTAGTATAAGAACTCAAATGCTTCACAGCATGGAATGTTTTTAGATTTTTAACCCATAGTCTTTTCACCATCACAGTATTTGTATTGGTGGCCCATTGCACAGAAAAGCTATTGAAAACCAGAAATTAGCTGACCAACTTATTGAGCCCTAGGTATTGTAGTTGCAGGGCAATGCACACAAACTGCTCCTCTGCAACCCACAGTAAAGCTGCTGTCAGGAAAATGGAAATTCTTCTTGCTACTGCAATCTTAGACATCACTTGTAATAGCAGGAAGAGAACAATTTTCAGAGACAAGCCCGATCTTTGAAGTGATAGGATCTTTTTCAGCTTCCCATTGGAACACAGGGGGACATTAGATGCCTAGATAACATCATTTCCACTGGAAGTGTCTGATAAAGATTGGTGAGTTTGCAACAGGGCAGAACATTCCTTTCAGACACAGCTTCTCCTTTCAAGTCAATCTCAATATTGCATTTTCTTTTCTGTGCACTAAGAAATCTGTTTACGGCTCTTATGTGATGTCCAGAGAAAAGTAACAACTCTAGGTCAGTTCCTCAGGTAACAGAAATCAATGTGGCTGTACTGACTTCAGTATTGCCATCAAATGTAGCTGAAGGTCTGGCTCTGCTGACATTTAATTCGTGTGTTTGAAACATGAATACGTGCACAAACACTGAGAGCCCTTAAATGTTTTTGTTCAGGGGGAAAAGTACTTACTTTACCAGAAACTAAAAGCCCTCCAGCTTTCAGCTCTTTCTAAGTAACTCAGACAAGCAAATCAATCAACACTTTTTTCCAAGCTTAAAACAAAGTGCAGTAGATTTACTCTAAGTACTAGATTTTTTTTTCTTGTGTTATATGTGTGCATCTGAGGCAAAGCATAAATAACATAAAAGTTCCAGTTAATATAGCTCTGAGCAGGAATTTTTTTTTTCTTTTATGTGTGATTTTCATGGTTACATTCAGGCAGTGATGTTATTCATCTCTTTATTCTCAGTTCAGCTGAGCTGTCTGCAGGTGACACACCGAGCAAGTGTATAATCTGGAGTTCATGGTAGGAAAGCTAGGTGAATAAAACAACAATCCATTTGCAAGATAGTAGAATATTTTAATCCTGAATTTCTCACATATTATTCCTCCAGTTCCCTGTCTGCAGCTTTTGCAGAGTCTGGTCTGGGGTGTAATCACCCATCACATACTAAGCTCATTCAGTTTCGATAGGGCCAGAGCAAAGGCATGTCAGGGCACACAGCTGGGAGGCATTAGGGCAGTGATAGCTGGGGTCTTGCCACTGATCCCAGTAATGGACACATGGGAAGAGCCAGGGCAGCCAATTGTCATCTGAAATGAGACAGGCTACAGCAAAGACTGTAATCCAGAGCGCTGGTGCTGAAGTAGCTGAACTGTTCCCTGTCACCCAAACCCACTCCGTGCCTGTGCTTTGGAGGGCAACATAATGATTCGCTCACATCTCAGCTTTCCGCAGAAGAGTCTGGGATTGGGAAACAAGGCACCATTTTGTCCTGATCCCCAATGCAAAAGCAAAGGCTGACAGGCACTTCAGTTTGCCAAATCCTCCTAAGCTGAGTAGCTTTTCTCTTTTCTCAGCGTTTCTAGGAAAAACAAGAAGTAAAACCCATGGCTCTTTTTTTTCCTAACTGCCGTCCTTAGACTGGAATCCTGACCCCAAAATCTCACTGGCTTTTTAACCCTAAGATCTTAGGTTTCCTGACTACATAAAAGAAAAATAGGACACCAAGCAGTAGGACTCTTCTGTGTCTGAAGAGCATGGATGATAAAGCCTTTGCTGCCTGAGAAGCAAATTTATTAGGAAGATAAAGAAGGGCCATGGTAGATTAAATGTTGCTGAGAGATGAAGTAGATATCCTTAAGGGTCTGAGCAATTTCTTCATCCCAGGAAATGGAGGACGTGTAATGTTCCAGAGTCCATGCTTTCCTTGAGGGGAATAGAAATGCTAAAGTAAAAGCCCTCACTGCAGTACAGAAGATAATAAGGCAATTAAAGCTCTCAGTACTATTAAAAAGTTGACAAAGCACCAGGATTAGATGAAATACATCACTGAAATCAGTGTGGAAAGAGCAAATAAAATCGAAAAGCCTTTGGAGAAGAATTTTGATTGCTTACTAATGGCAATGTTAGTACCAGAGGATAAGGTAATTTCAGCACAGAAGGAAGGACCAAGGTTAAAAATGAGCACATTTCACCTGAATTTCAGGAAATTAGTCAATAATGTATCTCATGATGAATTGATTTGAAAGGTCAGGCAGGATGGTGACATTGCTGCAAGTGGGAAAATTAGTGAAACTGGTCAGAAATTGCCCTTTGGCTGGCAGCCAAAGGTTCTAATAAGGTGGTGTGAAACCTTAAGAGAAAGCGATCTATATTATCAAAATTCATAAATAGACCATCCTCTCTGGCCACATTCTTTGTGCTCTGAATACTCTGTAAAAAACCAAAAGGTTATCTGTATTCATCAATGTACCCTCACCAAGTTTGCAAAGGACACAAAGCTGGCTGATATAAAGGAGGGTCGTGCTGCCATGCAGTGGTGACTTCAGCAGGCTGGAGAAATGGGCTGACAGTAACCTCATGGAGATCAACAAAGAGAATTCCAACATCCTGCTCCTGAGAAGGAACATCCATTGTGCTCATATATACTGGGAGCAACCCAGCTGGAAAAGAGCTTGACAGGGTCCTGGATGTCCTGGTGGACACCAAGTTAACATGGAACAACAATGTGCCTTTGACATAAAGAAGGTTAATGGTATCCTGAGCTGCATTAGACAAAAGGTTGTCAGTAGATCAAGGGAGAGGGTTCTTACCCTTATTTCAGCAGTGGTGAGATCACACCAGGAATCTTGTCTTCATTCTGGGCTCCTCAGCACAAGCTGGACATGAAACTACTGAAGAGAATCTTAAAAAGGACCCCAAAGCAACTGGGGCATCTCTCCTACAAGAAAAGGCTGACAGAGCTGGGACTGTTCAGCTGGAGAGGAGAAGGTTCAGGGGGGATCTTATAAATGTCCATTAAAAAAACCCAAACAAACAAAACACACCCAAAAAAACCTAATGGGAGGGTACAAAGAGGACTGATCCAGGCTCTTTTCAGGGCTATCCAGTGAGAGGACCAGAGGCAAAGGGCACAAGCTGAAATACAGGAGAAGCCATCTGAGCATCAGGAAACACTTTTCTACCATGATGTTGAGCAGTGGAACAGGTTGCCCAGAAGGGCTGTGGGGCTGTGGATCCACCCACCTCACAGTTACTCAAATGCCATCTGGACACAGTCCTGGACAGCTTGCTCTAGGGAACTCTGCTTGAGCAGGGTGGTTGGGTCAGATGGCTCCAGAGGTCCCTTATACCTGCAACCTGCCTGTGATTCTGTCATCTGTGTTTTCTGTTGTTTCATTTTTTGGTGTGGGTTTTGTTTGGTTGGTTGGTTGGTTTTGTTTGTTTTGTGTTTGTTTGTTGGTTTGTTTGTTTTCGTCCAGCTGTTTTACATTATCTGAGTACCCAGCTATATCAGAAAATAGCCTGTCTGAGAGCAGATGAAGAAGATAAGGTTTATCAAATATGGTTCTGTCTCCTGTCTCTATCCCCAGGTGTCCTCAGTGACAGAAAAAAATACAGGATGCTTGTCTCACCCAGTGATTCAGCATTGTCTCATTTTAGTGTACTCTGATTAAAATATAAATAAAAACTATATTGTCACCCACCTCAATAGATTCTGGCAGTAAGTTTCTCTTGGGACTTTGAGTTCACTGGTGGAAGAGAAACCACAGAGGATCTCCCAGGCAGACTTCTGTCTCTTTTACCCTGAAACCCAACAATATCTAATGAAGTGCCTCCTGCTGTTGAAGTTGTTTGATTTTCTAATCTGATGCAAAACCAACAGGTCAGCCATCAGACAGCTAAAACAATTGATCTCTAATGCATGAAAGAGTCCCAAACACATATTTGTCTAAATACCTGAAAATTGTTTCTGTTACAAATCATAGCTATTGAAAAAAAAAAAAAGGAAGTTTTATAAGAAAATATAATCTTAGACTTCTTCATGATAATAAGTACTGAAAAGTAATTAACAATTCCATTAAGCAAAAGCTAATCCAAACTAAAAATCATTATTTCAGTTCCCAAACTCTGAAGAAAAAAAATCATGACTGGAAAACAAAACAGAAGATATTTAGAGATCTTGGCAAATGGATATTACAGGATTGTTTCTATATTTAGACTCAACTTTTCATAATTCTGTACAGACGGTGTATGATTATTACCTGCAAATGCTATTTCCTAGATGTAGAAAGAGCAATATAGAGATATAATTAAAAGTTGTGGAATGAAGTTTCTAAAAGGAAATTGAGATAATCATAAAAATCCCTGATAGCAAGGACTAAACATGTTCTGCGGAATACTCACTAAAAAAGAAACATTTGGGGTATGAATATTTACTATATGAAAAATTGAATTCTATTCTGCATGGGAACCTTTTTCCACTGACAAAGGAATAAATTTGATGGCTTAATGAGATTTTCCATCTCTACTGTTTATGATTCAGTATATTAAATATGACCTAATTTCTATGATATATGATGCATACAGGAGGCATATGAGATCCTGGAAGAAAAAAAAAATCAATTGATTGGTGGCGATATACTACTTAAGGGCCAGTGAAATTTAATCGGACTATCATCAAGGTGTCACAGAGAGAAATGTGGCTTCCTGAATCTTGACAGCCATCTTTGCCATATTACAACACACCATCTTTTCATGTTCATCAGTGTAATGATGAATAACATCTCTGCGTGCATTATCAGACCAAAGTCTTCCACTTCCAGAAGGTCTAGCTAAATTATATGCATGGCCTTGCAGGTGCAAATGGGTCCCTGGATTGGAAAGCAGACACCCACAGCTCTCCTTTTCTCATTTATTCCCCTAGTCAGGCAGCAACTCTGAACACTCTTATGAAAAACACTGGAAGCAGCAACCAGAGACAAGTGAGAAAGGTCCTCATCTCAAAATGGTCCATCACAGGAACCATGCAGAGAGGAAGGGCAGAAGCAAGGAGGAAATTGGAGTGAAGAGTCCATGCCCTCACTTTCCCAAATGAAACAGACTTGATGTTCACTTCTGGAACATGGAGTAGTCTGAGGGGACATGTGATACTGAAGACCTAGTAAGATAATCAGTTTGCCCCCACAGCCCACTCCATCCTCCTGTTAACCTGTGGAGCACACCGAAATGGGTTGGAGGAGAAGCCATCCCATTGCCAAAGGCTACTTGGGATAATTGCACTCTTGCTGTCTGGCTGATGAAGCTTGCACAGGATGGTGTGAGAACAGCAAACTGTCCCCCTTGCTCTAGGACACAATCAATACTAAATTAGCCTTTAATTACAAGTCTTTTAATTATTCAGTGTTGACTTATGGTATGAAGTAGCAGCTGTAAATCTTTCTAAAGCAAAAGATTTGATTCCTGGTATTCTCTCATTATCTCCTATACTATCCTTGTGCAGGAAAATATAAGAACTGTATTGACATAATTTCATAATTTTTACAAGACTAATCTAGGATCCATGCTGCTGCTCAGCAAGGGCAACAATAAATTTTAAAGCCTCTTGCTGTTCTTAGGTGGTATTGACAAGCTGAAAGTGATTTACCTGAAGTTTGATAGATCTTAATCAATTTCACTATAGCAGGGAATAATTTCTATCTCCAGTTCAAGAAAAACTCTGCACCAAATTGCTCTGAAAGTGGGTATGGGGAACTACATCATGGTTCCAACAGAATAGAGTCCCAAGCCTATATCTAGGTCTGCAAATATTATACATGAAAATCCTTGTTTTCTAAAAAATTAATTAAAATAGTGGTTTGGTCTTTATTGATAATGTCTTCAGAGAGATATGTTTACATGATATAAGTACCTATAATGCACCTAATATCTCTAGCTACTTATTTATCTACAGAGAGAAATATGTCTGTCTTATCCCAGCTGTTTATAAAAGTAGTACAGACTTTCCTCCTTATTTCATGCACTGCAATCAAAAAGGTAAAGCGATTGAAAAAGTGAACCTAGTGATACTTGCAACAAAAATTTAAAAATTAATCTTGGAAGAGTTTTCTTCAAATTATAAATGACATAAATTTCAAAGAGAAGTGTGCAAACAATTTCTTGAATCAAGATTTCTGCATTGAAACTGCTACAGCTGACTTGGGACTCTGGTTTCCTTCCCGCAAACAGAGAAGAGGATGCATCTCTCCCTCCTGCAGACTCACAGCCCAGGCTGGTATGCACATGCCACTAAAAAAATGTGAAACATTTTAGAAGTTTGGAGACCTGTGGGTCCTGCACAGCTCACCTACCCACCTGCCAAACCTGACCACCTATCCTTGTGATTATGAACATGCTAAATACAAAGTAACTGAGCTGCAAGATTCAGCAGTTGTATCTACGCAGCTAGTCGAGTTCTACAATTCACTGGCATTTATCAGAATGATTGCTCTTGTCTGCTCATAATAGTGGTCTATTATTTCTCACATTCTATAAATACCATAAGAAAGAAATTTCTCGAAAAAGCATCAGTAAATAAATTCTTCTGCCAAAAGTTTATAAATTGTGTGTTACTGTGCATATCCCAGCAGCAGCAGTTCAAGCATTAATGACTTAGCCTCTCTTAATCACTTTTTTAATTACAAAAACCAGACAGAGCTTATTATCAACAAATTACTTTGTATAATATCATTGTTCCTTCTCAAATCAAGATCATGTTGAATATGTTAAAAATGCATAAATAAAACCAATGCCAAACATTTGCATAACTTAAATTTATTCAACATTTGGTTTTTATGGATGTCTTCAAAGCAGTGAATTTTAGATTATTTTTTCATCTTGTCCTGTATTATCTTTTGTGCTCCAACATGGATCTTCATCCCAGTGAAGGCGGAGGCACAAAGTGGTAATCCACTGGTACATTCTTTGCTCTGTCTCATTAAAACTGACAAGAAATAATTACTTCAAACTTGTTCTCATTAACAGCTAAAATTGCCTTCCACTTTCTTATATTAGCAATAATTTACTTTTAGTACTAAATCCATTAACTGGTGTCAGGTCCTCGGGTCAGAACTCTCATTTTCCAACATCTTGACTCTTTTCCCACACCTCAGGAGGACAGTCCCTACTTCCATACAGCAAGGGGAGCCAACAGCAACATCACTGTGTGATCCACTCACTCTGGCTATATGGCATCAGCAATAGTGGGAAAATGAACGATCATGTCTGCCTCTCAAATTAATCCATATTTGCTGTCCTGTTAGACTTCGCTTCGTTACTACCATAATGGTGAGATGTGAGCAGTGATTAGAAGCCCAAGGAACTCAGACCAACTTTTTCCATTTGGTGCCACGCCAACTCTGGAAACACATGTTAATGCCCAATCCACATCCTTAAAAATATACAGTTCTAAAGAAAGGGATGAGAAATGCAACAGTGTCGGCATTATATGGCTCTGAAATGAGGTCCTGGAGTAAACTGATACTTGTATGGTATGAGAAGACTAAAAATTTAACCTAGATTGTACATTTTATGCATCTCCCACAGATTTTGTCAAATTGCAGCAGTACAGCTAAAGTTTAAACAGACAGACCACAGACTTTGCAGGTGAAGGAAGGACACTGAGCAATAGACCTCTTTGTAAAACTCCAAGATAAAACTAAATGGATGGCATGGACTTTCAACAGTAACAAGGATTTTTGAAAGTCATTCTTCTGTGCATGGGACTGAGAGTTACAAAGCTGCAATAAATCTCTTTGAAGAGGAGAAGACTCCCGTAGTCTTGTATTTAAGGCCACAACAAGGAATTCCTAAAAAGCTTTCTCTTTATGCTACTATTTTTTCAATGAGACTTGGCTGAATTTTAGCCAGTCACAGAGGGCTCAGAAATCTTTGAGATATTAGGAGGAATGAAGTGCAAGTTTAAGAGATCTCTAAGCTCACCAAAATTTGTCAGCAGACTCACATCTCTTTGTCAGGATCGAGAAAGGAAGAACCGTGGTAATTGGTGTGTTTCCTTTTTTTTTTTCCCCCTGACAGCCTAAAATTATTCATAAAGCTGCCATTTAAGAAGAAAAAGGAAATTTTCAGATATTATCTTGATTTGATCTGCACCAAGGTAACTTCAGGTTTAAGTGCTCATGAAGAGCTGTAGATTTCATCATCCTGATTTTTCCTTTGCCATGACAAAACAGAAGGAGCTGAGGGCTGTGCAATAGCAATGCTCAGTGCTCCTAATCCTTCCTCATTCCCCTGTTCATGTATGAGGACTCAGAGCACCACCCTGCTTTGTACAGCTATTGACCACTATGAAATGCCTTCCCTTCCTCTCTGTCTCTCCCTGGCCTCTCTCATGCCAGCAGGAGGGACTTCTGTGTGCAGCCTTACATAGGCACTTGTCTCCACACTCATTTTTGGGACAGGGAAGCCTCGTAGAAGCCCATCCCAGTAGCACCCAGTAGGTGCTAGAAGCTGGGCTAGTAAGTTTCTAGACCTTCTTCTTATGCAAGAAGTGGGATTTTGGTTGGTTTTGGGCCACTGCTCGACTCCTGTTTCAGCGGTGCTGGTGGGCTCTTTTCAGCAGTTCTACTACCTCCTGTGACACACAGAAAGGACCAGGCTTGCTTGCCAGCTGACAACCCAGGGAATCAGCAGCAATCACCAGCACCTTTCCTGCCCCAGTTAGGTGTGGGTGTCTGTGAGATGAGCTGCAGTTTTCTGCTTCTGCCTTTTCTTCATGCCCCCAGGTCCCTGAGAAGGACTGTGAGGGGATTAAGATCAGCCTAAAATGTCTCACTGGGGCTAATGGGTGAATTTTTAAGCTAACTCTCCTGTGACTTTAGTACAGAAAAATAACCTCAGGAAAAAGGGAGGAATTACTACGTACTGGATATGTATATAACCAGATTATATGCAAGGAGTCTGTTTTAAGGAGACTGTTTACTGAGCTAAGATCATTACAGTCTGTTCCCCACACTCTCCTGTCTGTGGCCAGTGCTTCCCCATCTGCCCCAGGAACCGGCATGGCCTTGGGCACAGTGTGATCCCCTGTCCTTGTGCTGGCCCTGTGTGGCAGCTGGAGCACCCAGGGGCACTCGGTGTCCAGACATGGCATTAAGCAGCTGCTCACTGTTTTCCAGGGACTTTTCTAAACCTCTGAGCATTTTAATGTCTATATTACACAATACACCCCATCTTTTAAACCACCGTGTATCTTCCAAGCGAGGAGTCATTTTGCATCTCTGCCTCTTTGCCTGGTGCTCTAAGGCTGTGAATCTGTTACACCTCTAAACAACAGACCCTGGCTCTTTTGTGCTTTGATTTTGCTCTGGAGACTTCTGGTTTAATCCTGGTGCATATATACAGGGTCCAGTTCTCTGCTGCAAAGCTGTCTCTTTCACTGCCCCAGATGCACATTTCTTGGGAGGTTGATACATCCGCCCTTCTTGGCAATTCCTCTCTTCCTCCCAAGTAGCTTTCACACAGCCAGAAGAAAAGGAGAATTCAGAGAAAAACTTTGCACCCAAATTCTTTCCAGTGACTGAATTGGCCAGTGGGTGCACAGCCAGGTGTCATTAGATGGGTAGCCACGTAAAATTGCAAACAACCAGACTTTCCCCCAAACACTCCATGATACATGCGAATACAGTAAAATAAAAGATAATTAATTTTTTTAACTTAAAGCTAGTTTTTTTCCTTGCACAGTGTCAGTATTTGTTATCTCCCTTATTCGTTTTGTATCGCAGGCTTTTGTTTGCAGATAGGATTTCATTTTAAAGTTAATGTGAAATGTGAGGGGAAAAAAAAATAGAAAGGAAAGCTTTTGATTGTAATCTCCAGGGTCAAATAAAAAGAAAGAAAGAAAAAGATCAAAATGCTGCCATTGTAAAAACTTGTCAGAGATTTAACTGTGACATTCGGGCATATCATTAAAATTTGCTTTACAACGGCTGTTATTGTACTTCCATGAAGCAGAGTGAAGGAAGTGGAAAGAAATATCTTTACTTTTTCATGAGAAAATTAGCTTTCATTCGCCCCCATATAAACATACCTTGAATTTTATTTTTCTCTTCATTATGTGCAATAGTTTGTCAGGCAGTTGATGTAAACATACTTACTAATTGGAGTGATAGAGGCCAGATTAGAGGGGCTCATGTGCCCGCATGGCACGGGTGATGGCAAAGCCGATTTGAGGTGCCGTATACAAGGCTCAGGACAGGTCATTCCGGTCCCATGGCAATGTGATAAGCTCAGGCTTTGCAGACAAATATTTGCATCTGAATGCAGCTGGCCACATTGAAAGCTTAATTTTCCTTCACATTTCCCTCCCAGACTATGGGAGAGGGTGCAGCAGCAGTGAGTTAACCAAGGCTTTTGTGTCTGTGGGATCTGCCACTGGGTTTTTGGGTTACCCTCATGTGACATGGTTATTTATGCACAAGGGCTTTCCTCTGTTCCAGGAGGTCTGCTGCAATGGAGTTTGGCACTTGTAGAGGTTTCTCTACTGCCCTCTTGGCGACGTGTGGGGTTTCCCCATGGCTGGGCAGATGGGACACCTCCTGCCTTAGCATGGGAAGGTGTTTGCATGGTCCTCACGAGACACTGACAAAGCCCTCCAGCCTCCTCCTCAGCACCACGAGCAGCCTCAGGACTGAAGCCTGGTGTCTCTGCCTGCACTTGTTTTGTCTGTTTTCATCTTCCTTCCTCCAAGATTTATATACTCAGTTTTATGTCCAATTTGCACTTTCCTGTTGCAAAATTTAGTGGAAAAGAGTTGTACGAGGAAATATGTGAACACATAGGCAAAGAAAAAAATATGTTTCTCTTTTAAGATGGCACAGAATATTTTAAAAAACCCCAGGATTTCATTTCCATGCTGAAAGAACAAATGTGATTTCTTAATTCTTGAGCTTTGTGTTGTGAAAGCTCTTTTTTTACTTTTCAACCATAGCAAATTGCAGATAACACCAGAAAGGTAAATTTCACACAGATGAATTCTTCATTATACCCATAACCAAATATCCCTCTACATTAATGATAGAGTCTCTCTGTCTATTGCACTATAACTGGTGGGGCAGCATAAATAAATAAAATAATACAGAATAGTCAATTTTGCTGGCCCAGCATCATGTATCAATTTGCACTAATAAGTTAATTTCCATAATTGTTATTCAGGACTAACATAATTTGAAAGAGAGGTCGTAATGGTCATGATGCCCTGAGAGGATTTTGCCTTGCTGAAGTCAACACATTGAAGCCTCTGAAGGATTCTGGAAAGAATAATGCCCATAACCCAATCATTCAGTTAATGTTATTACTCATTTATTTGTTTTCCATCAGTGAGATACCCAGTGACCTCCAAAACAAGACTGTGCCTTTGACACACAGACACATCAAATTTGTTCTCTCTGTGCTCATCCTGAGTCTTTAAAATCCAATGGTAAGTCTTCCAGTGGACCTTCAAAAACATTGTATGCATTTGTCTTCTGTGTCTATTTAAATAAGCTGAAGCACAGCTCTCTGTGCCTAGTAAAGCAAATAAAACTCTTTCAACTCTCTCTTGCCCCTCTTGCTGAGATGATGCTGCCTGCATATAAGCTCTGTTGAACTATCCCAAGCAACACTGACATTTTTGTAAAAAAAAAGACATATAGGGAATTTCTGGTAAAACTGCTATACATCACATTAGGATGTCATATGCTACATTTTATTTTGTCACTTAAAATTAAATGCATTTGTAATATGCAGAGTACTAAAATAAAATCAGGATTTAATCCATTTTAGAAACATGTTCTATTACAGGAAGAAATGTGCATGGCAAACTCAGAATGTTATACTGCATTTGCAATAAATATCCACGACATTCGTTGGTGGGTTTATTTTTGCCTATATGTCATATATGAGACACTGACCTTTCTAAATATTCTTCACAGATAACCTGATCTGTAATATAATGGTGAAATATTATTGTAATTATTGTTTGTACAACTATGGTAGATGTTTCAGAAGATGTTTTAGCTAAAAATGAATAAATAGATTAGTACATTGGATTACCATATTACAGCTTATAGTGAAAATTTCTGTGATGAAAGGGGAATAAAAACTGCTTTTCTTGTTTTGCTTTCTTGTTCAAAAGGTGGAAAGAAGTGAGATGAAAAGTGAATGAAAATCACTTTGTTTAAAGGTCATTTCTGGTGGAAAGAAAGCTTAAAAGATTGAGAGACGCATTATTTACAGAATTTTCTAGTATCTCTCCCCTAAACAGAAACATTTTCTTAGTGTAGACAAAAAGTAACAGAACATTTCAGTTAGACTGAACTTGAATTTTCAGTGTGAGTTAAAGCTTCACTGTACATTTTCCATCTACTTTCCTTTAATGCCTGATACTCCAGAGTTACTAGAACAGGAAGGTTGAAAGTAAAAGAAGTGAAAGCGACAATAATCTTACAATATTTGTCTTGCTGGTGAGTTTGGAAATGCTAACAGAAAATACCAACCCTTGCAGTTAAGAGCGCATGAAGAAGAAATATGATGATGTCTTGGGGCGATACAAAAGTCTCAGGGATGTCCTTCCACAGGGGACACCCTAATTCTTCTTTGTGCTTCTCACTCACCAGGCAAGAACTGTCCTTGTCCCCATCCAGATTTACGGGAGAACCTTCCTCCAACATGTGGCAGCCAAACTAGAGAAGGTGGCCGTGTCATCTCCCCATGGCCCAGGAGGATAACTCTGAGGTTAACTGATTAATAATGCTAAAATCTGCACCCACCCTCAGGGGTTTGGCTTTGAATTTCTCTCTAACTACAAGGAAAGCATTGTATAAATCGAGCAGAAAAGTCTTGTTGACAGACCTGAATCTATAATCGAATGAAAGGTACTTTGAGCTAATTGTTTTCTCCACTTTCCATGGCCAGTTGGTGGTGGAACTACCACAGTTGTAACCACCCATAAAAGACATTACCTGTGACATAATCGTGCCACTGTGCATGTAGGTCTTGGTGAGTGCAAGGAAACCCCAGTACCACTACAAAGAAAAGTCCTCAGGAAAAATGTAAATGCTGAGAAAATTGTGGAACTTTACAGAAACACAATTTGAAATTTCATTAGTTGGTGTTAATATTCACTTATTTCTCCTTTTCTGCCTAATTCCCCTTTATACTCTGCTGTTGCTTTCCACTTTGATACTCCAGTGGCAGCTCTCTGGATGTTACAAAATCACACAAACTAAGAGTGAGCCATGGTGCATTTTGATTTTCAGAGAGATGTCGAGACACCGAGTGCTGAGTGAAGCATGATTTCTCTGGAGTCTGACCCATCTCGTATCCCCCAAAAATGACTTACAGAAGAAAAGAGGCCCCATTCAGATGGCACTTGTCCTAAAGCACATTTTCATCTTTATAAAGGTTCATAAAAAAAATTCTCACTTTGTTTTCAGAGACACCAATCCAACCTTATCTTTGACTTCACTTGGACTTCAGTAGAGAAACTGAGAGAAGACTTGGCATGAAAACTCGATTTCTCAGTAATTCATTCCTCTTTGTTTCCAGTCAGTAAGTATATTTCATATAAAGAACTGGAAAAAAAAGGACGAGGCAAGGGGTTAAGTTTTACACAGGCCTTGACCTCTCCATTTTTGTAGATACAATATATAGCCTTCTAATAGCTTAATTTACTAAAAGCATGGGGCAGCTTGGGCTCAAGGACATGGCTGTTTGTGTTTCTTGCTTTCTTGTGGTAGTCTATTGCCCTATTCCCAACTCTCCTCAGCCTAGGTTTGGAAAGGCAGACCATAGGAAAAAGGCAAGTACTGATGTTAAAAGCATCCAGCTTACCATTCAGAGCCTTTTGTTGTTCACATACATGCCTGGTTTCTGCTTGTGGTTCTGGGAGTCACGCATCTCTGAATTGATGGCAAAAGGGACTCATTTGAAAAAAACCCGAATATGGATTTTTTTTCTTTTAGCAGTCCCTTCTCATTAAATATTTCTTTGCTTTCATCTACAACAAGCATAACGAGATAATTCTATTTACCATCCCTCACCAAGAAAAGTAATTAGAATGCAAGGTAATTTCCATAAAATGCATTATGACTTTAATATCAGTAAAAGCCACTTAAATATTAAATGCACAGAAAAAAATATTAGCTAAATTATGATAGAATAATATGATCAAGTTACTTTAGGAGAAAAAAAGTGATAGATGTGTTTTAATAAACTGTGCAAAATTATATGTATCATATTCTTGCTTCCTGTCAATTTTATTTAGAGTTAAATGCCATTGTGATAATTAGTTGGGTTTTACTGTGTTCATTAAAAGCTTTTCTAATGATCACATAAAGAAATAAGTGAAATTAATTCCTTTCTTTAAACTAAAAGAAATTCATCAAATGAATAAACAAAAAGCTTTTGCTGAGGCACAAACACAATATCATGGAATCATAGAGTCATAGAATGGTTTGGGTTGGAAGGGAACCTTCCAAGAAAGTAAACATGAGGTACAAACACCACACTGAATCAAGGAAGGCTTGGATTTTGGATCAATGTTAGTGTTCTTCATTTAGAGACAGGAGCTCTGCATATGCATCAAATCTGGTAGTCCTCATTTAAGTTAAAATTCAAAGGTTTTTCTAGGAATCCAGGGAAGTTCCCCAGTAAAAATGATAAGAGATCTGACTAAAATTCCTAACTTTTGTGTTTGTTTTTCAGGATGAGCATACTACATCTTTCAAAAATTTTCTATGCCCCATTTTCAATTACATCAAAATCCTTCAAAATGCACTGTGCTAGTGAAGTCTCCTTTCATGACTAAAAACACATTCCCAAGGAACTTTCACATTTTTCTAGCATTAGAAAATTTATAGATACTGAAGACAACTTCTGGCTATGAGAAATTGCACTAGAAAAAGGAATATGTGAAGAATGATGAATGCTTCAAGATGAAAAACCCACACAGACAAATTACTTCAAAATCAGAGCCATTAATTTTAATTTCCATATGCACAAAGATGGTGTTATAAGAAAATAATATTTTTGAAATAACTTGCTGCATTAACTCAGTGATTTAGTCCATAGACTGCAGATGTTAACATCAATAGGATCTCCTATTCTGTGAGTGAGCCTGATTCAGAGTCCATGCCATGTCAGAAGTAGCTTCTGCATTTCAGACTGGGTCAGATCTCTGGTGAATATTAAAGAAGAAAAAGTGTAATGACAAAGTGCTAATTTAAAAAATGCAGCCATAAGATTAACCTCGATAAGAACTAAACTACTGAGTTCTTGAACCTTGGTACTCATACTCTTCCATTCAAAATGCTGCCAAAGCTGGTGGAAAGCACCATTTCTCTAATATGCCCATGAAACCACAGTGCTGTTTTGTTCCTAACAAAATGCCTCTCTTGGTAGAACTCCAGAGAACAGGCTTGTTTATCATAGCTCTGTGCACAAATTCTCACCAAGAAGATACCAGAGCTGGGAGGCAGTTAGGATCAAAACAGGGACTAATAAGAATGGAGTTAATCATGTCACCTTAATTGAAAAGTTGTAATAAAAATAATTGAGTTTAATACATAATTTAGATCACTGCATGTTAAGTTAATGCATTCTACTTAGGCTTTGAAAAAAATATTTATTTCATGTAGAGTTAAGATTTCATTTGTTTTATAATGGAATTCTCTCCAATTGACTTTAATAACAGCAGTTTGTTAAATCAGATTTTGAATTGGTGCACAAATTTGAAGTTCATATGTTAATTTTTGACACAATGTGCTTAACATTTTTAGCCTGCTCGTAAGGTGCCTGAATTTATTTTCATGAGATTTAATAATTTTTGGTTTATATTACAGAAATTAAATTAGTTTGCAATCCTGATGAGAGGCAATTTACCTTATGAATACTTTATTTTATTTCACTTTTACTTTTAAAACAATGTATTAGTTCTTGCTTTTTTGAGCTGATTTATTCTTCAGCTATTGGTCACACTTCTATAGCAAAATGTATGTTTATATTTAATGTTTTTCCCAGGAAAGCAGAGAAACTCTGTTCAGTTGCATTTTCCCTCAGTGTCTTCTCTGACCCCCATTCTTGCAGACAAGTGATTCTGTGCAGCATTAAAATTTTCGGCTGAATTTTTTTGAAAATAAAATAGATTCCTAACACTGCCTCCTCTCAAAAACCAACCAGCTCAAGGTCATTCTAATTTGGTGCTGAGTGACTCCACTTTTTTTTTCCTGAAGAGGATTTTTTTCCATTTAAAACAATTACTTGTCTTTGTAGCTGGGATGGACTGCGATAAAAAGCAGGTGAAGATCCCGAATTGATAAGAGAAAAAACTTTTATTATATATCTATCTCTCTATTTCACACAGCTACTTTTATATATTTCCTAAGTTTACATGCACTAACATTATTGGTGCTCATTACACACAAACAATCATCTATTGGCCACAGTTAGAAACTACTGTCTCTGTACAAACTCGTCCAAGTTTGTTATCTGCTGCTTCTCCTAAGTTCTCTCAGTCTCTTCAAGCTGTTTATCTTTACAGGTACAGAGCAGTATGGCCAAGGTAAAATTCTTGCTCTGTAAAGAAATCCACAGACCTGTTTCCCACAATTACTGAGCTATATTGGTGAAATATCCTATGCCATTCTGTATTTAGATACTCTGTTCAAGAAACCCCTCAGAGCCCATGATAACTTCAAGCAGTATAAGGGGGTGCATAATCATAGAGCACGTGCATAAAGAGGCTTTAAGATCAGCTATAGGCTTTGAGCAACAGCCTGAAAGCCCAAGAGCAGCATTTGTGATTCCATAACTGATCCTTCATGGCCTTGCTCAAATGGTATGTCCCCTTTTATCTTGCATTCCCAGCACTTGGAAAAGGTGAGTCTCCTCTCTGACACCAGGGTAACTTGGGGTTAAGCCAAAAAATCGCTTCAAGATACATTTGAGAGCCTCAATGGGTAATTAAGACATAGATGCGAAATGGACGTTATCAGCATTACCAGGCACACGTGGACCTTGCTGCAACATTTCAAAGGAAGCTGTTATAAACTCTGCTCATTATTACTGCAGTTGATCTCCATCCTTTCTCTTCCACAATACAGTTCCAGGCCTTTTCTACACTGATCTGACTTTCCAGATCCCCTTTCCCCCTTCACTTTTCCAGACGGCTTTTCCAAGCAGCTGGATTCCACAGCAGCAGCAGTTCCTTCGGTGTTTCAGCTAGTTCTGCCAGGGGATGGGAGATGTGGAACGAGTGGCACCTCCTACCCTGCCTAATTGAAAGTAGAGCATTCAGATTTCCACCCCATTAAAGGGAATGAGACCTCTCAGCAGACTGATCTCAGCGAAATCTCTGACCACAACTCTGCAAGAACCACTTACTTTATTAATTACTAAGAACACATTTCCTCATGACATAAACACTGCCCAAAAGCTGTCCCTTGCAGAAGAAATTTTGCAAGGGCACAAGTACATCTGTGCAGCTCTAGTAGTACCTGTCCAAGGGCACTACCTGTTTCTGGTGAGCCTATTCACTTGTCCTCTTCTCAGTCCTCATGCAATTAGCTATTCTGTGTATCTCCCTTCCCCGTGTGCTTGCAGCCATCATCAGTCCTCTCAATCTGTTTGGACATGTCTTTGTGCTTCTTTCTGCTGCTGTATTACTGCCACTCATTTATAAACGGGAGCTGTACTTCCCCACTGGTTTTTTTTTTTCTTATTTTTATTAATGCTGTAGCTTCCCAACGAAGGGGGTTGGGAGAAATGAGCCAGTAGGTCAGTAATTCCATCCCCAAACGCCACAGTAATATGCCCTAAACCGTACTTTCTTGTGGTTTGTCCCAAGTCATTTGCCAGGACTCAAATGATGGAGCTACTGCAAATTCCCTTTGGAGATGATGCCACAGGAAAACAGAAAGGATTCTATTGATATTCAACAGACCTTTTCCTTTTGTTAATTTAATACCATTATTCCATATTCCACCATAACCATTTCCCCCACTCCATCGCACTTTCTTCTTCAAAACAGTTCCAGACATTTATGGTCCCTTTTAATCATCTCTTAGTAAAGATTTTGCTTGTTTTTAGGGCTCTTCCCCCCTTCCATTCTGTCTGAATCCAACCCCTCAGGGTCATACTCATCTTTTCATCCATAATTGAAAAGACAACCACTCTATACAGTAATCGGAGATTTTTTTTCTTTTCCTCCTCAGCTCACACAAGCTATACAGATACTCACTCATCTCTTCAGTCTCTAAGACATATTGTACCACTGAATTTTAAGCAAATCTACCAGACAAGATCAATGAACTATTCTCCTTTAAAATCTAGGGCATAAATTGGCCATTCTTTTGTGCATATTTTTACCTTTCCAGCTCTATCCAGTGTCAAAAAGTAAAAATGAACAGCTAGATTCTTCTTTTATAGGAGGGATTTCCCCACTAAAACAAAGCAAGCCAGTCACATAGTAACAGCTCAGAACAGAATTTTATCCCAGTGACTCTTACAAAGGCATCTCTTCCCTTTTTCACAAAAGGCAGCATTATTCCAAATCAGAGTAACCGCAGAAGGAACATGCACCACTTACACTCCACTTGGACACCCTGAAATGAAAACAATGCTAACCATCTGTGGTGAGTTACTGTTGGTGCCAGGGTGCTGTTTTGGTGTGGTACTATGCCAAAATCAGCCTGGTTCACCAAATTTCAAACATACATCCAGCTTTTGAAGCGGGATTTGATAGATAAGCTGGCAGGTGGCTGGGAAATTTGTGACTAGCAGTCAATCACTTTTGACTATAAAAGTCCAGTCCACTCTCATAGTCAGTTTCTTCTAACAACCCGTCTTGGGGTGTATGTGTGGAGATTCCTCCCCTGGGTGGGGTGCCCCTTGAGGATACTCCTCAAGGCTGAGAGAAAGAGATCTCTCCACAAATGTTGATACGGGTGGGTTACAACAGATCTCTAGTTAATAATTATTTCTCTTTTTTGCTAGCTTTAATATAATTGCTTCAATAATGCTTTAATACCGTGCACTATCCTATTTTTCACTATATTACTAGTAGTTTTAGCATTTATATTGTGTAGTAAATCTGATTAAGGTCTTTTGTCTGCTCACTCGTCTGTTCATTTGTCAAAATAAATAATTAATTTCATATAAATATATCTGATTCACTGTCATTAAAACCTGCAGGGCAAAGTGACTTAATCACACCTCTATCATTCCTTAAATTTAAACTGCTGATAAAATCTGAGGTTAAGATTGGATCCCACTTCACCGAGGCTCCTCTCTGAGAAGGAATTTATAAAGCAAGGGAGTCCTTTCTCTTCTACCCTTGTGACTCAAGGGTCGGGCTTCTTTAATAACTTTGCCTAAGACTTTCACTCCACACACGACATTTGTCAGCCAGGCTGAGCCCTTTGTCTTAGAAGCAGTTGGATTTTGAGGTGATCTTTGGTAACATGAATTGTTGGGTACATGGCTCATTATGACTATTTGTGTGGGCACATGTTTAAAGAAGCATAGAAAGAATTACTGGAAGGAAGGGAGGGAGGGAGGAAGGAGGGAATAGGAAGGAAGGAAGGAATTTGGAATTTGGAATTAGGAAGGAAGGAAGGAAGGAAGGAAGGAAGGAGGGAAGTCTCTTCATAATTTTCAAAATATCTTTCCTGTAGTGTTGCAGGGATGCTCCACTTTTAATTTTCCAGCATGTAGCACTGCCCTGGGAGCCCCATCTTGTGCTTGTCTGCCTCCCGTGTGATGCAAAGTGACAGACAAAATTAACAATAATCATCACGTGTGTTAGCTGGGTGCTGCAGCATGTCCCTATGTTTTCTCAAGTGAGCATCTGGCTGCTGGCTACCTCTTATGTAGCAATAGAAAAAGCAGGTATTTTACTTGTGTCTGTGGGCAGAGAGAAGGAACTCATTAGAATGTGACAAGTTTCTGTGCTGAGTGATACAGCACATGTAATCTCATTATCTCTGCTGAGGAATGGCAGGAGTATGCGTGTAAAACAAGATTTTATGTGTATAGTTCAGTCAGTGAGGACTAATGGATTGATAATGGGCTGTTTGTTGCTGTTCAGATTTTGGCTTGCATCCACAGCGGGGGTATATCGGAGCAGATCCACTGGAGCACACTGATTGATACTTACACCAGACATAAGCTGGTGAGTGTTTAGACTTATTTTCCATTCAGTGCGCAACTTATTACTCTGTTGTCTCTAAGTTTATCCATGCACATATTACAAATATAGTCAGATGTACTCATGATTGTTTGCATTTCTCTGAAAGATGGATGGAAAGGTCCACATGTTCAGAGTGAAAAAAATGGGTTTGGGAGGAGACTGTGAGACAGCTAAGGGAAAAGGAAGCTGATTTCATGTGAGAGAGAAGTAAAGGCTCCGTGTTTCACAGGAGAAGCCAAGACTTCCCATAGGGCATCCCAGGCTTGGTAGGCCCTGCTTTAAGGAGAAGGAAGATTTAAGAGCACCACAAGAAAAATAAGGAAGTAATATGAGCTATATTGTCTTTTATCCACATCACTGTACTTCTTGCCATGCCAAAAGAGTGATTTCCTTCTGTAATTATATGTCCCTTCAAGGAACTTCATAAACACAAAACACCCATGTGAGAAATCTGAATAAAAGGCAGAATAAACCACTGGGTCCTTTTGGAACCACTTCCTCCTGAACCTGACTCCTTTTCCAGCTGGGTAGCAGACTAAGAACCTTTGCTCAAAGCACATTACTATATCTGTAGACAGACAGTGCTAAGGTTGCTACGACCATGGATAGTCTAAGACCAAACAGGTCCACAGTCAAGGGAGGCATGAGAGTGAGCATCCAGCTGAGCTGCCTCCCCATTTCATCACTGTCACAGATACCAAAATGCCACAGCCATCATGATTTCTCTGCTGTTTCCAAGGAAAGAGAAGTTAGATCTTAAATACAAACCTACAACTTTGAGCTGAAAACTAATACACGAAAATCAGAGCTCTTAAGCACCTTTGGTTGCTCTGCTAAATGTGACATGGGCAGACACAGGTGTTCATGTCAGAGAAATACAAACAAAAGCACAAGAGATTGGCTCATGACTCACCAGGAACATCCTTAAAAGTGCACAAAAACTTGGCTTTAATGGCCTCTATCTCAGTGTGAGGCACCTGTCAGTGCAAACCACACTGAAGTCTGATCAGAGAGGTATTTCCCACCCTTGGGAGAAGAGTTATGCCAGCCAGCAGGGAAAAGAGGAGCCCAGCATCCAAAAGCCCACACCCACACAAAGGCATGTCTTTCACTGCTTTGAAGGTGCCTCATCTGCATCACACGTATGTGAGGTCTCTCCCCCAGTAGCCATGGACCCACTGTGAACCCAGTGGAGGCGAAGATTTCCACTTGAGAGGCAGAGAAGAAAGAGGAGGAGACCAAAGGGCTCACAGAGCCCTCTCAGCACCTTACAGATCATTGCCCTCTGTGCAGAGCTCAAGCTGGATAAGGAGTTGAGGGGTGATAGTGAAACCCATCCTCCAGATTCTTTCATTCTTCTTTCTTTCGCGCTGCTCCAGGTAGGTTTATTTCTCAATTAAGGTGTTACAAAGAATGATATCAGCCAGGCTGATGGTACTGTGTTAGTCATTGCAGACAATCCCATCAGAGCACAGCAGAGAGGAGCTGAATCATCTCCAGACTCAGACGCCCAGAGATATGTCATGCTTGTTTTTGTCCATCTGCCAAAATGTGCCATTATAGGCTGGAAAATCTGCAGCGCTAATGTTGCTGTCATTCTGTTCTGCTGCTTTCTTTCCCTTCTGTACCTTTTATTTTGCTTTATAGCATTACATGACATAGCATAACGCATTCACATTTTTTACAACAACAACAACAACAAAATCTTCCTTTGGATCAATAGCAAGTCTAGTATTCAATTGATATTCTTGGCAGCAGAGCAAATAAGCCAGTGCCTGCAGTCAGACTGTGTCAACAGGCTCAGCAGTAATGCTTCTACCTGTATGTGGGAGCTCCTTACCTATTCCTTTCCCAATATGTGGGTACTGATTTGAGAGTAGCTCAGTTGGTTAGAACAAAGTGGTAATAATGCCAAGGTTGTGTCTTTGATCCCTGTAGAGGCCATTCAATTTTGAGCTGGACCTGATGATCCTTGTGGGTCCCTTCCAACTCAATATTCTGTGATTTCAGCAGACATTCCCCAAAAGCTGAGATACAGCCAAAAAAGCAGGATATACTGGGGAATGAAGCATTTCAATTCAGAACACCATTGTAAAAGGAGTGTGTAAAATACTATGCAAGTAGTGTTGCTGGAAATCAGGTAAAGGAAGATGTGAAATGAGAGTCCATGTGCTGAGCGAGTGTTTCCAGCCACCCCTCTGAGTAAGTGGTGGTAAGTACAGGAGCTATATCTCCGGGACAAAGAATGCTCCTTCCAGCTACTACATTTGTCTCTCTGAAAATAAATTAGTGAGGAAAAATCTGTGAAGAAGCTCAGTATTTGGAAATCTGACAGGATCTGGCATGAACTACATGTCAAACTACTCAGCAAGATCACAGCTGCTCTTATACCTAGTCAAAAAACCAAATACAAAGACTCCTGGAGGCATCCAGAAGTATTTATACCTCCCTACACATGCAGACAATGTTTTGAGAACTAGAAATTGTTTTTTAATTATGGGTTTCTGGGGGTTTTTTTTGCTTTTTTTTTTTAATTGTTTCAGCTGAGTTTCCTCAAAGACTGATAAAACATTAGTAATCTAACTTGCTCAGCTTTCTATTTTGGACTTGCTTTTTCTTTTCAACCACCCTAAGATACATCCTCTGACACCTGCAGGGTCTTTCTCTGTGTGGAAGGACATGCAGAAAAGAGTTCTTGCAACTCGTGCAAAAATAGGATCTCTTTTTAGGTGTCATTTGGTTGAAATTGGCCACCATCTCCAAAGTAACTGGGCATGAGATGTAAATTGGCTGGCAGACACACAATGTCTGTATAACACCTGTTTTCATAAGGCACTCTCAATGACTATGATGACAGAATGGATGAAACATGGAAGAAGAGCTCAGGAAGTGGACACAATATTAATATCTAATTAGGCTGAGGAAGAAAATATTTATCCTAAAGGAAGCCATCTGGAAAACAGATATTAAAAGAAATTGAGTACAACTAAATTCAGTCCTCTTCAATGGGTTTTGCTCTGTTCCTGAGAAATGTCTTCGTGACCCAGACCTATCATTCTTAATATGGAATTCTTCCCCCTCAAGAGGGGAGAAGAACAGAGGAACCTTTCTGTGCCTCATTACCTTCCTATACATAAACTAGTCATCCCAGGGAGCCAAGAACTGAGCTTGTGACTCAAACCGCGACCCCACGCTGTGAGACAATCACTTTTATCGTGTATGTGAAGCTGACTGAGATTTTTGCTAAATTAAAAACCATACCAATTTAAAAAAAGAGCCATGGTGTATGAGTATGAAGGTACTGCTCAAAATAAATTGAATTTGCAGTTGATAGCCATTAATTGATGTTCTTTTAGGTAGCTGTAAGAAATACTGGGCTTTCCCAAGCAGCGTGGGATTATAATTTCTAGGCTTTAAAAATAAGACTAAAATAATCTGAAAATATTTTCACAAAATGTTCAAATTTATTTTCTTGTTTCACTTTCCAGTTCCACCTTTTAAACTTTCTTCTTCGCTGTCCACAGGATAGCAGAAAGTGCAGTAAAAAAAAGGAGAATGTTCCAATGTCTCCTTAACAAGAAGACATATTTTGGTCTTTCTTTTTGAAAATCAAAATATTCAACTCCCATGAATTAGCTCAGCTCTTCACAGGGCTTGGGGTAACTGAATGTCTGGTAGAAACTTGGGAAAAATAATCTTTTTGAAGAAATAACAGTTTTTCCCTGTGTGACTTTATGTCTGCTGACAAGTCAGAGTGAACAACTCTATGCTGGACCTTGAAGAGGACAGTATTCGCCCAGAGTTTCAAGCTGCATTGAGTTAAAGCTCTTTCTACTCCTTGGTGAAAATTCAAGGTGGAAAGGCAGAAATGCTGTTCAGCCTTCACTCCCCTCATTCTCACTCACCACTCCCACTATAACCTGTCATGGTGACATGGCTGTATTTGCTGTTTCCCTCCAGCTGCCCAGTCTCAGCATGTTTTCTACCAGCAGCCATACTGAAAAATCAGCTGCTGTCTCCAAGGTCACCTCCTAGACACAAGTTAGGAGCTTATAGCCTCAGATATGCTGCCACAGTAGCCAAGGAGGCATACTTTTTTATTTTTTTTTGCAGTCTAGAAAACTTGGGCTATTTCACATAGAGATAATACAAGGGACTAGATATAATGCTTTCTGTCCTCAGCTGCCTGGCTCCATCCTTTGATTGGAAGGACCCACCTGATGCTGCAAGGATGGAGGGGATGCTCATGCAGTAGCTGTTGACGAGCTGTAGTTAACACTTTGCAGTGCATTTACTGAATGATTTAAATTTGGTACCAGTTTTCCTTCCTAAGATGAATGAAAACTACCAAGGGTCAGGACTTTTATGCCTACAGGATTCCTACAGTGGCGAGTGGACTCTTTCCTGTCTCTGCTGTGGATGTCCAAAGCCATCCCTGAGCAAAACCCTCAGCTTTCAGCTACCACACAAGCCATATGAGTTTCAGAAGACACGTGCTCTGGCGTGTCAGAAAAAGACATTTATAAATTAGATTTCCCCAGACTGAGGTATGGCAAAACCATCAAACCCCTTAGGAAATGTTAGCTGAAGCATCTAAATGTGCAAAACATTTTTTGAATATCATTGAACTGTAGATGTTCTCACTGAGTATGAGAGTCAAATATGATCAGTGTGTCAAAAAAGAGTTAGGAAAGTGCTGCAGTTGCTGTTTATGCCAAAGGCTCCTTCAGTTGACAGCTTTAGAGATCTTAAAAGCATAAACATTTTAGCAGACAAGAAGTTGCATTTCCTAAACTAACAGCTTTTTGAAATTATGGAAAAGAAACCCATAAAATGTTTATGTATAATTCTCCTCCCTCACATTCGTTTTAAAGCACTTTAACAAAGTAACTCTCCCTCACTGTGGTAATAAGAAAAGAACTTGTTTACAAATTGTACAGTGAAATTTAAGTTACTGGGAGTAGCAACAGGTTTGTAGTGACAGGTCACTTTAGATTGGAGTTTAATTTATGAAGATTGCTTTACCTGGGGCTATGGTAATCTATGCCTTCGGAGTAATTCACCCTCTGCCTCATTTCGAATGCAGTCAAAGACTGTCGTATTTCACTATGACAATGTAATCACAGATCCACATTAAAAAGTCATTATTGTTTAGAATCCAGCTTGGTTTGAAAAACACTTACTATAAAATTCAACAGCCTTTGTAAATTACCCAAAGGTTTACTCAAGAATACAAGGTACAGTGATTTAAATCTGAAACTTACTACTTTATTGATTATATGGGATTTTTAGGTCACTGCATTTACGAGAAATGATTAGTGAGTAATCAAAGTAATAAACTCCTTGATGTTCGTTCATAAATAATTATGAATTGAATTTTCTTTGTCAAATATCAGATAAAAACTGAATTATCCATAAGATATCTATCTCTTCTTCAACTTTTTTCCTTCAGCTTTTTAAAAACCAACAGTGATAAAACCAAATATAAGAATAATTTTCTGATTTCTCTCTCCTCTTTTTTAAACCAGAAGTAATGTGCTCTCATATCTATTGCACTCTTCAGTTGCAAGTTTTATGCTGAACCTAAAACTTAACTCCACTTTTTAATTCTGCACTGACTCTTTTGTCATTGTTAAAACATGTCACAGATAGATTCAAACCACTTTGTGACACATTAAACCTCAAATTTATATTCTAACTAGCCATTTATTTATTCGTGTATATATTGTGATTATTGAACATCTACTGATCTTTATATTGTTCAGTATCTTTCTTCAGTCATTTTCCCTGCAAATTGAGAGTTTTAGCCCTGACTATTGTGCAAGAGTTTAAAACCATAATAAAAACAAATGAAGCAATGAACCAATTAAAATTGTTGTATATATATTTTTTTAATTAGACATTTATGAGCTGTGAATTGGATCAGATATTCCCAATGCACATGACATGCTGACATATAGTAGCTGCTTTTGGAATGTCAGGTTAGCTTTTTATGAATGCAAATAGAGGTAGGTTTTCTTTTTTTAATTAACTTTAGGAATAATTTTTTTCTCTGTATTTACAATACAAGTGGACTTTTCAGTGTAGCTTACTCAGAAGGTTTGAAAGTATTACATTTAGTAGCAGTGGTGTTCAGGTTTCAAGACAGCCACCATATGTAAAAAGCTTTTCATAAATGTTTTGTACTCTGGGGAAAAAAGTGAATATTAAAAAGAGATAGGATCTTTATCATGCTACTGTCTGCACAAGAACAAATCTTGCTAGTAAAGGAAATCATGTGGACAGTGCTGTGCCTCCTGCCTCAAATAAATACCTCTGGATCGAAAAAACCTTCTCTCCTCCACTCTTTTTTAATACTGTGATTAAACTGGGCTTTGGACAGTTTTTTCTCTCAGTCCTTGTTCTCAGAGCTGCTCTGCCCAAGTCCCAGTGACACTAAGGAATTACACCTCTGCACTGTGAGTTGATTCAACTTTTGGTGCCTTCTGGCTTCTTGCCCCTCACACAAACAGGTGACATCCAGTGCCATCAGTGGTATCAGACATATCAATATGGAAATTAGCAGCAGTACATTCTTCTGAAGGGTCAACTTCTATGCACCACGTTTGTAGTACAAATGCAATATATCTTGCAGACCATGCTGCCTTAGGAGATGTTATGTGTTCTGGTGGATATGTTACAAGGTCTAGCACTGTTCCTACTCTGTCTCAGTGCTTTAGAAAATCTGTTTTCTTTGCTTGCTGTCTGTTTGGAATAAAGTCCACGTTGTCTGAAGTTTTATATACCTTACAACTTGCTAAATAATTGGAAAGTTATCACTTGAGTAGGAATTGGACTGTCAAGAATTAATGGTGACCTGTGGCCATGGCTCTGAAAGGAGTGGTTGTCTCTTTTTAGACAGTGTAGCCAAAGCATCACAGATAAAATAAAATAGCCATTTGTGAACTCGAAAAAATAAAATGTGCTTAAAAGCTATCAGAAATTGTAGACACTTTAACAAAACCTGCAATTACTGTATGACTCCTGTAAAGACAAAGTGAGCAGAAATACCCTCTGGTGATACCTAAAGAATGTGTGCAATTCTGAAATGAGTTAATTAAGGAGGAACAGTTACTTTGACCAGTGACAACAAGATATTATTGAGTCCAACAAAAGCTCCATAACAATAACAAACAAATCTCACACCCTTTTCAGGAGGACCCAGAAACACATGCCATAGCAGAGAAGCTTAGGAGTGCCCTGCCAAGCTCTGCCTTTGTGTAGATGTCCTTTTGAAAACTGAGAAGCAGTTCAAGGCTCCAGAGAAGCTGCTCTGCTCTCCCAAGCCAGGGCAGGTTGTGGTGCCCTATGGAAGCTCCAACCCCACAGTGGGTTTGCTCTGTTCATTTGTATTGACATCGCCCTAAAATGTAAGATTTTGTCCCCTGCAGTCAGACTGTGAACTAGAAAAGCGCAATCAATGAACAAACATCTGAAATTATCTTTTTTTGGTGTAACTTGGATGCAGAGATTTTAATAAGGAAAGACTTTATCAGCTTTCCTGATATTCAGTTCATTTTCAGTGTACCAGAGTCCTTGATTTGAGCAGAAACCCTCTCTAATCATACTTCATATTAATTCTCCGCATATAATTCTAAAAGAGTTAATAATGAGGAATTGTTATTTTAATCAATGGTAACAAATTGCTATAGACTCCAACAAGAGGATAGATCTAAAGTATTTTTGAAGACCACTTCCCAACATAAATCCATGAGTTACAGCTTATTACTCTTGTATGAATTACATGAAAATGGGCTCTTTAACATAAATGGCAGTATCAT
Organism: Campylorhamphus procurvoides; assembly: GCA_013396655.1. Lineage (NCBI taxonomy): Eukaryota > Metazoa > Chordata > Aves > Passeriformes > Dendrocolaptidae > Campylorhamphus > Campylorhamphus procurvoides. The sequence continues at coordinate 608,011 of WBMV01001117.1, read as the reverse complement.
TTTTCCCTCTGAACATGAAATCATTCTTTTGAATAAGTGGTGTTCTCACTGCATTAAGGCAGTAGAGCTTCCAGTGGCTCTTGTAAACCAGAAAATCAGTTTTTCTTCAATTTTCTTTTAAACAGTTCCCGTCAAATAATCTCCTTAAGTTGTGATTAACCAAGTCCTGAGCCTGCACTTTCCAAAACCGAGCAGGATTGGTCTCTGAGACCAGATTTTAAAAACAGGTAAGCATGGCAAGCCCATGAGAACTATGGTAAAAAAACCAGTAAATAATTCTCCTCAGTGCAGTTTGAAATAAAATTATGTATCACTGAGAGATGTGACAAGCCTGAAGTTTGCAGAGCTGGTGGCTAATATCTAATTAGCATAATTAGCCAACAGTGCTTTCTTCGTGGGTACCAGTTTCTAATTGAGGTGCAGCTGCTCAGTGAAAGTCCTAGCACAACGAGAACATGTCATCTGATTGAGAGGAACTAAGGCTTTTATTCCTACAGTAATGCCACTCTGGGTAAATCCCTAATTGGCAGGAGTAATTAACTAGAAGGGGGCAAATTTCTGCATATATTTAACCATTTCTGTGATATCTAGCCATTGTTGTGATAGCATCTTGTCCCAACAAATCCCATCACAGGGAGCAAGCAAGAGGACCAGGGAGAAGGCAAATGTAGTTTCAGACCAATAAAACAGCTGACAATGAGAGTTACACAGTGCTGTAAAGAATAAAAGCATTGGACAACCATTCACTGACTGCTCTTGCTCTTGTTTTCACTTGACACTAAGCTGTGGGGATTATTGCTGCATTCCCTGTTTTTCCTCATGCACTCCTATCTCCCAACACAGGCTATTCATAGGCACGTGTATGATTCACAATCCCGTTGGCTTTCACTTGCTTGGACAAAATCCCAGTCAATGCAAACCAGCAATAATCTGTTTTGATTTAAGGACATGGATGTTCTGGTTCAGTGTTGCCCAGTGAGAGATTGCACCTCATGCATTGGTATATCTTTGCATACCCAGCCAGGTATAGATTAAAACAGGATGAAGTGGAGCTGGGTGAGGTTTATGCTAATTTTTTGTTGATGTAGCAACCTCCTGGCTGGGGAGAACCTGCAGAACTGAGCTCTGACTTCTCATGGGGGTGTGTTGGTCTCAAAGGACCCCAATGTATTCCAAGACCAAAGGGTCAGGTATATTTATTTCATATAAATGGCTACTTGGAGCCTATATATTAGAGTGGGGCTAAGAGTTCCCAAGACATAGCAAAGCTTACTATAGCAGGTTATTACGTGATAGTTTTCCCCCTACTACTTTATTTTCTGGGATACTTTCGCATATTTTTTTCTCCCTAGGGTTTTCTTCTCCTTGAATAATATAATGCTCACATCAGTTTTAATGACCCTTAAAAACCTGTCATGTACAGAGGATGCAATACTTTCACATGGCTTATGATTGCATCAATTGATATTCATTTCTGGTTTCTCACTTTAAAAATAGTAATAAAAATACATATAAAAGTCCTTTGACACATGATGTTGATAACATTTCATGAATGCCTGCCTGGGCATAAGGTTACTTGCAATAGACAGGATTAGTTCCAGCATTTGTTCATCCAAATCTCGGGAATGATAACTTAAACATTTAGGTCAACAGTCTGAGTGTGTGCTTTGGCATGAGCTGACGTTCATTTTGTCCTTATCTAAAAGAAGCCAGGTGTTAGTGCAAATTGGCAAAATACTGCTTAATCCCATTGATTTAGATAGCTTCTTTTCTTTCCCACAAAAGGAAAAGATGAATGAATTCAAATTATGGAGATGATGGACTCCTTTTCAGAGACTTTTGGACAGATTGAGCAAGAACACTTCTTGTATATCTCAATAAGAGCTTCTGTGTTTGCTCTGCATTGTCTCTTACGTCATCCTACACCCTCTCATTTATATTTAACATTTATCAAAATGACAAAATAAAGAAAATATCCTAAGATGAATGATTAGAAAAATCTCCCCTTCACACACAAACGACATAGTGGGAAAGACAAGGAAACAAATCTATAGGCAGGGAAAACCCCCAAACTCCCAATGCTACGAAAACAGGGTACAAATTTAAAATAATCAGAAGATAAACATACTGGAGAGATATGCCTATTCTCACATGTAGCATCATTAATGACCCTGATATCCCTTCTTGCCTCCCCCCAAGCCTGGCTGTGCAGTACCAGGCAGTGGCATGCAAGGGCTGGATGTCCTGCAGCGGCACCAGAGACTGCGGTGACAGAGGAAAGGCATCCGTACAGCAAAGCACCTGGTCCTACTGAGACACTAGATCTTCTGATGTTACCTCTCCATAGCAGTTCACGAGACCTCCACAAATAATCAAGCTAGAACAGCATACTCTCTTCTAAAGTCTGAACCCCAGAAACACTTAGAGATTTGTTTAACTTCCTAACCATTGAAATCACTCTTGGTTGAGAGCTGAACATGAGCAGCAAAAGAAACAGTAGATTAAGGGTTAAAATTCTGGTCAGACCTGGTCACTGCTAGTTTGTGAGAGAAGTTCAAGAAGCTACAGGTGACCTGAGGGGCATCAGAGAGTAAAATATACAGCATTTTTTACTATCTTCTAATGTCTTCTGATAACAGCTATGTGAAAAATATTTTTCCCCATTTGATTATATCTAGGGCAAAATTTACTGGATTTAATTAGAGATCTAGAAATGCAAAAATTCAAAAAAACCCCTCTAACCAACTGGCAACATTCTTCATTGAAAAATAGCCAGGGAAAGGCCCTGAGAGCTATTAATTAAATTTCTAAATATGTGAACACCCACACATACCTAAGGGGAGTGGAGAAAGCAGTTTCCTGCCAGCTTTAGCTTAAATTCATTTTCCCATTTTGCACCTACAAGTTCGCCAGCACAAATATTTCCTGGGGTCATTCTGTCAGCAAAAAGTAAAAATGGCAGCAGTTGGTTGTCAGTCAAGTCACACCCATGTTTTCTTACTTGCCTTCACAAACATTTGGCATTTCCAGCAATTCAATGGCACGTGTTTGGGATTGCTTTTGCTGCTAAATGTTGAAAATTTGCTCAACATGTAGAGTTCTTTGGTCAAATCTTCAGTGTGCACCTCCTCTGAAAGCCAGTATGAAATAAATATGAAACTTTTTGACCATTCACTGGAACAAATGCTGCTCTTTTCTCTTAATGAGATTAGTGTTGCTAACTCCATGGCATGTTAACGATTTATCCAGGCTGATGGTCTCAGCTTTGTCCATCCTGAGAAGATTGGGATGAAAAAGTTATATCCTGGATGGATGTTTCAAGTCATCCAGGACCATGTTTTGGACAAAAGCTAGTGATGGCACCAAAGCTGGTGTTGCACTCTATCCACCTCTAGGAGGGAGAGGGCTGGGGGCATTTGTCAGCCTGAATTCTCACTTCTGCCTCAGAATGTGTGGTCAAGGGGCATAATTGCACAAGGAGTAAGCACAGAAACACATTCAATGCATGTTAGTCAATACAGATTGCCACGTTGTGTTATTAAGGCAAAGCTTCCTGATAGGGGCAAACACTCTCCAACATGAAGGTTCTTTACAACTCTGCCTACATTTGCTTTTCATTTTCATTCTAACTACTGGTTAAGTAGCAATGATCTGGGCATAAAGCATTTTCTGAGGATTGATGATAGTCTGACAAGCATTTATGGCCAGAGGGGTAGCCAAGGGTGCCATTAGTCCCAGCTGGTCATTAATCCCTGAGAATGCCCTGTGCTGAGGTCGCCATTGCTATTATTAGATGAAAATGAGAGCAAACACAGGAATATGGATTTTTTTTTCTTTTAACGGGTGATTCTGTTATGATTAGAATGTGCAAGGTGTTTCTAGGAATTAATGAGTTATACATTAGGTAGTCCAATTGCTTGAATTATCTGCACACTGCATGAAGCAGGTTACTATAATTAAAAAGTTTTAAACTTTTTTACTTCTTAATAAAAAAAAACCAGTGTCAAACTAACACAGATTTTTCAAAACTAGAATTCCCAGATAAGCCTGTATGTTTCAAACTGGTTTCAGGAGCAGCATTTGGGAGACGTGAATTTCCCTGCTGGACCTGCCACTCATAATGAGGGATACTCTGGCAAAAGCTTGAGAGCTACCCAAAGTTAAAACCTTTAGCAAGGTGTATTGATTCGGGGGGTTCTACTTTCCCATATGCCTGCCTGAGACAACTCACTGTTAGTTAGACAGCCCCAGAGTGAGAGACATCTTAAAAAAAAAAATAAAAAAAAAAAGTGTCAGAATGCCAAGGAAAGCGCCTGGAGCAGCCAACAGGGAACAAAATGCATGGGGAGCTGCTGCCTCTCTCTGGATGCAGGACACTACACACAACTACATGGAGAACTGTTGGCACTCTCTGCTAGGAAGGCTATCCTGAAAACAGCTATCTACACCCTTCCTTTTAATAGCTGGGTGGGGTTTATCCTCTTGGACCAGATGTTGTGGCAATGCTGAAAACACATCTATTTTATTCCATAAATAACCACGGTTAAAATATTTAAAAAAAAAATCCTTAAAGTTTTCTGAGAACTGGGAGAAAAGCCGTGGTTAAATTATGGCTGCATATGGAGATTCTTTGTAACCATTTGATGGTTTTGAACAGGGGTAGGGACAGATGGGCAAACAGCAGAGCTAATTTTAAGATAGATCTTCATGGTTTCCTCAAAGGAAGTGTACAGTATCATCATTTGCAAAAGCAAGGAACTGGATGCTGGAGCAAGGACCCTAAGAAGAGCTGTTCTGTTTGGATAGCGGGTTCCTCTGTTCTTTCTCCAGTGGGTCCAAAATCTGACCTGTAAGGAACAGTAAGAACATGAGCTAATCTCTCCTGTTACCTTTCAGCCACCAGCTATTGCCAGCTCCTAGAACCTTCTGAGGCTGAAATGATCTGTCTCTCTATTTAGTAACTCCCCACAAAACTCACTTCCAAGTACTTTGTTACATCCACAGTGAATTCTAGAGAGGACTCACACGTATCTATCACTGACTTCATGAAGACCATATGCTTTTGCTTGCTTTGATTCTGGCTCTTAGTAGCTTCCTTTGGTGTCCACTAGTCCAGGATAGAAAAGGTCAGTGAACAGTCAGTCTCTGCCCAACTTTTCCAGGTTACTCAGACTTTTCTAGACCTCTATATTCCTATAACTGCCTCTTTTCCAGGCTGAAAGTTCTAGCCCAACTGAGCACTTCTTGTAAAAATATTCATGAGTCATCTCAAACAATAATTTTACCTGGCTGCTTTGAAACTTGTCCAGCCTGTGCAAACGGAACACAGAAACTTCAGAGTTGCATTCTGCAATTCTTAGGTAAGAAACTTGAAAGTGAAATCAATGGAACTGCCTCTAAATTAAGAGTGACAGAAGCTTCTGCTTACAAAGCAAGATATGTGCTACCATTCATTTGTTCTGGTAATGTGTCAAGGACTGTTTCTGAGATGTATCTGAATTGTAAAGCTTAGGGTACAATATAAAATCTGCTGTCTCCCACAGGTGTACTTCAGGTGGACAGCATCACGAATTTTGTTCTTTTCAGTTGTAATAGTCACTTCTACTGGTCATGTAAGATGAAATGCCAAGGGAACTTTTCCAACATTGTTCTGTCCTTTTTCAAAATTTTGTTTTGGTACCTTAACCTTTTGAAATTTGCTAGTGAATTCTGAAATGAATTTATTGGAATTCTAAAGCGCCTTTTTCCCCCCCATATTATTTCAACTGTAGTGAAGCAGAGTACAGTAATATTTTAGGTAGAAATAATCTATGTTTGAAAGGTCATTTGGCTTCTTTTAGTGCAAATCTTGGTAGTGAGATTTGAAGCAGTGCATTAATCAGCCTAACTTATTTTGCATACATATTAGTGCTATATAATAGCAATCAATCAAGAATCTATCCACACACTTTTCTGAATTAATCTTGTCTACACACTATTTTACCCTGCAAACAGATCAATTTGTGTGTGTATAGGATGGTTTGATATAGGAATCTTTTATTCTCCTTAATGCTTGTTTTATTCTTTGGAGAATAAATAAATGCTCAAGTAGCAGGTGTAAACAAATAGAATTTTCTCAGTCTCCCACCTAAAGAAGAAGGACTTAATGAAGGAAAGAAGACTGTGTCTACCACTCAATACAATGATGCAGAGGATAATGAAGATATGTACACTGAAGTCTCCTCCCTTGGCATGGGGAACCCTGCTTCCTTCTGTCAGTGAAAACAGGCTGGGAAATTCCTTTGGCTGGCTTTACATTGGCTTTCATTTTTGACACGAAGCACTCAAACAGTGAACAGCGCAGATGGATTCATGCTAGGAAAGGAAAAAATCTGCCTTCCAGGGTACCAATGCATTTTATTGGAATGGGAGTTGCCAGTGTACAAAAACTGGTGATTCAGAACTGCCTTTCTGTGTGTGCAAGTGTGTGTGAGAGAGGATATGGTTGTGAATTCTGCTGTGCACTTAGCTTGGGTAGCCTTTTCCATATGGTCCATAGCTTTGCTCTGTAATTTGCTACAATTGGTATTCCACAAGTGAGTCACATTCTCAGGTCTGACTTGCTAAGCAAGTTCTTCCTGATCCCAGCTCAGGGAATCCCATTAGAGGAGACCAGGCTCATGGCCATTTTTCACATATCCATTGATTGATGGAATTGCTGGATCATTTAAAATGCTGATCTTATGAAAAGCGTGGCGATACTCCTTACAATACCTGGTTTTCAGCCAAAAATGTAAAAATTATTACCTTGTCCTAAAAGGCTCTGTGACAAATATCTGACCAAGGCAAAGAAGTTACAGCTGACTACACCTTTTTATTCCAGGCCTATTGTAATAAACTGCGGAGGCCAATATGCAGTTATCAATATTTATTAGTGAGCAAAGGCAGCGCTGGGCAGCCGGGGTCTCCTGCCCCACCAACAGACCGCAACTAACTGAGCCCTCTCTGGGCCTTTTATACAGTTCTTCTTCTGGATTTCTCAACTAGTCATGATGCCTCTGCGCCTGCGTCCGCCTGTTGCTAGGTGGTCGTTCTTTGCCTTCTGGTCGTTGGGCTGAAGGCTCGTCCTCTTCCTCGGATATCTGCCCCCTCTGCCCATGCGCTTTCCGCAAGATTAACTTAATTACACAAAGCTTAAGATAAATTACTTAAAGTTTACATACTTGGTTACACACAAACTATAGAACAAGTACACCAAAGGACTTCACAAGAATGGAGAAGTTTATCTATGTCAAGCGTTCTTCTCTCCCTGTTTCTCTACCCGGATATCTGCATTTTTCTCTGTCTCAAGCTAATGTTGCTTTGTGTAAGTTTGAGTGCAGCAAAATTTTCTACTAACAGCATATTACACCTATAAATGGGTTTTATCACATCACAGCAATCATAAGTCAAATATTTGGTGTTACAGTCTCTCATCAATGAAGTAGATGCTCCTCTGAAGCAATTGGCTTGTATTGATTTATAACCAGCTGGTCACCTGGGCCATCACATGTGAAATATGTTCCAGTCTTTTTTCTGTTTATTTCTCTTTCATTGCATCAGTATTTCACAACCATACGTATTCTTACTCTGAATATGATCACTGACCTGGCAATGTGCACTTGCAGTCCAGAAGGCCAACCACGTACTGGCCTGCATTACGGGAAGCATCACCAGCGTGTTGAGGGAGGCAATTCTTTCACTCTACTCTGCTCTTGTGATACCCGGCCTGAAGTAATGTGTCAAACTCTGGGGCCTCCAACTCAAGAAATATGTTGACCTCTTGGAATGAGTCCAGAAGAGGACCACTGAGTTGATCACAGGGCTGGAATATCTCTCCTGTGAAGACAAGCTGAGAGCGTTGCAGCTGTTCAGCCTGGTGAAGGGAAGAGTCCAGGGAGATCTTATAACACCTTCCAGTACCTAAAGGGAGCTTACAAGGAGGCTGGTGAGGGANGCTTTGTGTAAGTTTGAGTGCAGCAAAATTTTCTACTAACAGCATATTACACCTATAAATGGGTTTTATCACATCACAGCAATCATAAGTCAAATATTTGGTGTTACAGTCTCTCATCAATGAAGTAGATGCTCCTCTGAAGCAATTGGCTTGTATTGATTTATAACCAGCTGGTCACCTGGGCCATCACATGTGAAATATGTTCCAGTCTTTTTTCTGTTTATTTCTCTTTCATTGCATCAGTATTTCACAACCATACGTATTCTTACTCTGAATATGATCACTGACCTGGCAATGTGCACTTGCAGTCCAGAAGGCCAACCACGTACTGGCCTGCATTACGGGAAGCATCACCAGCGTGTTGAGGGAGGCAATTCTTTCACTCTACTCTGCTCTTGTGATACCCGGCCTGAAGTAATGTGTCAAACTCTGGGGCCTCCAACTCAAGAAATATGTTGACCTCTTGGAATGAGTCCAGAAGAGGACCACTGAGTTGATCACAGGGCTGGAATATCTCTCCTGTGAAGACAAGCTGAGAGCGTTGCAGCTGTTCAGCCTGGTGAAGGGAAGAGTCCAGGGAGATCTTATAACACCTTCCAGTACCTAAAGGGAGCTTACAAGGAGGCTGGTGAGGGACTTTCCACAAGGGTATGTAGTGATGACACAAGGGGGAATGGCCTTATGCTGAAGGAGGATAGATTTAGATTAGATATTAGGAAGAAACTCTTTGCTGTGAGAGGGTTGAGGCACTGGAACAGGTTGCCCAGAGAAGTTGTGAATGCCCCATCCCTGGAAGTGTTCAAGGTCAGGTTGGATGTGGCTTTGAGCAACCTCTGCTGGAAGTTGTCTTCCTCTACTGGAAGTCTACTGCAAGTTGTCCCTGTCCATAACAAAGGGGTTGAAAGTAGATGATTTTTAATCTCCCTTCTAACCCAAACCATTCTATGATCCTATTATTAAACTCAAGTCAGGGATCATGATATACAATTCAAAGGCTTAAAATTACACAACTGAGTCTCACAGTCATATAGAAGATGAAGAAAAAAGAACTATCAGGTGAAGTGAGATGTAAAATGGCAGAGCAGGACTCCTTCCAGGACTCAGAGGCAAACCTGTCTCCTCACCCCACTTCAGAGAACCTGGTGCTTTGGTACTTGACCGGAGCTGCACAGTTACTCTGTATTTTGCCACTGCCCTGTAAAGCGCTAGCTTTTAATTCAGAGATAACATGCATGGATAATCTCTTTTTAAAATAAGAACAATAAAATTAAAAGTGTCCTTTACAAAGGCTGCTTTCTTTGGTTAAGTATGAAGATTTGATGTAGGGGGGAGTGTTGTCACACCACTTTTTCCATTACTGTCCAAACAATATGTTTTTCACCTAGAACATAAAGCTAATGTCACTCCTTCATGGACAAAAGAGGAAAAAAAAATAAAATAATTGAGATGGCAAGGAAAATTAGGCATCTTGGAGAATGGTTTGATCCAAAAGTAATACTTTAGACAAAATGAAAGAGAAAACAGTATGAAATCTATAGGGACACTCCTGATTTCTGGCCTTATTCACAAAGATTACTTGCCATAAGGTATCATGAGTAATGTAAAAGAAAAGCACATACATATGATGGGAAACTTAAGCAGCTGACTTCTTTATGTGGCAGTAAACTGGGGTAATCTATTCCTGTCCACTAATGTTTATAAACATATTGTAAACAAGCATAAATGAACAGCTCATCTCTCTGAGGGGACCAGATGCATCCTTAACACTGATTAAGTGTTTTGTTCTGCCTGAGTGTCTGGCAGAGGTTTATGCTCCAAAGCAGAGGGAGGGAGACAAAGTAATGACAGTCTCATATTCTCCTGACTCTTTAGCTGCTTTGGGGGTTTCAGCAGGCAGTATAGCATGTATAATTCTAGTGACGATAATTTTCCACAGCACACCATCACACGGGATATATTTTGCATGTCAGGTTTTAAAAGCCACTTTCCAAGTCTCTTTGATTGCAAAGGAAATCAGAGAGACAAGGAGAAGCAGGAGCACCAATAGTGCTTGGGAAAGTCCCCTCATCTGCTTAGGTCCCCTCACCTGCTTCCATCCACTTTAATACCACCTAAAAGATCTGAATGCTGAGTCAGTGTCATGGTAACAGTCACAAATACAGCCCATTCTTCTTCTTTTGTGTATTGGTAACCTGCCTCTCACTCTTCAGAAGCCTGAGGTCTAAAACTGGAAAAAACTTCCATTTTTGCAGTTTCCCACAGAAATTGAGGTCAGAAATTATGTAATATCTCACCTCATTCATGTCCTGTGATTCTACAGCCAGTTCCTAACTGTTCTGTGGGGTGTAATTTTAAGAGCTGGATTTTATGGGCTGTTCTGCACTTCTTCTCTCCCTCCCCAGTAATTACAGCTGCAAATGCAATTCATATGGACTCAGATGAACTCTTTGTTGAGTAGCAGGGTGAGGATTTGCTGCAGACTGTGTGCAAGCAGAACACAGATCAAAACATCTGAGTATAGGTATTTGTTAGTGTGAAATCCTCAAAGCCAGCTCCTAAAGCTTTCAAGGTAGAGTGCTTTCTTTCCTGAGAAATCTGGCGTGCTGTTTCTGGGAGCTCAGTTGTGGAACCCATCTCTGCTTTTCTTACTAAACTCCCTGCAAGAATGGAAACTGGTATGAAAGGGTGAAAGGTGGGTTTGTTTTTTTTTCTAGAAACAGAAACGTAGTGGGCATATTTTATAATAGTGCAATGATCATTGTTTTACCCCTTTATCTTTCAGCCAGATTTGATTTTTTACTGCTACTAGTGAACTAAGCAATTTTGTTCTAGCACATTAATTAAAACAATGCTTGCAATAGCCTTATTTACTCACATTACTTATGTTGCCCTTGGTTAAAACAGACGATTGCCACAGCTGACAAAGTAACTTTTGAGCCTCTTTAACTTGCCCTTGTACTCTTAACACTAAATAGTTGCAGAATTTCATGGGCCATGGGGAGCTGTGCACAAATTCTAATTGTCAGTGTATGAATGCTGAATGTCTAAATGTGTTTGTGTTTTCTATTATATCAACTACCTCTATTTGCTGTGCTACTGTGTACCTAATGTATCTTTATTCTAGGGTAAAGGTGTCATGGCATGGTCTATCTGTTATTTCCTGTGCAAATAATGCATAGCTCTGCAAAAAAAAGGCCCAAACCAAGCTAAAATAGAAAAGTCATTCCTGCAGAGTCGTAAGATTTGTATCTCTATGAATTGCTCAAGCTGTGTAAGGGAAGAAAACTGAGTAACCAGCTCTAGGTGGGTCCATGATCTCCCCCGACCCCTGCTTCTCTTTTAGGCTGAATAAACACGGTGGTTTGACCCCAGAACATCATTTCAAGTCCACTTTAAATAAGCCTTGGATTGCTGCTACATGGGCAAAATAGCAAATGCTGGGTGTTGCTGTTGGAGCTGTAAAGACCTACATCTGAGCTGAGGCTCTTGGAAGCAGAGATTTCTTATGGAAAGCATTTTTGGTTTTTGGGGTTTTTTTAGAAAGTGAAGTATCAAGGGGAAACTTCAAAACAGCAACAAAAAAAATTTGTTTAAAGATGCAAATGATGTAAAAAGGTCAGGAAGATTGATTGGAAATTTAAGAAAGGTTTCTTTCCCCTCAGTGACATGGAAGATGGATTGAAGGACAAACAACATTAGCTGCTTGTATTCTCTTTTTTCCTTTCAGGCTTACACATCAATGCTAATGAACCTGGATGCTTATTTATTTGTACATAAGTTCTACTGCACATATTAAAACTAAACATTTTTTCCATTGTTGTGGGTATTTTAGGATCTATTAGCATTAATGACTTACCTCTTCACAGAAAGAAAAATTCGGTGGAAAAAAATCCCCAACCCTTGCTCCGTAACATAAAGAAGTAGATCCTCAGGGCAGCTGAAATGTCAGAAAAGCATTAGTATGCCAAATCCACAGTCTCCTCTATTTGCAATTTTATTGCCACATCTTTTCCTCATCATCAGTCAAGCAAGTTTGGAAATAAAAAGGGCAAACTTCTAGACACAGTTTTGTGGAGCATCTTTTCAGGTTATTGCTGGTAAAACTCTTAACTGCACACTCTCTGGGGACACTGGCAGCTCAAGTGCATGCTGAGCTCTGGAGGTGACACTGAATGGTCCCAGACCCCCCAGCATCTCTAGGTGGGACAAAATTCACTGCACGCTCTAGAATCTGTATTCGACAGCCTCAGTATTTTCAGAAAAGGTCTGTAATCCTCCTCTAAAATAACAGGTGAAAGGAGGGGTTTATAGTGAGGACAGCACTTCTTAACCTGACAGCACAGAAGGGAGCTGTGTGACTTCCCACAGTCATTCAGAGAGCCTCTGTACACAGACAAAAAGGCCTCTGCAAGTCAAGTGCTCTTGAGCAACTGTTAATTTTGTTCATAATGGAGCTATAGGGATAAGGAAATTCAGTTGTCAGTGCTAGTTATGATCATTAATTACTTTGGTTACAGGGACAATGCAGATAGGACTCGCCTGAAAGCAAAATCTGGATCTGTGCATGTTTATGACCAGCAAGCAGAGTCCAGCCTCTCCTGGCAGAGAGTCTTTCCAGAGGGTGGGAGAAGCTGCAGACTGCAACTTGCTGGAGGTCAGTTCCCTGTATACCATGCTCACACTCATGGCCAGAAGTAATTTGGATTTTCAGGCAGGGATTCTGGTTCATACCTCATGTCTGGACTGTAGCCATCAAAGAGGGCATTTTTTCTTCCTCTGGCACGGCCCAGAATGGACATGCAATTTCATGTCATCTCAGCCTTGACGTGTAGGTGAGGTTGTCACTTACAATGTAGGGAGGCGGCATTTCACAGTGAAAGCAAACGAAATGGAGCCTTAAATTTCTTGCAGACTTTAATGCATCAGAAGTGAGAGCTGCTGCAAAGTGTTTGGTGACTTCTTCTGCTCTCACTGAGTGCGTTGCCTGTTGCACAGTGCTGAGGAAACGTGATGTGCTATAGTGCTGGAAGGGTCATTTTTCCACTGTGCCTCCAATCAGCAGAGTGTGAGGAAGAGGAGGAGAGAGAGAACCAGAAACCACACAAAACCAGCTCAGATTTCCATGATAGACACATCTGGAAGCAATTGCCACATTAATTAGTATATTGATTTTCTCCTCTTCCAGCTATTCTGTCACTTAAGGGTTTGTTCAGCTTGATTTGTGCTATCTATTGCCATGGAGAGACTGGGTTTAAATCTGCTTTTTGGCAGTTTAGAAAATGAGAAATAAATGGAAAAGGTTCTGCCTTTTCTTACCAGGTTATTATGTGCTCACAAAGAATACCTGTCCCTAAAGGATGGGCATGGCACTTATTCCTATGTAAAAGAAAAATTCACCTATCCATTTTGGGTAGGTGGACTGACCTGGTGACTGAGTCAGTTGGTCTGAGAGTTGTCCATAGGACAAAGACATGTGTGGTAGAGGAGCATGGATGTCTCGTACTGCTCAGATAACTGTGATGAACACACAGACTGGGTTGATCTGTGGACTTCTACAGATCCATACCTTTCACATCAGCCATAGACGTGAGGAACATCTGAGCCTGTCTTGCTTTGGAGCCTCTTTTGGTACCTCTTAGTTTGAATCTTCCTGGAAAATGCTTCTGGTGACTTTAAACAACACAGACTGTGCTTTCTGGCCTTTTTTCTCCTTCAAAATTTTGCTGACACCCCCTGTCATTTCTTTTCGATCCAGTCTTGTTTAGTCCACATGACAATTTCTATATGTAAGACACAATTGCTATAAAAGATGCCACCATGCAGCTTTCCCCTCAGTGTACAATATACCATGTGTATGACAGGTTATAGGGCATTTCACTCAACTTAAACTGTGGATTGCCCACTACTATTACTTAATGCATATGTAATGAATTAAAAATCCGGAATGAGTAATGGTTATAGCTGATTTGACCTTACTTTGTACAATGTGAGGCCATTTCTGGCAATCGTGATCTCATTGTAGCTTTAATGACCTCATCTAATTATTACTAACTCAAAGACCTTTAGTGCTTTAATGTGAGTCAGAGAACGCACACCAGCAAACTAATGAACTCATCGCACTGTGCTAGACTTTGACCAGAAACACAGATTCATTTGGAAAATTAGAAAAAAAATATATTAGGGAGAGGAAGCTTGAGATGATTTCACATTTATTTCCCTGACTTGAAAGAGGAAATGATAATAACATTGCTGGAGGAAAAAAAAAAAAGAAAGGGTAGATGAAAGTAATATTATTGATGGCTGCAAACTATTCAGTTTAGTGAAATAGATAGAGGAGCACTGTGTTGCAATTCTAGAAAGAAGCATGGAAAGGCACATTGGGTTTATTTATTTTTAACACATACAGCTCATCTAGATTAGTCTGTGGACTTGTTTTTTTCTTAAATTCACTGATAATTTTCTTAAATGCTTAATAGAAGCACTCAGTTCTTGCAACTTTGCAAGATCTGCTGAGAAAAGAATTAAGTATCAGTGATTAGCCTTCCACTTCCTGAAGAAGACCACAAATATAATAAAATAGAACAACTTTAGCTCACCAAGTGCTATAGACAGTTACTCAAAGCAGACTTGCAGACTTCATCAGTCTTAACCATAGTCATTTCATACGGAAGGCAGATGCTCAACTTGCAGTGATTTCTGATGGCGCAGAGTTACACAAATAGATTTTGAAAATCCCACCTACTTTCTGACAAGTGCTTATTAATCCCTAATCCAGGTTCACATCCTTCCCCCTGAGATAAGCACCATTGCTTTACAGGTCAATATGTTTCCTGTCCAAAAGAAGATTTGGGAAAATGTTTCCATCATCTTTCCGATAGTCAGAAGTTTAGTCTTAAATTTGTGATGCCTCCTGGGCTTTGAAGAGGCAGAACTCCACTGTTCCTCGAGTAAATTGCCCATCACTGCAATGGTCTTTATGCCACTGTGCTCTTTCACAGAATGCCACAGCAGTTCCTGAGGATCTGGTCCATGACTGCAAACATGGAGTTGTTGGGCAGAGACAGAAATACATTTGATGATGAGCATATGACATGCTCAAATTACTTTCCTACCTCATCCCTTCTTCAGATTTTTACCTGATCTACTGAAGGAGGGTGCTCTGGACCATAACTTTATTCAGGGATATATATAGTCATGCCATCGGGGAGGCAGGTAAGCACTTCTTCATTTTATCACCATACAAACCTAACCCTGCAGTTCACAATCCCAGAATGATTCATGTTCAATTATTGCAATGTTACAGATATCAGCAAGTTGAAGAGTAGGTATCGAAGTCTCTGTACTTAGAGCTTCAGGGAGAATATGGCTATGAATACCTGAAACGTGCCATTCAAGTCCATTTTTCCCCCTACAGACATCTACACTCCTGGAGTTTCTCATAAGCCCCAAGCACTGCATTGATTTTTATCAATTGAAAATTTGGCCCTTACACTCAATTATAAAAAGATATAGGTCTTCAGAGTATCAAGGAAAAGGAACATTATTGATCTTCTTTTACAGGTGATGTTTTCATTCCATTTTTCAAAACATATAGGCTTCTGTTTACATAAAGACAATCACTGGCAATACTCCCAGTTTAGACACATAATTAAGGATGAAATTAATCAGTTTTGGAATACAATCCCCAAGCAATTTGCAGATTTAATCACACTAAATTGGTCAAAATCAAAAGTTCATCTTTTGAAAAATACAAAATTATCTCCTTCCTTCACCAAAAACCAAAGTGGTCCTAGCAAAAAGAGTACCTGACCCATAAATGCAGTTGATTGACCTGGAAAAAAATGTGAGTGTTGGTAGATAATTTTTTTGAGGTGAATCATTGTTTATTCGAAACTCAGTGTTTAGTTTATCTGATTTCTCCACATGGGATTAGTAGGGATGCGGGAAAACAACTTGCAGGTGGAATGGGATTCAGGGGTCATTTTCTTTTATTTTGCTCTTTGCAGAAGCAGTAACACTGGATGTGATCAAATAATCCATGTTGCTCATAGTAAATTCCTCAGTGATTCACTTCTGCTTGTGTATGCAATATATCCTGAGCCCTCTCTGACCATTTGATTCAGCACTTACTGGAATCAATTTATAGGCTGCCCCTTTGACTCCATTACGCACACTCTGCACCAGTTGGAGGCACTTGGATGAAACCAACTGCAGTGTAAATCTCTGGGTGTGTGTCTGTGTTTGTGTGTGTGTATGCAGAGCACTCGTGTCATCCAAAGAAACTCTGCTCACCAGACCAAGTAGGGTGCTTTGCAGCCCTTGGGGAAATGTGTGGGAGGAGTATGTTTAAGGCAGCAAGGTCCACAGACACAGCTGTAACAGGGAGCCCTCCAAGTGCTTTCAGTGTTATTTTAAGAGTTCAGGTCTCCCCTCCTCTGTATCCCATCTCAGAAACCTTAACAAGTGAGGAAAGATGAAAATTAAACCAGAGTTGCTTTCAGAGTGTTTTGTCTTTAACCAAACATTACCTGCACTGATGGTATGAAGAAAACGACTGAGCGTCTACCCTTCAACCCATTGCTGTTGTTCTCAGCACACAGCCACTTCTTTCCTTTTATAGTAGCAAATATAGCTGTTGCTTTAGTAACAAATTCTTCCTTAAAAGCAACATAACCACATTTCAAAAAAAAAACCCTAATACAAGTGCTGATAATATTATTGCAGAAGTGTTTTTAATTTTTTACTTTTGACTTGGCAAACCTCTTTGGCCAGGGATACTTCCATCACCACCTAAGGAAAAGACAGAGCAGGACAGAGTGGTAATTGGCCTGTGCAGCAGTAACACACAATGCCAAAACCTCTCTGCTTTTTAAGCGTAGTTCTGATGGATGTGAGTACTCCTGCCCTCCAGTGTATGTCAGCTGTGACACTAAATAGAGAAAGCATGCCAGCATATCAGGTCCTGATGGGTAAATTCTCATTTGGTTTGAAAGAATGGCTGGAGATGAAGTGTGACTCTTGACTGCACCTTGATTTGAGCTTCCCTGCAAAGTCTTCATGCCTACTTGATGTACTGCACTACATGGCTCAACTTCAGGTACCTTTCTGAAACACAGCACGAAAATAGCTATGAGGAAATTAATAAATAGAAATTATATTTTCTGCCAGTTAAAAACTAAAAAGGAGCACAATCAGGGCAGTTCTAGCAGTTATAGATTCTCTAAACAAACTCCCATATAGGAGGATTCACAATTTGGACATCAGTGTGCTTTCTTTTAGTTTCTAATGATTTTGATAGAATTCTTCCACCCAATCCATTCCCAATGAAAAGAATTTGTGACATTCGTGCAGACAGAATATTACCTAGAATTTTATAAAAACAGCAAGATCCACTGAAGTGTGTCTCCTAGTTATCTATAAAATGAGGTGAAGCTGTAAATGAAAATACAGACATGAAAAAGGTGGAGAGAAAACTGAGAGTAAACTATTGCTTGAATTTTAAAATTGATGATTTGCATCTAGAGTGAATAGTGTGTGCCCACCAGAATATAATATTACATTGGATTTTTATTAAGATTTTATTTTTGTGATGGCTCATAGTTTAAGGTGAAAGCCAAATATCTAAGATTCTGTCGCTCTCTTGTCATGCAGTTTAGATGTGGGGCAGATAGTACAAATGTACAGTGGGACAAATTAAGTAACTGCTGACAACACACTATTGAAGGCATCTGGATACCAGTTCCCTTTCTGCTGAGACCTGCCATTCTGTGTGAGGCACAAACTATGGGAGCATATATCCTCACTGGGGTTTAACTTTGTCCTTATTGCAATATCTCACAGACCAGAAAATCATACTCTTCTTGTTCCCGGAGTGCATGTGTTCCATGGCAGTACAACAGTTAAAATCACTCTCACCCATCTTTCAGGTTAGTATCTCTTTAGGGTACAGTGGAAACATCCCTAGCCACTTGGTTCCCTGCCTTTGCATTTCTATTAACTGCAGTAGATCAAAGTATGATTTCTTGTTCTATTTTGGTTATAACAGGATTCAGGAGTGAGTTGAGACAAAGGATGGATGTTTTTATATATAATATCAAAGTCTGAAGAACGACAGAAAATGTTAATATAACTCAAAAAGATCACTATGCCTAATAAAAAACACAGAGGAAAACACATGAAAGCAAACAGCAAACACAAACAAAAACAAGTAGAAGAGGAAAGGAGGCAATTTAAGGTGTCTCAAGCTCTGATATGCTGCACAGACTGTTTCACTTCTCTCCTGTATTTAGGAAAACATTTGCTTCCCTGGGTGCTGTAAGATGGATGACTGTGAGCCTTGCTCAGGTTTGAAACCTGTCTCAGATCTCCACAAAAGTGTTGCTTCTGATTTCAACAGGATTGCCTCTGATTCACATTGCTACGAGGAAATGGAACAATTAGCACCAGACAACTTCACCACCTCCTCTCACATGGTTCCTGATCTTGCAGACAGTTGTGACATAACTCATCTTAAGCGTGAGCTCTCCACAAAAGCTGTTTTCATAACTACAGTTTTGCTTTGAACTAACTTCTGTCATCAGAAGCAGCTTCATTAATTCTGTGAGGCAGGGTACAGCTAAAGTGAAAAAAAGTCAGCATCATCTTTGATGTCTTATCATCTTACTCTCAAAATGCTTGCAGCCTTTCACTTTCCACTGGATGTGTAGGATGGTTGTAAGATAAAGTGATGAAAGAGTAAAATGATCATATTTTAAAAGAGTGAAATTATAAAATTATTTCTAATAATTTCTAATTTTGAATAATAAAATATCATATCATTACAAAGTAATAAAAATGTAATAAAATTGAGTTCTTAAGAAGATTTAAAATATAATTGCATCTTCTAATGTTGTAATAATTATACAATTAAAATTACAAAATCACATATAATAATTAAAACAGAATCTCCTGCCATGACAGTATCAGTGATTCTCACTGCATCAGGCTCATTAGTGGTCTCTACATACAAAAGACTAATATAAACTCAGTCCTCCTTAGATGATTTGTGGGGCTCGATTTTGACTGTGCTTAGATGAAGTGTAAATCAGACTTCTGATTTCTGGCTGATGGTGCAACCTTTTGGGTTTCTAAATGTATCATTATCCTCACTCAGCTTTCTCATGTTCTAAACTAGAAGCTTGGACCTTTTTTTGCATTAAAAGACCTACAGCTGGCTGGCTGGATATTGCTGGGGGGCATTCCCACATGTGATATGCAACATGACACGGCTTTGCCCCAGTCCCAGAGTGCCTCCATCAGCCAGCTCTGAGTCCCTCGCCTTCCAAATGTCACTGAGGCAAATGCATTTAAAGGCTGTAAACCAGTGAGATATTCCAGATCAGAAGCACTGAAAAAATGCAGTCACAGAAAAATAGTGTGTCATTTTCTCATTGAATCTTGCATACTTTGGACTTTCAGATAAAGAGTATTTTAGGCTTGTGGTGGAAAAGGGAATGCATAGATTCTTCCTATCAGCTTCACAACTTCAGCAACTGTCTTCAATAGGTAAGACTAGGCAAGCATGCCAGATAGCACATTCAATGCATAAATGAATCACACTAGAAAGAGGCAGAAATGACAGCCTGGCAAACAGAAAATCTTAAAAAAATCTATCTGTTCTTGCATATTTCTTTGACCATTATGGGACTCACAGGATGATTTTGCTCATTTTATCTTCTGAACATAAGCTCCTAATCAAAGGCATAATCTCAATTATGTGGTTAAATCCATGTTAAGTAGAAGAATGTTTGACAAAATAACTTTTTTCGCAGTTATATATAACAACTTCTTGCATTTCAATAGGGAAATCACTGGTGTTTGAAATATGTGCTCCCAGATTTACATCAGCCTTTAAAAAGCCCTAAAAGGATGCTTAACAACACATCTCCAGCTACATAAATACAAAATGATGGAGAATACTTAAGGGAACCAGGGATTTTGAATTAAAATGGTCAATTTTTTCAATGAATCAATTTCAACAGGAGAAGGGAAGAGAGCACAGATGAAAGCAGCCTTAGGGTCTATTTAAGATGGTAAAAATCTATTTGTTCACACCTTCTTCATGTAGCCTCTGCCTGGTATTTCAACTATATTTGTTTTTGTGACTTTCTAAAGTGTAGGTGTCATTTATTAAAGGGTGGGAAAACAATATGATTAAACACAAGGACGTTAGTTTTATCTACAAAAGCTAAGAACTTCAGAGGTTCTGTGAGGACCTTCTTACAAACAGGACCTGACTGTGCTTATGAATATCAGCTTTGAAATAGCATCTAATGAAAATAGATCAGTTACAGGTTTCATAAGGGGACAGGGACAGACTCACAGTTAGTCTGTATCTCAAAAGCAAAATCACAGTGAGTTAGAAGAAGGAATGGAATGGAATTCACTAAAATATCTCTGACCTTCCTGACTCAAGTGAAATTTTAATTTGTAGAATGGTTTTTCCTAAACCTCAGCATATGTATGGACATGACCAGTAAGCCAAGAGATGTTCCTGTGGAAAAGCAGAACAAGAACCAGCCTGAGGGTGTCTAGCTGGTCGTAAAGGGTCAGTGAGGAAGCCAATGTGTTTACATGCTGCTCGGAAGTTGCAGGTGTTCCAGCCAACATTAGAAATGAGTGGTGGGGCCAATGCAACCCATGGAAGACTTCCACAGATCTGCTGCAGTGATCAATCCCTGTCCCATTTGCCTGTTTTGCACCTTGCTCCCACTGCCTTCATTTGGTCACATATTATTGTACTCAGGAGACAACATAGAGTGGATGCCTATCCCCTCTCTCCACTTAGTTGTTTGAATTTTTACTCTGTGCTCTGCTAGTTTCTAGATCAAAGTGTTCTGAACAATTGTCAGAAGTCACCCACAACTTTGATTACACATCAGGAAAATTTCAACAATAGGTCTGACTAACATCTAACACATGTGACTAGTAACTGAGCTATTTGACCTCAGGATCTCATGAAAGTATAAATGGAAGGAATTAGACTTTTCAGAGAGGAAACATCCCAGTCATTGTGCTCTTTACAACACTGTGACTGTTGCACTGATTACCTTTACAACCTGTTATCTCTACACATAGAGTGGGGAAAAGAAACCCGTCCTATATATCACTATTGCCTTGTGCGGCACCTTCTTTACCTACTGCATAAGAAAAGAAAACAAAGGGCTATTTGAACCTCACATTGATTAGATAATCGTATTTACCATCTTTTCATTCCTTCTTCCAAAGTCTCCTTAGTTGAAAGACATGGGAACGAATTGTCTTGGAAATGATGTTACCCTGGATTCTTCACCTCAGACATGTGCTTTCATCTAATTGGGAAGCTTTATTTCAGAGAATGCTCTGGGCTAGAGAAGATAAAACCTTTCATGATTGCAGAATCTGCCCCTAATCTCCCAATCAGGCATTTGTTACCTTACATTAAAAACAAACAGAAATCCCATAGCAGGGAAGAAATCCAATCAAAATTCTGCATAACACATTTGTTCTCTTGAGGCAGAGATTCAGCCTGTAGACATGCAAACATGGAGCTTTCCTCCTCTCTGTGGTTGCAGTGAGGATTGTACTGATTTATGCAGGATTCTGAGACACACAAAACAAAAGTGGAAGATGAGTTAAGTAGTCATAGGGAACTGGCATGACTACACACTGTTTCCATTACTGCCAGTGCCCTGCTATGGCTTTAGGCAGGACACCTCATCCTGTACTGCCTTAGTTTTTCCTCTGAACTCCAAGCTATATTGTATTCTTTCTATTTGTTCCAGTGCAGTGCCATTCCTTGAAACTCAGCTTCAGCTGTGGCTATCTGCTACAATCTTACGTAATAGCAGATAAACCTAACTGACATCTCAGAATATCAACTTATCCTTAATGTTGTGTGTGTATGTTTGTTAGTGCTTGTTATACTATGTGTTTCATAAGAAAAACATAATTTCTGTGTAATATAGTTTTGACAGGGATTTAATGAGATGTTTGGTGCTATTGGAAGCATGGAGAGCTAAAGTGTGCGTGTTTTCTCAAAACTTCTAACAGAACAGATAAAATCTCCAAACATCTTTACAGAAAATATTGGTCAAAAAGAATAAAAAAAAAAAGAAGAAGGTACCTGCTGTTAGTGCCATGTGCAACAGTCACAAGAAGGGAAATGGACCCAGCTGTGAATGTCACACAGAGATATTTCATATCACCTTGTGCCCAGTACAAACCAACCTGCCTCCAAGCCACCACGACGCTGCTAGGCAGCTGGTGACCATCCCATTTTCTGCAGTAACTCATCAGGGATGCAGTGCAAACCACTCATATGCACAGGTGCTGGGCTCCCGACTCCCAAGGACATTGGTCATGACAGCCCAGCTGATGTCAGTGGCAGATGGGTGCTTGAATGCACAAGAGTCGTGCTTGCATGCTCAGTGCTTCTCTGGCATCCAGCAGGTCACTGCAAGGCAAGGGCTGGTGGTCCCTGTCTGTGCGTCCCATTCTCTCTCTCTCACTCCTCAGGGCAGCACTGCTAAATTTAAAGTTAGATTTAAAAGAGGACAATGTAAGCCAAATTCACTAACCCTCCTAAAATATCAAAGTCTGATTTCAGGAGAAGATAGTGAAGGATATCAGGTATTGGGGAATCAGACAGACAGTCTGTAGTACAAAAAGCCAGGGAATTTTCTGTGGATCATGCAGGCTAGACCTGGCAGAATCCCAAAGTATGGGTGGAATCCAGAAGTTTGGCAAAGTAACAGACTCTGAACACAGAGAGAAAACTCTCAAGCAGGATTTGCTTTTGTTCCTAGTGAAATAAACTGTATTAATATGGATAGAAAGGAGAAAACTAAGGTTTTATACTGTAGAGAAGCCTTAAGTTAACACAGTTAAATTCATGGCTTATGACATCTTCCCCACCATTTGATATGAACAGGAACAGTGAAATTCAAATAGAATGGGCTAGTTCTCTCTGTTCATTCACAAGGAAAAAGAAATCAGCAAAAGCTCATTTCTCATAAATTGTAATTTTTCCAGTCAATATCTTGCTGCAAGTCTAATCATCTTGAATACATACACAAGAGGCATTTCCAGCTCAGCCAATATGATTAAGTAATAAAGCTGGGCATAAGAAGTTGTGTAGTGTTCCCTATCCACTATCCATATTGGAATACAATTAATTCTCATTTTCAGGAACTGGTTTTTTTATATATGCATACATATATTTTCTGAGAATAAGTATCAACATTGTGTTATATTCCAGTTCCTAAAGACTCTCTCCTTAATTGAGAAAAATGTTAGAAAATAAGCTGATACCAGTCTGCCCCTGTGGCAACTGTTTTATTTAGGCAGGGAGTAGTTTATTTTAATTTGTAATATTTAATGCACAGTGGGTGTTTGGAAGAGACTGCTCCATCCTTCAAAGTAATAAATGGCATGCAGCAAAAGAAAATGTTTCTATGGCTGCTTTAAATCTCTTGGGAAATGATGAATTGAGAGGTACTATTGTCCAATCACTGATATAGATTACCAACAAAGAGCTGGCTCCAGTAGGTCACCAATTACATCAAGGCAACAGAAATGGCTATTTAAGTTCCAGTCACAACTTCACAGTGTGAGCCGTCTCACTGTTATTTATTCACTCTAATATAGTTCTCAATCAAATACCTTTTACTCCATATATAGGTACTCATATGACTCTCCTGCATACTATTGTGCTGAATGGTCTTGAAAGATCTAACAAATAACTACAGGTCAATCATGTACTTCTGCCCTGGGGATCATGATTTAAGAGATCGGTATCACATTTCGGTCTTTCTGCTTGTACTGTAATTTTAAAAGTAGATGACACAACAATGCATGAAATGAGTTTTTAAAATGGAATGAAAAATCATTTTCCAATACACTTTTAAACTGCCTTTGTTAACTCCCACTCTCAGGAACTTTAATGGCACAGTGCTAAGGGGCATATTCCTAGCTGATGCTAATCATTAGATCTTGTGTTTTCTTCAACAGTGCTTGTAACAGTGGATTTGGCTCAGCAATTGCAGCTACAATATGTTTCCCTTAAAATATTTCACCTCATTTCCTCACTCCTTATTAGCATTGAAATGTCATTTATTGAAGCAGGTTAAGGATTTCAGAAGCCTTCATTTGAGATGGGTTAACTCCATGCAAGTTGTGGTCTCCTTGACAATACTTTTGATTTTTCAACTTGCACATCAGCTTTCATGTGAGCTGGATAGCATGCGCTGGCTCGTTGTCACTTCCAGCTCAGGAAATTAAATAAATTAGCATTATTGGATTTTCGTGGTGTTTTACATCTCTGCTAGATCAGCTAAAGCAAAAATGGCAAGGACAGCATTCTCCTGAATGAGATGTTTCTACCCAGGCCTCAAGTCCATACAGAAATGTAAACTTGTAGACCTACTCCCTCCTGTATGGAGAAACTGCTCAACTGGGCTACTTGCTGCTGTGATTTAGTCCCAGCTCACAACCAAGCCCCGCACAGCTGCTCGTTCACTCAGCCAACAGTAGGATCAGAGAGGCAATTGGAAGTGTAAAAGCTAGAAAACTCACAGTTTGACGTAAAGACAGTTTAATAGGAAAAGCAAAAGCCATGCACAAAAAGCAAAGTAAAACAAGGAATTAATTCACTGCTTCTCATTGGCAGACAGGTGTTCAGGCATCTCCAGGAGGGCAGGGCCCCATCACACATAATGGATATTTGGGAAGACAAACACCATCACTCCAAACATCCTCCCCTTCCTCCTTTTCCCCCTCACTTTATATACTAATTATGATGTCATATGGTGTCATACAGTCTGGAATATCCCTTTGGTCAGTTTGAGTCCCCTGTCTGGGCTGTGTCTCCTCCCAGCTTCTCACGCATCCCCAAATTCCTTGCTTAGAGAAATCAGAAAAAGCCCTGGCTGTGTGTAAGCCCTGCTCACCAATAACAAAAACATCTCTATATTATCAACCCTGTGTTCAGCACGAACCCAAAACACAGTCCCATTCTAGTCACTGGGAAGAAAATTAACTCTACCCCAGCCAAAATCAGCACACTTACTCTGAGTAAGAAATTTCCCAGGGTCATTTAGTGAGGACACAGGATTTAGTTGCCTTTACCATGTCAGTAATTCAGTCATATTTACCATTTCAACAGCATTCTGTACTTTCTATTGATTGCACTTTTAGGCACTGCTCAAAATGACAGCTGGCTGCCAAGTAAAACAAGACCTGGAGCCCATTTAATCCTGTGGGCCACAACGTCCTGTCTTTATAAGAAAAGATGGACTGGTCTTTCATTGCAGTTCTGGAGGCACCAAAAAAATGTAACATGAGATACACAGAAAGATGCAGGATCTTTGTTCCAGAGTGGAACCAGTTCTAAGAATTTTCCAAAATGTGCTGTACAGAGGTATCATCACAGAAAAAAGATATTTTATACAAAGGTTCAGATCAGAGTGACTCCAGTACCTGGAGGAAATATATATGTATATATTCGTGAAGGGAGCTCTCTCATTCACCATATTTGTGTATTTGTTTTTTTTCTTCTCTCTGTTTAGGTAACTTTGGTTTCAGATAGTGTTTTGGCTTTTTGCTTGTTTGTTTGGTTTTTTGCCAAGTTTTACTTAAAGTTGTCTTTATTAGTCTTGTGACAAAACCTACTGATTCCCTCTAACAAATGCAGCAGCAGTTTGTGGTCCCCTGTCCTGATACAGGGATAACTGTCCCACTGAAGGCACGTAGGAGAGCCATTTGACCTCTTGGCAACACCCTTCTTGATCAAAAAGGCAGACAATTCCACCCTTGAGAGCTCCCAGAGGATGCAAAACTCCTTCCTAATGCTGCTTAATCACTTGAGCCTTAGTTAAAGCCCTAAAGCACACCCCAGAGATGGAGCTGTGGTCTCTTCTATCATCTCACTTTAGTTTTCAAACACTGCAGAGGAGACTCTGACCAGCAAATGGCATCAAACTGTAGATTTGAAATAGGACAGACATTACTTCTTTACCTGGCAAGGGTCAATTTCCTTTGTTGTACTGATGCACCTGTGAACACCTCACCTGCAGGCACCCCTCACTAAATACAGAGCAGAGGAGCCCTAGCATTGGTCATGCAGGTCATGTAAATGCTCAGGGATGGCCCTGGCTGTGTCCTCCAGGCCTGGCCCCTCTCTTCTGAAGGTGCCAAGCGAGCATCAGGTATGTAGAAAGCTCTTGGACCTTGCTGAGACCATGCACATGCAGCCCACTGCCACTGTCACGGTCCTATAGACTCAGGAGGGCAAAGGATGGTGGAAAGAAGGAAGGGAAGACAGTGATGGCACCATGTTCAGTCTCTTCCCCCTGAAGAACTGAGTGGGAGGTGGGTGACTGGATTGTGACTGAGTAATTTTCTAAATCATATTCTTTTACAAATTTTTTTACTAAGAAGGAAGGGGCTCATTCCGTCCATCTAAGGTAAGAATTTGCTTTCATTAAGACTAGAACCAGGATTTTATTGAAAATGTGTTAGTGGAAGATTTGGTTTGCACACTTTGCCTTCAGAGAAAAATTACCAAAGTTTCACCAAGGAAACTGAGGAAGAACAACTTCTCCAGAAAACTTTCTGTAATGAACCTCACCACAAGGGATGTGAAAAAAAATCAATCTCTTCTGCAGCACATCTCATTGAAAGCATCATCGTCCAAGTTTTGCAGAAGGGAAATGCTGTGCAGTTGTCATCTGGTTTTGATCCCCGCCCTGGAATCCCATTCCCTGCAGAGTCGTGGCTCCCTGCCTGGTTCTGGTGGGCAGCAGTGGGAGGTCACACTGCTCCAAGCCACTCTTATGCATCAGAGAGTGCATTAGAGAGAGTGGACTGATTCCCTCAGGTAAAACCCACAGGGTACAAGGCCATGAAGGCCTACAGCTCCTGGCACTGCTGTGACCAGGGTTTTTGGTATACAGAGGAGGCTGTATTTAATTTCCATAAAAACTGTAAACATATGGGCCATGAGTTATTACCACATATCACCTGAACTCTCATTTACTTCACAGCCAGTGAGACTCCTCTAAACTGCATGAGGTTTACAGCAGATTTCTCAAAGACCTCAGTTATATTTTTATCTTTTTAAATCCCTGCTAACATTTCGAAGACTCTGACAATTTGATAAAAATGTCTTCGAGATATTGTTTAACAGCCTTTCACTTAACCTGTGCTCTTTCAGGGCTCTGCACTGTTCTTATTTCCATGCAGAGATCTTTTGTGCCCTGAAACAGCCTCCAGATTATTATGCTGGTATACTTTTACCACTAATGCTAAATGGTTCTTTTCAGTTGTGCACACATCAACTAATCAACATAAGGGACCTGCAGTCATCAGTCTGAAAACCTAGTTTGCCATCATCACCACTGAGATCTATAGATCAATAAAAAGATGATATTGTTTATATAAAACCCAATAAACAAGACCTGTCTGAGGCTTACATATGGTTTCATTCATTCTAATAAAGGAAGTGCATCTCTTATGAGCTTTAGCCCATCAGATTTCGTAAACTGCTTATTCACTTCAACAATCACTGACACAAGGATATTGTTGTATCCAAGTCCAGGTCAAGCAAGACTTACTTGATCTCATCCTATTTCCATAATAATCTCTGTCATTTCTCTAAGAATAAGAAGGTAAGGGCACTTTTATTGCCGCAATAAAAACAGCAAAGTGATCTTCTGATGGCACTTAATTAGATTCATTTTATCTTCTTTGACTGAGCATGACATACTGTAACCCTTATTTATGAAGTAAAAATGAATGTCTTATGGTTCCTAACACAATTGAAGAAGAAATTACCGTGGTATTCCGCTTAATCTGTGTTTGTATCTGACATAAATGATCTTAAGATAAATTACAGGAAATTATTTTCTACTCCTGGTAACCATAACAACAGATGAGAATTGGTTCTAGTTCAACTTACTGACTGTTCCTGAACTCTTCCATAATGTGTAATAAAAATTATAAGACAAAAGCAATCCACAGACTTTTGGTTTTGTTTGTATAGGAACAATTTGTGAAGCACCAAAAAGTAATGTTATGTTTAAATTCATCTTCAGTCATTCAGTTCTTCATCAGATGTAAGGGGAAATGCATTTCTATTTCCAAGTCCAGTGGCATCCAAGTCATGTAATGGAACTCCCCAGGGAAGGGGCACATGGCAGAGTTTGACGAAAACAATACCTCCATGAATTGTACAAAAGTGAGCAAATTGTGAGTATTACTAGAGAAGATTTTAGAATATACTTCAGTTTGGAGAAATCCCTACAAGAGTCTTTAAAGAAGGACAGTAGGGATGTTAGTGACTACATCACCATGACAAGCAGATACTAAGAGAAGGGATCTGAAAAGCTAGGAGGCTTTAAAGGTGTTGAGCAAAGTAGGTCACTGCAATGAGTGAGTTTTCAAAATTGGAAAAGAGCCCTCAGTGCGCAGGGGTACAGATAAGAGTTTTGAAGAAGTTTTGATCTTTTAGTTAAACAGGTGTATAAGTATCATAGATTCACCAGATAATATGAGTTGGGAAAGGCCTCAGAGGATTCCTGGTCCAACATAATGCTCAAAGCAGGGTCTACTTTGAGATCAGAAAAGGTTGCTCAAGGTTTTACCCAGTTGACTGTTGAAAACCTACAAGGATGGAGACAGCAAAACCTCTATGAGAAACCTGCTTTATGTCTTAACTGTTCTCATGGTGAAAAAGTTCCTCCCTATATGCAATCTTTATAATCTTTATACACAATCAGTTATTTCCATTTTATGCCTGTTGTTTTGGTTTTTTTTCCTAGCTCTCCTACCAGACTCCACTATGAACAGCCTAGCTCTGACTTTTCAATAATCTTCTTTCATGTACTTGAAGGCTGAAACTATTAGGCACCCTAAAACCACATCTTCTCTAGGCTGAACAACTCCAGGTCCCTCAGATCTTCTCACAAGAAAAATGGTTTCAACCTGAGCATCCTGTTGGCCCTCTCCTGAATTTGCTCCAGTTAGTCAATACCTTTTTCATATTTGGGAGCCCAGACTAGATGAAGTATCTAGATATGGTTTAGCAAATGCCAAGCAAAACGGATAATTATTTTGCTTGCTCTCTGGTTTCTTCTGTCGTTCCAGCTCTGGATGCTGATGGCTGTTTTTGCTGCCTGGGCACATGGTTGGCTCATGAGCCTGTGAAGACACCCACATCCATTTCAGCAGAGCTGCTCCCCAGCCAATCTCTCCGCTCATCAACTGTGGTTGAACATGAGTCCTTCCCAAGGGCAAGACCACATGTGCTTTAAGGCTCAAGTAGCAAAAAACAAAGCCTCTCCTGGCCCATGCCAGACCTCTATGGACTTGACTATGGAAATAGTGAGATCTATGACAGGATCTTCTCTACTTTTTACAGTTAGCTCTAAGCAGCCAAAGCTTCCTGGTAAGATTGGCCCAGTGTCAGTATCCAGCCGTTTCATACTATCTATGAGACCTGAGCTAAGACTTAGAAAGGACTATTATCTAAAAAAAAAACCTAGACAACAGTATTGACTGATATATATTACCTCAGAACATCCATGTACCTTTTTTTTCCTAATTTTGCTTTAATCTCACACTTTTTCTACGGCTTGAATTTGGTTTTCCATTCAAGGTGAAGAAAAGCGCACATTTCTCCTTTCCCAGTGCACAGGTTGACCAAAGATTATCTCTAGAATTGATTGTGGCTGGCTAAACAACTCTCTCAGTTGATTTGAAAGGTGCAGCCTACTTTTCTGTTAGCAGCATTTTGTTGGAGCACACGGTGTTACAGTCACCTTCGCTCCGTTCTAAGAGGCCAGTCATCCATTTTTTCAATTCACCTTCAATCCAGAATTTCTGTTGGATTTGTCAGTGGTGCAGTTCTGACAGGTCATTAATCTACTCAGCCATATGAAAATCAAAATCCAGATCAGCTCTCAGTCAAGAGATACCTGACAGTACCCATGAGTTTTCGCAGAACAGGAGGTGATGCAAGAAGTTACCAGAAGTTGTTTCCTCTTAGCTGAGCAATTTTGAGATGGGGGAAAACCATTTTTAAAAGCCACAGGACAAGCAGCAGTAAAATTACATAAGTGTTTTGAGGGATGCCTGTTCAGAATGACTTGCTGTCCAGCATGTACTAAATTCACTTAAATACATATATTGACACAGGATTATGCAGAGTGCAAGGGCCTTTGAGAGACATGCAGCCTAACAAGCACTAGACAAAAGAAACAGTTGTCTCAGAAAAAAGTTTTATTTTGTGCATCCGTGGGATATGTTTGCACATTATTTTGAGAGAAATCAAGAACAACTCCTACCTGCACTACAGCTCAAGTTAAAATGGTGTATGAGGTAAGAGCACTGTGCCAAGGAGGAGAGGATGAACCTCTGGTATAAACAGAATTGGCAGACCAGAACTGTCTAGTTACGTAGCAGAATCTCTTTCTTCTGCATGATCCTACAAACATCTTAATATACTCAGGCACTTTCTAAGCTGACCCAGTTAAAAGAAAGAAAAATATATAACTAACCAGTATGGGACAGCTGTAATTTGAAGGAGGTGTCATGTAGGAGGCAGGACAGGTGAATCACAGCAACATGTGGGTTTAAGGGGATATATGAAGCTTTATTTTGATTGCAGATTGTAGACTCCAAATAAATTTCCACTGCATGGTCTGGCAAGCAGCAGAACAGTCAGAATAGAACAGAAAGGTGGCAACACAGCAAACAATTTGGATATGAGTAGCCTTGGCTTTATGAAATTGGAGGTTAGACCACAAAGAGCACTGGGCATATCACATATTTTGCTCCTGTAAAGGAATTGTATAGCTGTCCTTACATCAGGACAGCCCTTTCAGGTTACATATTTACATGAGCAAGGGACCTAATGCATGATTACTGGATGTCAGTAAATCTAGGGCAGTTTACATCAGACCATTTGCAATTATTTCTTTCCTTTCTGAAAACCATTTTACAGATAATAATAAAATTACATAGCAATTAAGTAGTGAGTCATTACCCCCTGTGGAAGCAATTCAATAGTGAGGCAACATCCATCCTGAAGTGGTTAATTATTTGGCTTAAGAAACAGACCTTCTTCCACAAAAGCATATGAAGGTCACCGTGTTCAGTCAGAGTGTATCTAATCCCAGCAGATAAACACACAAAACAACACAGTCTGTGTGTGCAGTCTCTCCTGCAGAACAAAGGGTAAACCACAGCAACAAGAAGGGAAGGAAGTTCAGCCAACATCAATCAGACTTGCTCTCCTTTCTTCTGCAGTTCCACTGAACAAATTCAAAACCCACTAATGTCAGGTCATTTTATCCAGTTAGTCTGCTTTAGCCCTCAAACCTGTCAATGAGCAAAAGGTTTAAAGAACTTAGTGTTTAAGTGCAGTTAAAGAAACTTTTTTCTATCTAGTATGTTCTGATAAAAAATTTGAAGTCTCTAACTTTGTCATACATGTAAGAGCAACAACTATATCATGCTTTAAAAAATTATGGCAGGAAATTCTTGATGGCAGTGCCATTTTATGATTTATAAGAACAGTTGCCTTCCACTCTAATTTCCCAACTGAATAGCAGATGCTCTTCAGTAAAAAGCTGTTATCATTTTATCTGTTTTACAATATGTCATGTATATTTTGCCAATCATATTTTGGCTCTCATCGCAGTGTCTGCTGTAATGCAATTGTAAGCTTGTTTAATCAGTTCAGCATAATCTGGTGCTTTCAACACTGCAAGCATGCACACGCACGCACACACATGCAGATCATACATTGCCCACACTATTCCCTTTTGCCTTGTAAAATAGAGATACATCGCTCCATCCATTTGTTAGGCAGAACCTGCCTTTGAAGGTCTGTGTGAAGTTCTACTTAAAATGGATGGCACAATATGCTGCATGTTTTTTTTACCTGGCTGAGCAGCTATTCATTAAAAAACATGGCCTTAATTGGTGTTGCTTCACATTTGTTTTAAAGCAGATTATTAGGTTACACATAGCATTAGTGCATGTTGTTGTTTTGTAGTTCAAAACCGTGAATCAAAAAAAGCTACTTAAACTTTGTACCTGTGCAAATAAAGACTTTCATCTTCACAAGCTTAACAATTCATCCTCCCAAAACTCATCCATCAATCTGTAGACTGATTTCCCTTGAAAACACCTGATATTCGCTTGTTCTGTTGCAAGCTCTGGTTATTTCCATGGCTGCTGACACCAATTTACATGAAAATTCCCATTTCACATATCTGTTCACAAAGAGGCACAAGGAGCGTGTGCTGAGTTTGTTCTGCGGTACAGAAATGTTACAAAAGGTGGCAGCTGGGGTTTTGTGGCTTCTCACCTCTTCGTACTTTTGCTGCCACTGTTATTCCTGTGATGGTTGTTCCTGTCGGCCCTCAGCTGAACTGACCACGAGGGTCCATGGTCGGTAGCTTTTACTGGGCATAGCACATAAAAACCCCAAGCCAGCAACAATAAAGAGCAGCCCTCAGCACTTTTTTATACAGCCATTACACACTGCATGCTTTTCATTAAGGGAGAACTGAAAACTTGGCCTTTCACTGGATATCGCATCATCATGGTCACATCACAGGGCTTAACAGCTCCAGCAAAACCCCACTGATTAACAGCACAAGGAGATGATTTCAGACTTCTTCCGCTGTGGAGGAACAAACACACTCAAACTAGCACACTAAGTCTCCCTAAAAGAAAGTTTTCTGATCAAATCTTACATGGTGATAGAAGGTAATGGAGGTAGAAGCTCTCACTACTGACAAGGGCTGGTGCCTGTGTACCTGTGTAGGACAGTCTTTGCCTGGACTGCAGAGGGTGAAAATCTGCTACATCTGCACCCCTTGGGTAACCCTAGAAAATGCCTTCTTGAGTTCTGGAGCAGCCTTTTCAATTCCTAGTCTACCCAGCCCTGGGAAGTCAGTAGATGTGGATTAGGAGCTGGCCATGAGACAGAACAAAAGCTTACTGAGAAGTGAAAATCTGTGAGATATTTGAAAACACAGAGTCTGTGCTTAAAGCTGGTGCATCCTTAGTTCAGAAAGAGACACAGAGCCTGAAATAACCGCACAGGGATATAACTCAGAGGGTGTGATCACTGCTCTATCCATGTGAAAGCGCTGGGGAAGCACTAGGAAAATGCTGCCTTTGAGGTAGAGGCGCCACCACTTAGGTATGGGAAAATTTTGAAAGGAAGCCTTGACACCAATGGCATTCAGCAGGGCAAGAACAGCCATACTCAAAAGAAGTACTGAGCTTACACCCAGGTGGTTTTTAGAAGATGAAGATGGGAAAATAATTTTGACCCCATCAAAAGACAAGGGAGCACAGTGCTGAGAGTTCTGGAAAGGGGAGTGAAGCTGGGTGAGTAGTAGTAGAAATCCCAGATTCTGCCTTCTGAGAAATGGTAGTATAAAAACTCAGTGGTGTACACGTTTGCCTGTAAGGCAAGTTTTAAAGCAAACCTCATATTGCTCTTGAAGTGTTTATTTGCTCACCCACCAAGAGAAGAGAAACCACCCTGCAATTTGTCTCACCAGTTATAAAAAGCTCATGAGGTGGTAGAGAATAAAAACTAATTTGAGATGATATTATCTGCACTGGAAGGAAGAGCACAGCCACTCAATCCCATAGACTTCAGTGGGTTAGGAATCCGTTTCATTTGCCTAAAGGAAAGAATTGACCAGGGGAGCTAAAAAACATCAGTCATTAATAATAAAATAATCTACCATAGTCTTGTTTTGAATTTCAAGCTAATTTAAAGAATCATTACCAAGATTTTGCCAAAAGATATCATATACATATTACATTATTAGACTACAATGTAAAGTGCATATAAAAATAAATATGTAAAGACGTATATAAAGGGAAGTGCACTTCTTGAGACAAAACCCAACATAAACATTTTCAACTTACTGAAGTCACTGTAAGTGAATTAAAAATGTTGATAATTATTTCTCTGGCTGTTCCATTAGCATTCCAGACAAAAACCTTCCCCAAGATATTTCACTTTGAGTGGGTGTGTTTTCAGTTCTGCAAAACAGCAATGTCTTCACAATTTATTATCCCTAGAAAGTATAATTAAAAGTTCCAAGCCTGTATTTTTTCACTCTTCTGTTTATTCAGGCGTCAAATCCATAGAATACCTTGGAGGCACCAAATTCTCTCCCACCCAGCTCTCACAGCTGCACAGACTGTTTTGCTGTTTGCTGCCTAGTGAGATGTCATCTTTTTTTCTGGGGCTCTGAGAATGAGGAAGTGTATTCCAAAACCTGAGAAAATGCTAACAGTTTTCATGCAAAGATGTCAAATGAGTAATGTATTGGGAGAAACAGATGGAGGTTCCTTTATCTCAATAGTGCTTCACCTTTTGAAACAGCAAGGAATATGGCCCAAAGGCAGAAGTGTCATTTCTTGCCTCATAGGCATTTGTTCCCAAAACACTGAAAAATGCTTTTATCTTTCCTGTGTGATAATTACAGTGCATCAAAAGACCAAGAAGGCACTGAACTACACCTGACTTGTCACTGGGGTTTGATATTTTAATGCAACATGTTCCATTGTTTCTTCTTTTGTTTTGTTTCATCTTTGCACTTCAATCTCTGTTATCTTGGGTGAAGTACTGCAAAGCAAGGCTATTTATCTGTGTGCTGGAGAAACTCCACTAGGCTCATCCCTCTTTGTTATCCTTCTGAAAAAAATCCTACAGGACACACAGGTCAAGTTGACCCTTTCAGCTATCCCCCATAGCCTCTGGAGGCTGCTGGGCTTTCCTCTCTGCTCCCAGCATATTGTGTTCCTTCACAGATCATTCCATTTATTCACATCCTGGAATCGTCATGTGATACTAATGTCCAGTGAGTTATTACTGCACCCTCAGTTACAGTCAGTACAACAGCACACTCCCATCAATGTTTTCTCAGAGACTGCACTGGCTCCCACCTTTCAGTGGGAGATTCCTAATAATTTCTCATCACTTGCTCATCAGTGCCAAGATTTACTCTCTGCTAAAACAATCAGTGCAGACCAGCCCACACCTGCACAGCCCATGGATGAAGCACAAGGTAGCAGAGGTCTCCAACCCAGCGAATACCCACTGCTGTTCTGTAGAACTTAGCAGTCCAGATGCAGCAGGAGGTCAGCAGAGGACATGGGATGTCTGGACCACTTTCCCATGTGAGTTGCGCTGCGGACGACCACCTCTGGAACAGATGATTTTAGGAAGCAGCAGTGTCATTATTGCAGGGATTCCAATCCCTCACAGACCTCCAAGTGGGCATGACTGTCTTCTTCAGGCAAGGAAAGAGCAGGACCCTGCATATCTGGCAAGAGGGACGAGGAGGGGTATGTCAGAGAAGGATACACAAGGCACAGTGATATGATTATAGTTTGCATGACAAGCAGAGCACACCAGATGCTTGGCCACTGTCAAGGGCATTGTAGGAAACTTAGCAGAAATTAGCTACAGGTCTTGCTGTTGTGGCCATGAACTGACCCCAGTCATGCAGCTGTGGAGTTTCACAGCCTTGCAGCACAAACAGTGTCCAGGACTGGTTTTTGCTCATCACAGGTCCTTTCTGAGGGAAGTCTGCTGATTATTTAACTAATTGTAAAGCACTGTTAAAGATGAGGATGTCTTCTGGTGTCTCAGAAAGCAATAACAGCAAACCACTTCTCAGTCTATTGGTCTACAGGGTTATTATAATTACCAGAATGACTAGCTGGTGGGTTGCACATATTGATTCTCTGCCCGGGTGTGGAAGTGCAGATCCAGACACCAGCATAATAAATCTATGTACCAGGCTGACAGAATATGCTCCTGAGCTATGCAGCAGCTACTGCAAATGCTGTCTGCAGAAAAGAGGAAACATGATTGATAAATATCTTTTAATCAACGTGCTTGAGGAACACTTGATCTCTCAAGGAGAAAAAACCTCAACAAACAACTGATAGCAAACATGGTGAACATCCAATTAAAATAATTTAGTCCGTGTACCACTATTTCCATTTTCATAGAGGAGCAGACAGATTCTCAGCTTTGTGAATACAGGCCTCGACATATTCCAATATGGTGGAATCAAAGCTATAGAAACCCTGTATATTTCACTATAAGAACCTTCTCCCTGTAAACGTCCTAATCAAGGGAAATAGTTGCATGATACAGCCTGCTAACTATGTCACCTGGCACCTTATAATGTGCTGAGGAAAGGCCTTCATTTCCACCATGCAGGTGGGAGTTGGGGTACAGGCAGCTGAACCCATGGCAAGGGACTGTAAACCCTTGTCCCTGCAGCACACTGCTCAGTGTGTGGAAATCAGACAGCAAAAGTGATGAATAGGAAAAGAAATGCTTGCTGGAGCCCATGAGCAATGGTGCAGCTTATGTAAAGACCGGCTTGGGAAGTACTTTGTGTATTTAGTTATTACATTATCTGTGTCAATGACCTGTATCCACAAACCATGTTAGCAATCCTGGACTGCAGTCAGGGGGCATCTGGCCTCTCAGCTACAGCAAATTCTGTAGAAGAGAGAAAAGGCTGAGGACATCAAGCTGCGTTTACACTTGTGTAGGAAGAAAGACTCTGGCTCTGTTAGAGAGCCAGACGGCTTTGGTTCTCACATCACTGCTCATACTGCTGGCTATTTTCTGAAGCAATCAGAAATCCTGTTGTACCATATTAGCTCTTCAAGACAGACAGAGTCAGCTGCTTTCTAATTATAAGATACCGCTGCTTATTGGAACAGAGAGATGGGTTTCTCCCAAGCATCAAAACATCGGATATAATCACTCCTGTTTTCTGTAGAATCCAGACAAAGACTTTTATATATTTTAGGTATATCTCCTTTTCATATTGAAGTGATATGGCATAATCCCACCAGGCTCAGCTTTGCTGCCATTGAATTAAAAGCAAGATTGTGCCCTCCGCTGCTAATATTGTATGGATGCCCTACAAACTCATTTTAATCTCCAGCCCACGTACCTTCTTTGCAAGTTAATGTGGCATGTTTCAAGGAGAAGTGAATAGAATCATGATGATCACAGAATTCTCCTGAGACTTTCCACATCAGATAAGAAAATAAGGACTGATATCTTAGTCCTGAGGTCAGTGACAGGTAAATCATCACATTCAGTATCCCCTCCTCTTGATCATGCTGTTTGCCTTTTGCAGAGTGAATTGAACTTGCAGAAATGTCCCAGTGGATGTCCCTGAGAGTTGGATCTGATCCATAACTACTTAAGCTACACCTGTGAATTGAAGCTGCTTTAAACACAACCTCTGAAAGACACTAAACTGCAGGAATGCAAATAGATGATGGTGTATGATGACTTTAAATTATAGTAAAGTGATCCATGGAGAGGGAAAAAGCTGCTATCAAGAGAGTAAGTGCATACAAAGAAAGACATTGGTAACATTGATATGTGTGCTTTGGGGATGTACCACCCCTCCCTGAGGGGGAGAAGTGGAGAGGGATGCAAAATGGAGTGATGTACACATGGGATATAGGCACCTGTACTCTGATAAGTATAAATATAACTGCCTTTGATACCTAATCAGTGACTCTAGATTAGTACCTAGTTCAGCAGTCCTGTCTTTGCCTCTGGCTTAGTGCATTCATAGAAATCTTTTAAGTTAGAGATTACCCACAATTTCTTCCCCTCCTTTACAAGGAAGATGCTCCTACACCCAGGAATCCTTGGAGCAGGCAGGAGGTTTTGCAGCCCTGCTGCTTTGTCATTGCTTCAGGATGGCACTTCGATGAGGACACACCCAAGACATTCTGTGGAGTCCTAGCCAGGCATCCCCTGTTGAGGCATTCAGGCTTCAGGATTTAATAACTGTGTTGTGCTGGGAGCATTAACAACAGCATCTCTGCCAGCACGATAATGTATGTGCTGCCTTGGTGACTGACATCTTTCAAGCAATGGATGCATTGATTAGTTGCTCCCACTTCAGGGAAAGGTCTCCTATGGCTTTTCATCCCACCTCCATGAGTGCAATAGCACCTGGAGAGATTTTGCTAAGACAACTCCCTCCCGTTTACCAAGCAACTGAGTTAGGGTAATGACAGGCTGACTTCTAAATGGAATTCGTATCATCTTTTTCTCTGCATCAGACAATGTTGCTTCCTGCCTCATTTTCCCTTTAGGATAAGTCTTGCTATTCTCTCCAATTCAAGCTTGATGAATATAGCAATGCATTTGGAGCCTGCTTTATGCGTTTCTGTCCTACCTAATTTCATTCTTCTGCCAACAATCAGACGATTTAAAAGACTCAAAACTAACGTTTGAGACTTTTCAAAAAAGCGGCATATGATCCTAATTTCCTTTAATAGTCCATTTTCATTCAATTTATCTAGTTTTTCCGTCCTCTGTATACTAAAGGGTTTCATTTGTATTCAGGGTTTCCTTGTAAAGAGAAGTTTATTTGGAGGAGGCAGGCAATAGCATCCTTTTGGTTCAGGCAGTTTCTTTTAAAGAATTATTTCCATTAAGAGGAAAAGAGCAAGAATGTATTTTAAAATCTTCTGTCTTATTAGTGCATCATTTAAATGGAGAAATGTCACTCTTCTATTATGTTAATGATTTTTAAAAAGGATTAAAAAAATTTACCTGTAAAGAGCAATCAAACATCTCTTGTTGCAACAGAAAGGCATCATTATAGAAAAAAGAAAAAAAAAAAAAAGAAAAGAAGAGACATGTACATATTTAAATGAATGATCCAGTGTGAGGATACATGAGAGTGATTTGTGTCTTGAAGCTCTGCTGTCACTTAGATTATGCCTGATGAGCATTTAATGGATGTTCACAGGAAAAACATCTACTCATATTATTGTATGTAGGAACAGGGAAGGCAGCAGCCATTTTTAGGGGACAAAACTTAATGGATTTTCTTTCAGTTTGGTAGATACACTGATACTTGTAAATCTTTCCTAAGTGTGCCACTGTAATTATAAATCTTTTAGCTATATTTTTCATTAGAGAGCATTAAGGTAAATATTTTCTCTGAGAGAAGATATAATTGAAATATAGGTCTTTAAAGGTGACATTTAAGTACTCATTGCAGTGTTGCAGCTGTTCAATAACATTATTCTTATTATTCATTATTTAGGGTTTGTACTTCTGGATGGACTCTTCTTCTGCTTTAAAGCAACAAGACCTTTGATTTACCAATTACATGTAGCCAGTTGATACCCAGAAGTGAAAACAGAGCCTGCAGGAAACTGCATCTTGTCACTCTTTGATCTACTCTCAGCAATCCTATATCCATTTCCCTGAAGGAACAAACTATGCTCCATAACCTTAACCAGTACAGTATTCTCCCTGCTTAAGGGAGAGAGGACACTTTGGAGGCTTCCTCAGCACTAGATTTGTGGTTAGCCCAGTTCAGACATAGGAGGGCAGGTCAGTAACAGCCAGACCACCTCCCTTCTTTTTTCCCAGCTACTTCCCCTGTTGGACAGCCCAGATCCCATTTCAGAAGGCACAATTGTTCTCTCACAGGATCAAATTCATCCCACACCTCCCAGGTGACATCCAAAGCCAGAGCAGTGGCAGGTACATCTTGATGCAGACAGCAAGACTGTGTAGTGATGTTCCATGGTACAAAGTTTTCCTTGGCTAGAGACATTAAGAGCTGAAAGACCTGTGTTGGCACTCTGTACTCTAGTAATAAAACTTCTTTGCTTTGCCACCTTGCTGTGTGCTGTGTGTGATATTTTTCATAGAAACCTGCCTTAGGAATTCTGTGGGATTAAGTTTAGCAGCACACTACGGCATGCTTGGCTCTAAGCACATGCTCAAACACCATAGGAATCAACCTTGAGTGAAACAAGGAACATGTTCAGAGCCCACACTCATCATACTCAGTGTCAAATGATTATGTCCAGAGTGCTCTGTGTGTTAATAATCCAAGGTGTTTGTAAATCTAACACCACGAGCAGAATAATTTATCCTCAATTAATCTGGGCATTGTACTTTTCACTTCGGATCAGCTCACCTTGATGCTGGCCAAGTTGAGCTGTTTAATGTGGATCCTTCACAACTACCCTGAAATGCAGCTTAGACAAAGCTCATAAGAAAACACCACAGCAGAGAAGCTTCTTAACTAACTTGGTCTAATTTTCACTTGTCATTTTCCCTAATACTGCAATTTCCATGCTTGTAACTCTGAGTGAAGTAGCAAAACACTCATGTGGCAGGTAAGTAAAATCAGGACAAAATCAATCACCAGCACAGAGAAAAAAAATGGTTTACTGAGAGTGGTGGGCTACTCACAGGAGAGTGCCTGCTCTCCAGATGTGCTAGACGAGGTGGAGAGGCTTGATGAGTAGCTCTAGGCAAGTAAACCTTAAAAGAGGAATTAGAAAAACAGATTTTTTTCAGGTAAATTCCTCTGAAACTGTTTTGTTTTTTTTTTTTTTTTTGAGCACTGCATGAGTTTTTAACATTGCTTATAGGGTGAGAAAATAAGTAAAAAAAACAAACAAAGAACCAAAAACAAACAACAACAAAAAACACCAAACCAAACCAAACCCCAAACCAAAACAAAAAAACCTTCAAGACTCTTCTTCCTATCAGGGGAGGAAAATTATATAAAGTGGGACCCTCCTTCTCCATTTTGTGCAGCATTGGGCCGCCAGGGAGAACCCAGGCAGCTAAACCTTGTTTTAGAAAATGTTTTGTTCTCAGCCGTTAAGAAAACACAGATTTTATTCCAAACATTAAATGCAGCTTTTAAATACAACTTGTTTCTTCATATTACAATTTGCAGAGTCCCAGATGGTACCCTCTACATTTTCATGGTACTTAAAATGCTAATGTATTCCAACTTCCTCAGATGTTGTTTAACAGACACACAAGCATGGCATACACCTTAAGTAAGAGTGTGAATAAAGAGCAAAATCATAAAGCTAGAAACTGGATATTTTGTTAAATGCTATTACTAAACCTCTTCCTCCTCCCTCTGCCTGTTACCCCCACCTCCAGCAAGAAAGAAATGGAAGCAGAACATCACATGGTTCAAGGCTACCCTTCAGCAAGCTATAATTTAACCTCAGGTTATCTTGACATTCACATGCTGAAGGGAACACTTAGCACATGTCATTGTGTAAGAACAGCTAACTGAGAACAAAAATATAGAGGAAGAGGTCAGAAAGGAAAGAATAATAATATAAGCAATTTACACATCTCTATAAAGTGGTTGCGATTTGGTAGCAGGCTGAACTCTGTCAATGTATTAGCTTAGGACATTCAATATTTGGATAAATGCTAAAATGAAGCACTAGCTACAGGCAAAACTGCAAATCTTTGTGGAACTCTGAGGACAGACAGATATTCACACAACCTACTAGCAGTCTGCTAAGGAGTGGCAGAAACCTCATACCCCATTCCCTGAAGAAGCTCTGACATCAAACCAAGCCTTTGTCCAAGAACATCTCTCACACAAAAGTCTTAGTTTTACTCATCAATGCATCACAAATGTAAATATCACAGTCACTCTGTTGACAGGATGAATATTTTGGCAATGGATTTCACATTTCTATGCCTACCATCTCATCTCCATGGGCAAATAATGAAAACTTAATAAATACTGAAGTTATGAACAATTGCCAATGTGATGACTAATTACTGGGTCTGGTCAAGTAAAGCATGCTATGAGGACTCCTCATCCTTGGACATGAAATGACTGAGAGCACAAATGCTCATGTACATGTCCAGTGCACAGGAGGAGCAGATTAGCTGAACACCATGATGACTGCACCTACCTGTGGCAGACCATGTCAGTCCAAGGCCAGTAACTGAAATTCACTTGCTCTATCTGTGTTACTGCATAGGCACAGTTTTGTTTCTGAGTCTGGCAGACATAGATATTCAGGTTTTATTTTATGTCCTTGCTTATTGTGTGCCAGCATCACCTATGGAACAGCTCCAACATGGCCCCACAGAGATCCAGCTTCCCAGGCTCACTATAAATCTTACTTCTGAGGTTCTTTGGCTTTCATATAGTGCATCCTTCTCTACAGGAGCTAAGAGCTGTGCAGTGAAATACCCATCCCTTGCAGGTGTGGGAGTCATTGTAAAATACATGTTGGGCTCACATACTAAAATATGTGTTGGGCTCACAGTTCTTGCAGAAGTGAGCAACTGTAGAGGCAACACTACTAGCTGTCACCTTCAAATGCCTCCTTTCAAGACATCCCTGATGTATACAAGCTTTTCGGTCTGTCGTTGGGTGACAAAATACTAGAAGGGTTGAACTGAAGTGGTATGCAACAGTATTTAATGCATGAAAATGTACTGGGTTGTGTCCTTCTCTGCATGGACTTGTCTGGGGAATTAAACATGCAGAGAACCATCAGGCTGTGCAGCTTCTTCAGCTTCTGTTAAGGTGTTACAGAAGGCAGTATAGAAGACCAGCAGACCGTGATAGATACACCATCACTAAAGGATGACTGTATTATCAAAAATACTAAAATGATAAAAAAAAGGTAATTATTTTCTGTGCAGTTTATAGCCTCCCAGGAGTAAGAGCCAGACACTCCCACTCATACAACGCTCTAATATTTCACCTATCAAGGACATAACCCTGGTTATTTACAGACTGTAATGAGAGTGCCCACACTTTGATGTTACCATAAATAAACTGGTAAAACTGCTGAGTTTCAAGAAACTCATCTTGATTGCCTGGAAGATGTTATTATTTTAATAAAAAAGAATGGCATGTTTAACGATTAAATTTATATCAAGTGAGCAGGCGGGCTCCACTCAGGGAGAAGTATACAAGCCTTTCCTCGCAGCACGTGCTGTAACAAAACTGCTCCCTGCTTTTCCTGAAAAAGTGGATCTTTGTTCTAATGGCACAGAAAATTCTTCCCACAGACTGCTTAAAATCAAAGGTCTGCTTGGCTGTGATGGATTTCAGTAAACTACAGGCTCGGTACTTCTCAAATATGACAACACTGCTCAGACAGACTGTACTTTGTAAGCTTTAGGAGCTTTACAAAGATAACACTCCTTAAAAGCATGGGTCCTGCGTGGTAAAACTATGCCTCAGTTTTCTTCTGTAACCTCTACCTATTTGGTGAGTAACACATCTGGTCAAGCTGCAGGCTGAGATGCAGATTGAAATATACATTGTGCTCTGGGTAGGAATGGGAAACAAGAGGCCATGTACTGCCAGCCTTTGGGATAACAAAGGGCATGAAAATTGTGTGACCAGGTAGCCAGGTGAATGGACACTGAGACATGCAGCAGGAGCTGGGAGTTGCCGACCTTTGGGATAACAAAGGAGATGAAGATCAGTGATGCCAGTGAGGTGGATGGACACAGAGAGGTGGACGGGAGCTGAAGGCTCAGGAGAAAGAGCCAGACTTGGTGCAGGGAAACTGTGAAGGAATAAAAGCCCAGGGGTTCTTTTGTTGGAATCCCTCCTCAGAGGCATCAGCTTTGTCTTTCTGTGTAACTGTGACATGAATAAATGATTTTATGGAACTAGACATCTGAGACACTGCTATGAAAAGCCTGGGGCCAAAGTGATGAGGAAACCTGGTTTAACCGTGTGTGACTGGGATGTGTGGGGAGTAAAGCTGGGCATCCGTTGGCTCACTGGAGCCACCCACTGTGAAGGAGCTCCAGTCCCAGCAGTCAAAGTCTCTGACCTTGGGAGTGTGACTACCAGAGAGTCTAGTGAAGGGTCAGACTGGGAAGTTTCCTTAAAATTTTGTCCCATGCTAAATGTCTCCTGTACACACATTTCGAAGTATCATTTTTCATCACCTTACCAAAGATGTAACTATTTTTTCTTTTTTTGCATCACTTCATCTCGTTCCAGTGCTGAGCACCCCATACTT
The DNA here is from genome assembly GCA_013396655.1 of Campylorhamphus procurvoides. Taxonomy (NCBI): domain Eukaryota; kingdom Metazoa; phylum Chordata; class Aves; order Passeriformes; family Dendrocolaptidae; genus Campylorhamphus; species Campylorhamphus procurvoides. Next base: position 564,123 of record WBMV01001117.1, on the reverse strand, counting down.
TATGAAGGCCTTAATACACGGAGTCTTCTAAATTGCCAAACTGTGCAGTCCAGCAGGAGTGAATCTTCATTAAACCCCTGGTGCTGAGCCCCCATTACCCACATTACATGGTGTAAGGAACTTCATTCTTGAGCAGCCCTGGTATCATGTATTGAATTCCCTTTAGAAGCTGCATACTGGTGTACATCTGGAAAATATCTTCCTGTTCAGTTTCAGCCAAAAAGAAATTCAATTGTGTGTGCTTCAATTTTGTGCGTCTCTTTGACATCAGCCAAAGTGTGGTAAGTAGAAAAAATAAAATAAAATAATATAAAAAAATTATCAGACTATGTGCTTCAAAAGAACAGCCTGATCCAAAACTATAAAGCTAAAGAATATGCGTGGAGACAGTCAGGATGAAAATGTTAATGGCAGCCTTGACTGTACTGCCAGAAAGCTTGTGTCTATCAAAGTCAGAAAGGAGTCTCTCCACAAGATGATCAAGTAAAGAAAATCTCACTTCTTTGTATCCTGGTGACCCATTTTTATATGTTGTTCTGTGTATACTACCCATTACATTCACATCTGTCCTGTTATGTTTCAAGCTGCCAACCTACAAAGCCAGGGTCAGACACCATAGGTTGTTTTTTTTGTTAAAAAAGTTAAAAGAGAGATGCACAAGTCTAAGCCAGTCACTACCCTGGAACATTTTATAGTCAACAAAGTTTTCACACTTAGGGGATGCAGTTTCTCTGATCTTTCTTCAACATTTAGCTTGGTATGAGAAGAAACCACAGGGAAATAGATCACTCTGTTGGCAGTGAAGGGAGATTATCACAACCTGTTCAGAGTCAGATTCATAGGGCCTGAACATCCAGGTAATGGATGGTACAGTTCCAAGTATCTTTCTGTTTCTCACAAAAGGTACGGTTTTGATGAAATACACGTATTCATTAATGAAGTGTGAATCTCCATGTAAAATCAAGTCCTATCCAAGGGACAGATGACATGGAAAACTGCAAAATGTTTTCTGAGATGGATTATTGACAAAAGTACTTTCGGAGATAAGCAATAGGAGGCAGGAAGGCCGTATTTTACATGAATGCATACCTGCTCAAAACACCTTGCAAACACTGCCCTTGAGCCAGGTACTGCTAGGAATGAGTGTGTTGTTGTGCCAGGAGCACTGACTAATTCACCTCATCATGTCCTTCTTCTTAACAAGGGTTTGAACCTGCTGCTCCTGCTTCCCAAGCAGGAAGGCAGAGGTTGTGAAATTCAAGGGAAGCAGAGTTGAGCAGAGAGGAATTCTTCACTCTTCCTCAAAAGAACTGGTCATTGTGGAGTGAGAAACATGTACAAGAAGCATCCTGTGAGCTCAGCTTAACACTTGTCTTTCCACCTGTTGGAGATGGTATAGAAAGTTTTACTTTTTTATGGTTTTGTTACTTAAGATTTTTCAAGGGCAGCAATTAGCAGAGACAAAACAGAGAGCTTTTAAAACCTGTCTCCTAACTTTATGACCTTCCTGCACAGAATGCTAGAGGAATAAACAGAATGAAACAAACAGATTCACTCTGAAATTCCTTCTACTACAGGTTTTCATAGTCTATCTTCTGACCACCATCCATTATGCTTAAACAAGCTCATAACTTCTTTATGTTCAAACATAAAGTTGGTTATAGCTCCCACTACTTTCCTACACACTGGTGTCCTTCCTTTTTGATACCTGAAAGTGTTCATAAAACATGTTTTTCTTCCTTTAATAAGGCCTCTGGTGCACATGTGTTCCTGTAAACACCTCTATTTCTTGCAAAAATATCTGAAAAGATCTTGAAATTAGCTGCCTAAATTCTAAACATGGGCTGACATTCAAAATTTAGCAGAATTCTAGTTAAAAAAGAGAGATCCCTTGGAGAATTTTTACTTGTCTCTAATCTTCAAGACAAGAGAAGATTTGGAGAAATCTTTTTATTAAAGAGGGGCTTTTAGTTCTGACTCAGCCTTCTTAAGAGGATTTGCTCACACTTACTGACCCTGTTTCTTCCTGGCAGTGTGCAGTCTTTAATTTCTCCTTAGCACATACAGGGTGAGTTGTTAAACCTCTGCCTTGCCATGCCATAAACTTCAAACATCAAAACCGAAGCGTGCCAGGTCTGCCGTCAAGCACTCAGGGGACGGGCTACAAAAAAATCTCTGAGCAGATGTTTTTTTGAGTGGGTTTTTGTAATAGAAACCATCTGCTTTTTTCTTTTCTTGTCCTTTACTTTTTTTTTTTTTAACCAGGTAAAAGAAAATCTTTTCTCAAAATGATCTGAATAACTCCTCAGAAATACAGAATCTTCAAAAGATGCTCATGACTGGGGCTGGTTTCTCATTCCTATTCTGCTAATTATCAACCAGCAGTACTCAGTCCTGAGCATCTGCTAAAAATGTAGTTCTTGAAAGGCTCAACTTCAGTCCTGGACACCTGTTTTCCCAGCTTACCACTTTCCTTCCATAAACCCAGATGTCCTGTGCCACTGAGATTCTCCAGTTCTTATTACTTCAGCAGGTGATACATGCTATGCCATGAAACCTCCTTCAACAGAGAGAAGTTTAATGGAGAAGCTATCCCAAAACACCCAGTTTTCACTAAGGAGAAGAAAGTCATCTGTTTATCCCACTCTACAGACAGATCATTTTAAGGGTGGAATGTGAGTCTAATGCATGTGATAGACATGTGTGCATGACACCAGGGACAGACTAAAGGGAGAGGCAGGCATCAGTCTCACAAATTTTGTGTTTTAATGGGACAACCTCTGCTGCTAACACAGAGAGAAGCAGCCCTTTCCAGCATATCTTGCTCTGCCTGGCATGTCGATGAGCTCACAGTATTCCATATGTGGTGTCTCCCTCAGCCACATTTCAGCTCTGCTTCAGGCTGGGATCTGATGCCTCATCACTTCCCAGACTTCCTTCCAGAGGAAGGAAGCACACCTGAAGGCCACTTTACCTGCAGCCTATTTGTTACCTTCAGTGTGTCCCTGTTGTCTGAACTTAAGTTGCACTGATTTGCTGTGAAATTTCTTGAACATGGAGCTACTGCACATTTGGGAGGGTGAAGGTCACAAGTGAACTATCTTCATTTGGCACGTGTATGATGTATCTCTAGCCAAACTTGAAGAATCATGCAAATATAGTTTTATACAACTAAATCTAATAGGACCAAGGAAAAAAAGGCAGCTGAACCTTCAAAAACAGTGAAAGACAGAAGAGACCCTTTTTAAGAATTAGTCCCAAACTGCATATGCAGGATAGTATTGCAAAAGAACAACAATATCACAAATAAAAGTGCCTTTGACACTGTATCCCTGTGTGTAACTGTGTTTTAGTAAGAAAGGACAACACAGGCCAGACACAATGGATTGATGTCCTCCTAAAGTCATGTTCCAGTAGCAATCGGGTAGCTTGTGTAGTATCATAGAACATACAAAGTCACAGACCAGCTCCCAGATATCAAGGGCTTGGGGTGAGATGACACAGTGCTGGAAACACCTTTCCTTAGAACGACACATCACTGCTAGCAGGGGATGTGCTTCCCACTATACCTCTTCCCTTACTTCAGGTCATGTGGGAAGCCTCTGAATTCTTGTATAATTTGTACTTAGGTGGCAGAAAACGATGCAGCTGCAATTCTCAAGGGGTTCTCTGAGATGCAACAAAACATGTGCCACTTAAAGACTCCTGCATCATGGGGTGCACTCCCCTCCCTGCTGATGGTAATCATGGCTCTGTACACAGAGGATACAAGACTTTAATCCTACCTGAAGTTCTGGCGTTGGACACAGCCATATTATGCTTTTGTGGTTCAATTTTCTTTGCCCAGCCCACAGACACACACAAACTGTGCACTTGGGGAACACAGGCATCTTCTCTACTGACATCTCTAGGCAGGGAAATTGCTCAGACCTGGCCTATAACTCATCCTTCCTATTTGTAAAATGTACATATATCTTCCACACCTTTACTGCTGTGCCCTGCTCTGGTTTGCATTCTGCAGGCAGCTGGGTCAGAGAAGGGCTCTCTTGTGGCTGGGTGTCAGGGCTGTCCTCTTTGGGATGGAGTTAATAACCGAGGAACTTCAGAAAGTGATCTTTTAGATCAGTAAAGAAGATGAAGAAAAATATTTCAGAACCTCACGCTGCTCACCCGTGAGTTTGCTTTGGCACATACCAACCAGCAGATACAAGAGCACTTGACTAGATCAGGTCGAGCACATGCAGGAAGCTCCACCATGCACTGTTCCTTTGTGATGCATCTCCATCCTAAGGATCCTGAAACTCATTTTTTGGGGTGAGTGTTTTTTGTGAGCGTTTTTTTTTTTTAATTGAATGGAGCATTTTTAATTTTTTTCCAGTGGAAGCACAGACCCTAAATACTACCTTCCCTGCTATCTTCAGTTCCAGGGCAGGAATAGTTGCTCATTTGGATGGCAGTATATAAGTAGCTATATAGAGATGTTACCAATCCTGCGGCACCAAAGGTTTAAGGGCTGTTCTATAACAAGTTCGGGCAAGGACTGGAATGACACAAAGTGACTTTGTTGCTGGATGGTTCCAGACTTTCCTTCCTTCAGTGCAAGGTCTTCAACTACTGGCTGAGCTGTGACATGGTTTAATGGAATTAAACGGTTGTTGATGCACTCGACACTAACATGTGGGATTGGAAGCAGAGATATCTAGCTATTGCCTCAAGACCAATTCTACAAAGACAGCATGTGGTCTCCTGATGGCTGGGTTCAGGGTTATTTCCCAGGGAGGACTGGTCCAGATGGGTGAACATTCTGAATGGAACCATATTTATTATCCATTTCTCATCCATTTCCAAGATTCCTCCAGCTTAGGTAATTGGAAATGGAAATTGTAGAATGAGAAATTGATTTCTTCTTCAGTTTTGCCACACAGAAAGCAAAGAAATGACTGACAACGTTTGTGAAAGGCTTCCCAGCCCACCCAGATGCAAGATAATGAGTTTTCCCAGGCACTAGGTATTTCCCTCTGTTATGCTCTGCTTTCTCTTTTACCATAAATGCATGTCTTGCTGCAGATAAAAGAAAATTAAACTCACTTGGAAACTGTTCTACACATCACTCTAACAGCAAATAAAATAGAAAAAATATTTCCTTTCTTCTTTTTCTTTATTAAATGCCATCACTTAATTTAGAATACAAATCAATATATTAATAAGGAATGTATAATTTTTAATGTCATTTGTGCAATCACCCTCCTAGATTGATTCTACCTTGAACTCATTGCAGTATTGTTAATGACTGAAAGCTCACTCCATACTTTATCAACCAAAGTCTGTCTCTAAGAACTTTCTAATTAGTGCTACTAATCACCTATTCCTTCTCAGTGAGACTAATGCATTATTACAAAGACTTGTGAAATACGTCCAACAACATATACGTCTTGTTAAAATGACACTCAGGAGATTCCATTATCCACATCCATCAATGACACTTAATCCATCACATGGAAATATTGCTTAAATACTGCTACACAGTCAGCTTAGTGCAGGCATCGTCAGTGAGACCTGCCAGGCAAAATGCTTCCCTGCTTATGGCTCTGGCATGCAGCCCACTATCTTACATCATATAGCAATTAATGTACCCATACTTAGATAATAAGAAGTTAGAGAGGCAGTGGAAAGTAGCAGCAGAGTGAGACAACTGATGAAATAAGCTGCAGGAAATCTATTTTGTAATAAAACTGTTCATAAAAGTGAATTGTCATTTAGAGGCACAATTTCCATGGGGAATAAGGTTTTATGTCTGTGTACATCTTTAAGGCAAAGAGGTTGGTTTGTTTGGTTTTTTGAAGTTTTATTTTTTTTGGCTTTTTTTAATGCTTCTTTCATTTAAATGGCTTTATAGATGCCTAAAATATGCAGAGATTTTTTTAAACCCATGGGAATCTCATTATGTTTTGTGCATGCCTTTTCCCTTCTCTATCTTTTTTCCTTTAAACTCAGAATGATCCAAAATGTTTCAGTCATTTAACTGTGAGGAATATTTAGATCACCAGAGTGAAGATAAGTAACAATATGTATAAATGAATGTGCCAATTTTTTATAAGTGGAAGAAAAGAAAACCATTTTAAATTGATAGGTTACACTGATGGAGCCTGATTATTTTCCTTCTTCCCCTGTGTTTAAATGCAAAACCAACTATAAATTCAACTTTACTTTACTTAAAAACCACACATACCCTAAAATCTGTAAAGCTAATAGGATATGTCATGAAGCTCCTCCTTTTGAAGTAATGTAGAGTGAAATTTAGATACTTGTACCTAAATATTATGAAAAAAATCTACTTTTTGCACAAAATTGTTTCAAAATCAGAGTGATTTATGAGTGTTTATTAATAAAGACAAGCTTGGTGCACGGACCAGAACACAAGCCTTCCTGAGCAGTTTGAGGGAAGGTCTTGCTGGCAGGAGCCAGATAGGGTCAGATCACAAGTTAAAGTGAAAAGAGTGAATTTCTCTTTTTCCCTCAAGGCAAGGAGAGTTCGTGAAGATTCCTGCTGATCAGAGCTCAGTGTGTCTTCTCTCCTCGTGTCTGGGATTTTCAGCTTCTATTGCTAGAGGGTTTTTTTCATTCTATTTCCTGTATCTTGACTATGTTACAAAATAATCAGCTAAGTTATGAAAAAGACAATTTACAATAAAATGAAACTTCTCCACTGTGTGAATTAAGGGTTGGGGAAAACTCCCATAGCCACTTGTATTACCTGAAGACGCTGAAAAAGCGGTCTTAGTGTGCAATGAACCGCTCATGAGATTACAGAGCAACAACAATGCTTTACAAAGGCATCTTATGAGCTTCAAAAGGTGAATATTATAAAGAAAGGCTTTACTGGTCTGCAGCCAACACTAACCCCACTGCTATCTCTGTGGTAAGACTTGACTACAGCCTGCAGACAGTATGATGAAAGGAGCCATCCACAAGCATTCCAGTTATTTTAATTCTTTCCACAGCTGCAGAGATGAATCTGTACAAACGATGAAGACGAAATGCAGACATGCGAAGGATGAAGACAGAATAGTAACTCTGCATTACTGCTGTTTTCCTATTTGGAACAAACTTTGCTCGTGCAAAATATCAAGTAGTTGCTTCAGCTTTGTGTTAACACCTCATAGTCAACAGAAGTTGAATTCCACCATAATTGACATGATTTCTCCCATTATGTTCTTCTCTTGTCCCTTCCTGCCCCACATGCTCTCACCTGCACAACAGGGATTTCATGATGGTATAGGGAATGTGAGACCTGGGAGAACGAACATATCTGTTTCCCTCTGTCACTGTATCAGATACAAATTTTCCCTGTGGTACCTACAATTGTGTATAGACTTTGTGCGTATTTAAAGCAAACAAAGGGAAACAGACACACATATAGATAGGTAGACCTGCTTAGAGCAGTCCTGCAAGATTAGAGAGGAAAGAACTCTCATTCTAATTAAAGCTGAAACTTGCTTCCCATTATCAGCCTAATTATATTTCAAATAGATGCACTTTCAGTGTGTGCTGGCATTGTGAGAAGCTGAATGGACTGTGGCTTCAGGTCAAGAAAGGTGAGGCTCGAGAGTGAGATGTTTGCAAGGAAATCTCCCTGAGCATCCACCAGTCTGACAAAGGAAAGCTTTGGTGGGCAGATTTTTTTATATCAGATATAACTGCAAGTGAGATAAGTCATAATGTCTGGAAGTCACAGATTTTATGTGTTCTAGGGTTTCAGATGAGGGCAGGAAACACAGATTAAAAAAAAAAAAAAGAACAAATGGCTACACAAAAATAAAAGCAATACAAACAAACAAAACCCCCTGCGTCCTGCACATGGAAAACTGAGTTTAATAAGAATAAAGAAAATCTATGCAGAGAATATTAAGAATGAAAGACTCAAGGCCTTTAGGAATGGCTTTGGAGACAGTCATTCAGTCACCAAATTTATTGACAAGAAAGATTTGAAAAAGCTGGTGGATCTCTAGGGGCGTTCCCTCAGCAGGTGAAAACATCTGCATTTTCATCAGACCTGGTGCTATTAGGCATTGCCAAAAGCCACATCTGATTATCTACTCCTTGATACTGCAGTAAGCTTGATTATCTCCACTGAAGACAAAGGACTTTATGTAAGGGGTGTTGAACTCACCTGAATGGTGTAGGAAGGGCCCTCGTGCTTCCTGTGTCTAATGTCTTACTTCAAAGGACAGGGAATTGCAGCAGAGCTGCTGATGCCTGAAGAACTGGGCACTGGAAATGAGGGACTTGAAGAAAAAGGACAAATAGCCTTGCCATCTCTGAATGCAAAAGATAGCAAATGGCCACGCCACAAATACACTCGAATTACTCAGGGAAGATAGAGCACCATGGAAACTTTGCTGAAAGGAAGTGCATTTAAAAGGGAATGCAACAAGTGGGTTTGCAGATTCACTGCTAGCTCATTTTTGCACCTGCTTTTGAAAAAGTTCCCTTTGCACATTGTCTCATTTGCATGACCAGTGTTGCATGCCTATGTTATCATCTTATGCTAGCCAGGATTAAGAAGCGGATAATATCACAGAGATGGAAGTCCCAGCTTCTTAGCATGATCCCTCTTGGTATAATTACACTAATGTTTGCTTGTGCATTCAAGAAATGTATCTTGAAGTGCTGTATATCAAGTGGGAATAGCTACTACAAACTGAATCTTCCAAGATTACAGCATTCATTCTGAAGCTGAATCCAGTAAGCCAATTCAAGGACTAATGTGCTCTTGTTAGCATCAAACTCTTCAGACAGTACAAATTACACCAGTACTGTTTAATAGCAATGGCGCTATGCAAATCAGATGAATCAAGGGTGTGGATCTGTCAGAGACTGTGATTTATGATAGGAATCTTAGTCAAGACAAATCCTTTTAGACAAAAGTTTTTGATATAAGATCTTCCAGTATGGTATGTTCCACTTGGGCAGTAGAGCTGCTTAGATTATGCCCTCAGGTAGTCCAGGAGGAAGGGACAAGCTTCTGAGTACACTTACACATGCCAACCCTTCCTCTGTCCACGCAAATATTCATGTAGGGAGTTGTGGGTCCCTCTTCATTTTGCCATTGGTCCTATGTGTCTTCTGAAAAACTTAGTTCTTTCTATTAGTTTCTTCCAGTACAGAGGACTGACTTAGCAGTGTGTTTTGCTCAGTGAATACAGAAATGAGCATTGTTAGATAGATATAGACAGATACTTTCTGTCTAATTCTACACCTGAAATTATATTGCAGTCAATATGAGATCTAGCCAGTTTTATAATTCTACCCATATGTTATAAGGATTTGCCACATATTTTAACTTAAGTGCTACATATGTCATCAACTTTGTGGTAAATATGTCTATTTTTCCTCCTGGAATTACAGAAGGGAGAGGTTAGTGTCTGGTACATTTCATTATTTATTGTGTCAATTCAGTGCAATTCAATATATTGTGTTAATTTCCTTTTCCTTTTTTAAAAGAAATAATAATCTGTCACTGAGGTTGCAACAGCTCCAATGTTAATGGAATTGTATGAGACAATGTCATTGAAATTGGATTGGTCCGAATGGAATCATTGCTGTCTGTCCATTCAGTCCTTAATGGCTCCATCAATCGATGTGTATAGGACAGAGCCCAAGGTGTTTTGAGGAAGCTCTGAGGTGCATCTAAGTGTGCTGAGCCTTTGTGCACCTTCAAAGCACAATAACAAGAGGCAAAAGGTACAGTCCAAAATCTCCTAGAGACCCATTAACTACAGATCACACAGCAAAGGGCCCTTTCAGAGCGAGCCTGGCCCACCCCAATAGAGTATAGTTTGTGAATCTCTGGAACAGTTGCCCACAAGACTCAGCAGTGTCAGAGTATATTTAGGAATCATTCACCCACTGTACTTAGGGATTGTTCACCCACACAGATCTAGAATTCTGTGCTTGAAATCCCTTAGGACAAATTTTTAACAAAGCAATCATGAATGCACATAGCTACTGATTTGTCTCTTCTCTTTAATATTTCACCATTTTTAATCCTGCCACAAATTCCTGCAAGTGCCATATTTCATTACCTGTTTGCAAGCTTGGATATGTGAAAAAGTATCAAATACAGGGAACTTCTAGCCTCGCTTTCTGGCTGCTGTGAAAGGAGGAGATGTTCTGGGGAGAAGAAGAAATAGTGTCCTCACACAAGTCAGGACAGCTCTGGAGATCATTCTGTTGGATATATCAAACTGCCTCAAATCCCAGCACTAGTAAATATTAGGCAGAACATCTGCCTACAGGATGTGGCTCCTGAGTGAGTCGAGTGGATTACCCTGAAGAAACCTGTCTTGGTGCTTCTTTAAGGGTTCAGCCTCCCGAGGCAGTGGTCTGGTGGTGGTGCACAGCACGTGGGAGCTGAGTAACACAGACCATTTATAACGTCCAGGAAGTATAACTGGACAAAGGAGTGCATGAACCCCATAACCTATATCTGTGATGTGGCTTTGTTGACTTATGAAGGTGAGAAATCACAAGAAAGAACAGGCTGATAATAATAATAAATAATATATAATAAGTAATGAACATGGACACCCCCAGAAGTCTTTGATGGGAATTTCCACAGCTAACTGTGTCATTATCTTTCCCACAACTTTTGTGAAACAATTTTCTCAGTAGTCATTCAGAAATCCTAAGTGACATATATGAAGCTGAAGCTATCCCTTCTCTATTCATTGAAGCAAAGTCTCCATTTCAAGAAAATTATACATTTAAACTTAATGTGAATTTTAAACCCCAAGAAGTATTTTCTTAATGTGATATATCTTTCCTCCTCTTTTCCTTAGAAATACAGGAAATTTCGACCTGTACTTGTAACTCTCTTTCCTCACAGGAGTTGTGGTCTCAGGGCCTTGTGTTTTAATTTTGGACAGAGAAAGAAAGTCAAGAGAGAGGCACTGGAGAGAAAATTCTGAAAGGAATGAAAAACTAAATGTTCCAATAATTGGAATTGTTTTCATAATGTTTTCCTCAAATAGCTTCACTCAGTTGGGTCTGCTGTGATGGGAGTGTCTCATATTAATTGATACATGTCTGTTTGTTCTCCATTTTCCATAGTCCCGGGACTAGAAGGATTTTTTGCAGATGTGAGCAAAGATGCCTCAGTTGTTGTTCAGACACTCTTAGCAACCAAGGACAGAAACTGCAGAGGATTTGCCTGTAAGAACATAATGAATAGAAAAATGGAAGATAGAAATACAAACAAACCACTTTTTCAAGCTCAGATGTGATGAGAGGTCATACCCTGTGTGGGATGTTTCATCCAGGTATGGCATATACAGGTCAACCTTGGGAACCTGCCTATCCAAGTCAGGAATACTGCAGGGCATCAAAATCCCTCCGGTTATTTTCATTTGTTTCACTACTCAGCTTTCATTCTGTATTAAATCCTTTGTGCTGCCTCTTTGTTATCAGATAAAGAAGGGAATGAATTGGGCTTTACATCTGGCTGTAAATACCTGTGATCAAGAAGAATACCACTTTACTCTCTAAAGTAGTGTTATCATGTGTATATCTTGTCAGTCAGCATTATGGGACATCAAAGATAATGTTTATGTTCTTACACTGACATCTTTAGAGAACATATGCAAATCTCCTTGTATGGCTGGCCCAAAACATTGTGGAAAGCAGCCATTAAATAACCTTTTCTTTCTATGTTATGCAGCTGCCACTGCTGTTTCCAAAACTCCATTTCTTTTTCATTGCTTGATGGTATTCTAATGAGTCTTTGGCTGACCAAAAAGGACAAGACAAATAACTGGAAAATTCAAAACATATGCAGTCCTGCACCTTGGTATGTGGTCTGACACCACGACAGCATCTTCAGTCCTATACAGCCAATAAAGCCAACATTATTATTGGCGAAACCTCAGGAACAAAGTACAGACAATAATGTTTTGTTTTTTTCTCATTTAACTCACAAACATAAGAGAAAAATCCCCTTCTCTGTCATCCTATTGATGAAAGTGGAGCATAGCCTGGTGTACATATGTGAGAAAGAACAAGAGAAGATGTGAGACAGAAAAAAAAGAAAGGGACTGTTTTGGAACCCAAGTTTTGAGTATTTCTATGGAAAATAATAGTTTGAAATCAAACTGTTTCAGAATGAAAAACAGAAATACCAGGCCTCATGGGAGCTGCATCCAACACTACATAGTCTGGGTGCCTGTGTCCCCATTTGCCTATAGAAAGCAGCTCATTTTTTCAGTGACTTTCTGCCCCTTTGAGCAGTTGTGGCCTCCAGTTTAATGACTGGGTGCCTTGGGTGAGTTAATTTGGTCTTAGGCAGCAAGTACGAATCAGAATATTTAAACTTTCAGCTGAAATTTCCAATTTCACTCTCTGAGTTCCATGGCATGTTTTTTAATCTTTGAATTTTAACCCCAAAATTGTGTTTACAGTCAAGTCTACGAAACAGAAAAGGAGGCCCCTAGTTGCTTCTAAGCCAAATATCCTCATTTCTCCTTTTCCATTACTTCCCAAGTGAGATATAATTACGCAATTCTGCTTCTCATGGTATTAAAACTAAGTACAAAGCTATTTCAGCTATTTCTAGGCCTTTTTTAGAGAAGCTATCAAAACCAATCAGTGGTAGCAATTGAGAGACAGAGAACAGATGGTATGTGATTCCAGGTTCTGCCACATTCCTATAAATGTGTTAATTTACTGCTGAAACAAAGTAAGTTTTTTATGTCATTCATAAAAGGAGAAGATGGATTGAAAGATTTGATCAGTGATGTTAATGTGTTTTCTTTAGTAAATGCCACTTTCTCCAAGTTTCACATTGTTACATTCACCAGATCTGCAATATAGTTAACTACAAATTCTTTTCTATGGTAATCAAGCTGCTACCTTAGTAACACTGTATATGAAGTCAAAATATTAATCAGTAAGCCTTTCTTTATTTCAATATGTTCTCCTTCAGAAGTAATCCAACTGGAGCCTTTTTATCACATTGTAATTTATGAGCCAGATGGAGCACAATACATTTTTAATAAAAATTAGGTACAAGCAGATACAGGGGATTAATAGTTGTATTATAATTTTATAGTTTTCAATATACACTGCCATGGAAAAGACAATCAAATATGGGGTCCATCTCAACAATATAAAATGCAGTATTTATTTTTAATGGAAAGAGAATTTCATGAATTACTGAGCCATGAAGAGCTGATGGATGCACTCACTGGGCAACACAAAGGACAACTAGAAAGAAAAGGCTTACAGAACAACAGAGCACTGCTTTTTGTTTGGGATACAAGCACCTGATTATGCTCTGGAGACTCAGGTCTACCAGTTTGCATGGATTACATACATTTTCAAAAATGTCCTCCTTTTCTCAGCAGCCTATACAGGCTGAGATCTTTTTTCATGTGTTTCTGACACACATTAATTAGCAATTTGTTACACAGGGGAAAATAGGAGTAAAAGCAGTGTTTGTAAATTGATTAAACTATTGGAAGAATTATTTCTTTCTCAGACTCACTTTAAACTATATTAATAGGAATGAGTAGTGGAAGTGAAGCAGCTATAAATTTTTGCAGTCCTTGCAAACTTTTAAAATATGCTCTCCAGGAGTTAATATATTATTGTACATCTCTTTTCACAAACAGTTGGTCACTGTTCCTGCAATCCTAGCATTTCCATCTGATAAGCATTTCCTTTTGCTTCTAAAAATCCTGGAAGATTTTGCTCTGATAATCTTGCAAGCACCTTTAAATCCTTCCAGACTTATGAGTGGGTGTCTCCTTGATCCAAAAACCTTTCTGCTGAATGATGAACTCGCTTAGGAATTGCTTATTGTTCAGCATTTAATCTGAAGCACGATCTGGCAATTGAATCGAAGCACATCAAAGACAGTTCCCAGCAAGAAAAACAAATCTTCTAGGAAAGGGCAGCTCTATTCCTCAGAGATGCTAATTACACCACGGCACACCCCGAAATGTGGTGTACGCTGTTCCTCTCCAGGGTTCAGGGGTGTGACATGAAATTGCTTTGAAGAAGACCCCAAAGTTATAAATTTATTTTCCTGATTTTTTCCCTATTTTTTTGTAAAATGAAATGAATGGGTAACAGAGGGGCAGGAAATCTTCAAATATAGCATGCCAACAATGAAATCTTTGAAGGGGTACATACTGGCAATGTAAAATCTCCACTGGGATCATGCCTTCATCAATTCGAAAGGGAGACTGAAAGCTTTGAAGAAACCCACTTCTTTTGAAGAGCTGTGAAATCTTTGAAGTTATTAAGCATGCATTAATCATTTTAGATAGGTAAACTCTGGAATAAAACTCATTCCAACCTGTAGCATTCTTTGTTGGTGCTTTGCTAACTAAATCATCTGGCACATTTCACTGAGAAAGAAATGGTAACAGCAGCCCAGAGTGAGACTTTTTGCAGTCTGGGAGCTGGAGCTTAGTGCACCATGTTAACTAGATTTTGACATCAGGCTGAAAGCATCATCTAGGTTAGAAGACATATAATATATAGGAAAATATTCCCTTCCTGGATGTTCTTTCATCCGCACATTTCACACATTTCTCTTTCCTAGGGAGGTTGGCAGTAAAGCATTGCCCCATGACAAAGCCTTCACTTGGCCATGGCACCTTTGCAGGCATTAATCATGTGTAAAACCCATTGAGACCCAGGCAAATCATCACAGGGAAGCAGAGGCATTCCTCAGGAGGACCAGTGGGATGTCTGCATCTCCGAGACCTGTCCTTGGGGTCATGCCTGGGTGAAGAGAGACATGTTTGAGCCAACCACAGCTTAGTTGGTTCAGTGCAGGATTAACTGAGCAGAAATAGATGGACTGCAAAGCTCAACAGGGCACAATAAGTGGTGACGTTACTCCTTCTGGCCTTGGACAGTACGACTAGGTGAGTTTGTAAGGGAGGAGAGGCTGGACAGACAGGAAGGTTGTTAAGTATTGGTGATTTATTTCTAGTATTAGTTAGACCATAATTCTTCATTGCTAGCATCATAACTATCTACATGTTTGTATGGTGCTGACTCTCTCCAGAACCAAGAGAGTTCTTGGCTACACATAAAGCCAAGGAAGGTCTAGCACCCCTTCCGACACTCTAGAGATCTGCAGAGGTAGACAAGAAAAAGAACCTGCCCTTTTCTGCAGAAGCAAGTGGCAGCCAACTAGATATTCTAGGTCATCCCAGAGGGCAACTAAAGTGAGCTTCTTCTGTCTATAACAGGCTTTTATATACCTAGCTCCCAATCTGGCATCTACAAGGAAGTACCTACATTCAAGTGTCTTAATCTGAAGCTGTATCCCACTCCCAGAGGCTGAAGAAATACCTGGCTCACGAAAGCTCATTAGCGGTCTTTCAGCCTCCATGTATGTCTCTGGCATTGTCTAAAGAATGTAGTTTGAGGAATTTTTTTTCAGGAGGAAAACAAACAAACAAAAAACTCAACCCAACCCAACCAAAAAAACCCCCAAATTTTTTAAAACCCCCCCCCCAAAAAAAAAACCCAAAAAACAAACCCTCCACAACAAAACCAAACCAAACCACCACCACCACTAAGAAAAAAACAAATACGAAAAATAGGAGGGATGCAAAGTGAAACTATCCAACTTGGAAAGGTATACATCTGACATTTCATGGTGAGTCTATGGTCATACCTTAATATGAATTGTCACATCATGGTGCTTCATTTTATACCAATGTCCAGGGAGAATTTGAAGGATTGTAATGTTGATTCTCATTAACTATGGAAGGCAGGTCTGTGGTTTCCAACAGAACGTCCAGGGCTCTTTCAGTGAGACAGTAACATTGACGTTTTGGCAGCATCCCAAGTTAATAACAAAAAAATCAATAACAAAAAAGTTAATAACAAAAAAGAGTGGGACCAAATCTCTCTTTCTGTGGGAAATCCAAAATGTAAGTCTAGATTCAAAGCTCACACTTGTGCCTCTTTCCTAAAGATAATTAAGCCAACACACAAACTGGAACTGGGGGGCATTCTTATTGCCTGTGTCTTGCCCAGTCTAAAACATTTGATGGCAAGGAGATGAAGGTGCTTTTATTTTTTTTTCCCTCCTAGTCCCTTTTCCACAGCTTTTGGCAGATATGGAGTAGAACCAGGAGGTATACCTTGCCCTGTTCTTTCAAAAAGGCAAAGTATGTATTGAAGAGTGTTGTGTCAAAGTAGAAATGTGGTTGGGAAAAATGTCTCTAGCCTTTCCTCTGAGGAGACCAAAAGGATAAATCCATAGTACCCATATTTATCTTTCAAAAAATAGCAGAAAGTTCTCTCTATCTGACATTACGTATTCAGTGCAGGTCATTGTCCTCAACAAAGCAGAAACTGATGTCAGAGAAACAAACTCAGAGATCCCACTAATCAGAGAATCCCAGAATCACAGCATCAATTAGGTGGGAAAGGACCTCTGAGATCAAGTCCTACCTATGCCAAAGACCACCATGTCAGCCAGACCATGAGACACAGCACTTGCACCAGTACATACTCCTTTGTGCAGCCTTGAATGCCAGGTCTGGTGAGGATTTTCAGCCATTAGGAACCAGACAAAATCTAGCACTAAATAAACACCTGAACCAAATACAGCAGATACAGGGGCCTCAGCACCAGCTGCCTTGATCTGGTTCCAAAGGTCAGACAGCCAGATTCCTTTTTCTTTTTTTTTTTTTTAAGTGCACATGCAAGTACTCATTATTTAGTCATATCTATTTAATGAGTTGGCCTTAATATCTCTCTGGGCTATATTCAGGCAGATGACTGGAGCTTTTAAGTTCAAGAAAATCATTACCTCTTAGGATTACCTTCATACTGAGGGCTCCTGATACAGCCAGAGAAGAGTTAGGTGTGACATCATTCAGCCCTCTCAAGCAGCTGTGATGTGGCTTTTCATCTCTCTTCCCTGACTCCCTGTTAAATCAAGGTACAGCAGCCCTGACAGGCACTCACTTGTGGTCAGCTGAATTTAATACCTGCATTGACTGTAAATCCACTTGATGTCACCACATTCAGGACACACCATATGAATACTCCTCTCTGGACTTGATTCTTCAGTTATGAGAGCAAACTCCTACTGTGTCCTTCCTCTCTCCCTCTATTACTGGTATTGAATACTTCAAAGCAGGACCCAGGACACACATACTAGTCTTTAATTGTCTCCTACCAAAAATGAAGTGCTGGACTGGTACTCAAACAATAGCACTGAGTAGGGTACTAATATGCAACAGTTCCCAATGCACCTCCCCCCAAGTAGCCTAAATAGAAAATATATCTATAGTAGAGAGTTAAGCCAAAGCTCCAGGTCCTGAGTTAATAACAGTCAATGGTTCTTCACCGCAGCAGAGCTGTGCCTTCTGGGATTTGCTGTCCCAGTACTGTCACATGTAAACAAGACTCTGAAAATTTCAGTAACTTCAAGAAATAACTTAGGTGAAATCTGTAAAATAGTTGGGTTTTTTTTTTCAATTTGCCTTGTAAATAACCCTCCGGTATGATCAATGATCTGCTTGTGCCCTTAACATTTGCCATTTACTTTTTGATCTTACATTAAAGTTTAGCTGTGATCAAACATCACTTAGTATTTTGGCCCTTCTGAAAAGCATGATTTGCAACGTATCATAAGCACATTTTCTTTCCTCATAGATTTTTAGCATCTAGGCAGAAAATGTGCTCAGATAGCCTTTTGGATGTAATAAAAAGCTCACAGTATCATGTACCTGACACTATTAATATTTTCATATTTTTCTCATATGCCACTTGTTTTAGTAACTAATAAATCATTCTTATTATAGGCATACCTTCACTATTGAGTTATCTAAAGAAAGACATGATTAATATCAATAAGCTCCTTGTGAAACATGAAAATATCCTGGGAGAGAAAGCGATGCTACAACTTGTAGGAATATAGTTTTGCTTTTAAATAATGGGACATATATCTCAGACAGACAGGGAGCTTTGTGCAATGCTGGATCCACACCTATGTGCCTATTTAAAAGTCCTTTCTCATGCCATGTGTCTTTTTCTTCTAGGAGAGGACAGACACAGCCCAATATTTAGAATTATTCATTTTGTAATGCAAACATAGTCCTGCTGCTAAGCTGCGGATTTCAAACCAGTTAACAAATTACAAAAATCCCTTTTCAGAAGACAGATTATTTGGAATTATCAGCTCTGATGTGCTGTTTAATTATGCATGCTTTTGTGCTAAGTATCTTTAAATATTAACGAGATATGTTTTTGCACTTATGACCTAAAGTAGATCTATAGTAAACTCACATGTCTGTTGGCAGTAAGTCATCACAGGACTGCCTTACAGCAACAGCTCTTTTTAGATTCGGAGCTTGTCTGTAGTTTTTTTGCTTTTGTATCACTGCCAGTTCTATGGAAAAGGAATCAGGAAAATCACAGCCCTGACAGAGAGCCTTTCTCAGATGAATGGGGCTGAGATAATTTTTGCAATCACTTTCTGCCTCATTCTTAACAAGAGAAAGGAGCATCTGAGTGCTGCTAAGAGCTTAGCTCCAGTGATGGGTGGCGCAGGCTGCACAGTGGAGAGGGGCAGCTGGCTGGGAAAGGGACAGTGCTGGGCTGCCCTTGAGTTTCCATCCCCCAAGGCAAACATCAAGGTCTTATCCTGGGGTAAGGTTAGGCAAACCTGTTCACATGTATTGGAGAAGGAAAGCCTGTAAAAGAGTTAAAAATTACAAGAGAGAAAATACTGAGAATATCACATTGCTCAAGATCAACTTGACTCCAGAGACTGGGACAACAGTAGGATCCTGGGCAGAATAATCTGCATCTTAACAGCCCCATCCTCTGAAATAAAATACGGTGAATGTTTGAATAGATGCCTGACCCATCCAGACCAGATGGATTTTAACAGTGTATTGATACACTATTGATCTCCATATCATTTCCTTTTAAGTCAGATCATCTTCTACATTCATCATGCCCACAGGCTTTGCCTGTTCCCCCAGGAAACAGAGTTTAGAGCTCTGGTGTATACATGGACTGACACTGGCAAAAGCAAGAAGAGGAATATTAAGTCCAAGCTTCCAGCAATAACATGGGTGTGGATGGACTTAATAACCCTCTTAGCATACCTCCTGGACTGTGGGAATATGTTTCTGCTCTTACTGTCATCAGGCACAACAGAAACCTGAACCACACCAGTGCCTAGTGGGAGCTTCACAGGGGCCTGGCAGCTGGTCCAGTGTCACGTCTCTTTGACCACAGGCCCTGTTATCTGCTCTCTGGTCACACTGGAGCTACATGCATGCTTCATGGCTGTGTGCCAGACCCTGAGTACAACCATATCACTGAAGAAGAAACAGTTTTAATATATTTCTGAGGGAAGTTCCTCACTTGGAAAAGAAGAGAGTGGAGAGGATCTGCTGGGCACAAAATCCTTTTATCCACTCTACCTATAAAGGCTGTTTCTGGAGCTCACCTCCCTGTATCAGTGTCACTGCGCTGTGCCCATGGTTGTATTCGGAGCTGCTCGATCACAAGATAAACTGTCCTTTCTTTGACAAAACCTGACAGCAACACATGCCTCACATATTAAAACACAGCCCCCTTTCCTGGCAGCAGATAGCATCTTCACTGCTCACAAATCGCTCATGGTAGTTAGAAGGTGTCTTGTACTTATGAATGTTGTTGCCTGATATATTAAGCCAATACACAAGCTCATTACCTCCACTTCTGCCACGGAGCTTACCTATATCGAAAAGCTGTCAGACAGCAAAGCATTAAACAAATACAGGAGCTGCCTTGTTATTACTGTCTGTGGCACAGCTGTGCTTGCGAAGCAAGGTAAGGTGGGGGGCTGGCTGTGCCACCACTGGATGGGGTTGAAGGGAATGTGGCAATCAAGGTAGCACAAGCAGATGGGTTTTACCCTGTTGCAATAAAAAGATGACCTATGTCTCACTGCCCAGCCCAGCTGTGCAAGGAATTACTCCCTTTTAAAAAAAATAATACAGCACTGGAAAATAGCCTTGCCCCTGAAAACCTCTCTTAAACGGTGTCCCAGTTTCAGCTGGGATAGTCAGTTTTCTCCTTAGTAGATAGTACAGTGTTGTACTTTAGCTCTAGTATGAGAAAAATGTTGATAAGACATTGATGTTTCATTTGTTGGTAAGTAGTGACTATCTTAATTCAGGGAAGTTTCAGTGTCTCATACTCTTTCAGTGGGGAACTACACAAAAAGCTGTGAGGGAGCATAACTGGGACAGCTGACCTGAACCCGCCAAAGGGGTGTTCCATACCATAGAACATCATGTCCAGCATAAAAACTGGGTGAAGTTTGCTGGAAGGGGAATTGAATGCTGCTCAGGGATGAGCTGGGCACTGGCCAGCAGGTGATGAGCAATTGTGCTCTGCATCACTTGTTTCTCTTGGGTTTTTTCTCTCACTTTTTCATTATAATGATGATGATTACATTTTACTTTATTTCAATTATTAAACTTTTCTTATCTCAGCCCAAAGGTTTTAACTGTTTTCAATTCTCCTCCCCATCCCACTGGGGGAGAGGGAAATAAGCAAGCAATTGGATGGTATTTCATTGCCAGTTGGGAATTAAACCATGAAAAAAGGGCAAGTCAGAGCAAAGATAGGGCAGGAAATATTCTGTCAGGGAATACAGGTCTCAGGGTACTAAGGCAGGGGCAGGAGATTAATGATTTAGTTAAGGTCCTGCAAGGCAGTCTTTGGCAAAATGAGGAGAAAACCTAGATATCCAAAGCCTTCAGATGGATTATCTGTCCCTGAAAAACTACTCCTTCCATGTTAGATTGAGTCCTCACCTTGGTACTACCTCTGAAAAAAGAGCCTCCACACATTCCTTCCACCATTGAAAGGATTCACTGGGAAATAAAAAATATGATTGTCTGTTACATGGGTGTCTGATGACAAACAGCTTTTGCTTATTTTCTACAGCAACAGAGTAGTTAATCACTAACACAGAGAGGAGGGAGCTGACCCAATAATGCAGCCCATTCCTCAGCGATTGTCATGGTAAGGGGCACAGGCAAAAGTGGGTGTATCGATGACCTGGCAGCACCAGTTTGCTCCCAACCATCCATTTCCAGAGGTTTGTATGTACACAGGATTGAGTGCTATGTGGCCAGTGTGCAAGGCACACACCAGGCTGGATCAGGGAGGGACTTAGAGCTCCTGGATGGAAAAAGGACAGAAAAATACAGAGAGCTCCAGAGAAAAAAACCAAGAATCTGCAATTCAAATCCATTGATCCCCAAGGGGCTGGTGAAACAACTGCTTGCAATTGCATTAGTGCATTTTAATATGTTAACGGGCCCCCAGCTGCTGGTACCTGCCCCATCAGCTGCAGTGTGGTCGCTGGCCATTTCCCTCTGCTGCTCTGCAGCACAAGGTCGGACAGGTTACTTCAAGAGGGTTAAGTAAACAAACCTTAAATCACCCAGCAACAGACTGGGAGCATACTCAAGGCCAGTTATGATTATCTCAGCTCCAGGGTGGGAACTAGATGCATCAGGAGGGATTTTTCCTACGGATGCGATGAAATGCACAGCACTGCTGCCAGCACTGCCTTCTCATCAAAAATTTGCTTGCATAATTTACACCAGGTGTCATTGTAGTTAGAAAATATTGGGATGTTAAGGAAGTCATAACATTGGCAGATGATATTTTATGTAGTAATATGCATCCTGAAGACAATAGGAGTATCTCCTATAAGTGAGCACCACTCAACATGAATAATGGCTCCAAGGTCAGGCCCCTAATGAACAGTTGTCTAGCTGTGAATATATACACTTTTTCACTCTGTTGTAGGCAATGCTCTCAGCTACCTAATTAGGTTGATCCGTGAAAATGATTATTCATTATCTGAAGTCTGAGAGCACAGAATTATGTATCCATGCAGTGTGCCTTAAAGAAAAAGCATGTGAAATTCTAATGTCAGATAAGGTGACTGCATGATGAATTAAAAGAATATACTACTACTCTCAGGACTTTCCATGTGAGAGTGCTGAATTCCATGAAAGTTCACCTGCGGGAAAAAAAAGAAAAAGAAAAGAAAAGAAAAAATGCAAACTTTCTAGATGTGGTCAAATTTAAAGATTCAAATGCTAGTTTTAGAAGGGATCTTGCACTATGAATTACAATGTCATTTCTGATTTAAAAGAAATAGAAGAGTAAAGTTTTCCTATTTTTTAGAAATGCAAGTTTTTAATTGTATTCAAACCAATTATCTGAAAATCCTGAAACATGGTAATGTCTATGAGTATGGGGTCCCCAAAATTACACAATATTCTTTCTATTACACAGAGCTGCTCCAAAAGAAATAGCTGTAGCCTGTTGTCACAAGAACAAGAAAAGAAAAAAAAAGAAATAGAAAAAGTGAAGATGAGAAAAAACAGGTGTCCCACCTTGGAAAGGTACAGTAGGAAACACGCATTTCTGTGGAAATAGAAACAGATTCTCATCATGTGGAAGCAGCATCTTTTTGTCTGAGCCTCAAATTCACTTCTAATGCTGGGATGTAGTTCCTGAAGCCTGCATATAAATCTGAACCAAATCTCTAGATACCAATTTGGAAAGAAACCTCAGTGTAAAATCGATTTGGGCTCTCCCTGCTTGCTTCAGGTCAACATGCCTGTGAAAAGAATCTCCCTGAAACTCTCAGGATATTTCTCTTGTAGTGCCAAAGCTCTGCTCCCCTCCAGCTCCTACACCGCTGTTTTTCTTGCAGGTACCTGTCTGTGGACCTCCTGGCCTTCACCTGCACCTAATCCATCCTCACCCAGGGAAGTCAATGAGCCAGGGCACACACCACTGTGACAGCCACGTGTGAGAATTGTTAATGATGAAATGCAAAAGGCGTTTCTCTATTATACCCTTTCTCCCCTGCCAAGTTTTCCCTTGTTAATTAGGAGGAAAATTTCACAACTTTGCCACCATATAATTAAATCTTGCAATTAACATGTGCACTTAAGCTATCGTTTTGAAAATGAGACTTATGCAGTGAAATACACTTAAGGAAAAGCACCAGGATGGAGGGTGAAACTGCGACACTGTGCTAATGATCCAGTACACCACTGGATAA
This sequence comes from Campylorhamphus procurvoides, assembly GCA_013396655.1. Taxonomy (NCBI): domain Eukaryota; kingdom Metazoa; phylum Chordata; class Aves; order Passeriformes; family Dendrocolaptidae; genus Campylorhamphus; species Campylorhamphus procurvoides. The sequence continues at coordinate 540,989 of WBMV01001117.1, read as the reverse complement.
ATGATAGGTCTCACTGACAGCACTCTGCCCATCTGACATGTGCAGGAAAGGGCATATGCTTACCCATGCTAATACAACGCAGTACCCATAAAAGGGGAGTGGGAGGAAGTGTGACAAAAGCAGAGGTAAATACATTAAGTCTCAATTAGAGTAGTGACACGAGAGAGAGCTGAGGTTAATACATTTTAGGGGAAAGCCTTTCTGTGAGTGAGGGGTTGATCTCTGCAGGATGATGTGACAGGGGTGATGACAAAGGAAAAGGGAAGAGCCTTTCATTTCATTAGACACTGCTTGGAAATGGCAGTGCAGTCTCAGGGCTTTATGGTCTGCACTGGCACACCGCTTTGGTTTCCATTGCCCTCCAGACATGGGTGATGGGTGGCTTTGAAAGAGCTAGATTCAACCGCAGCCATGCTCTCTGCTTCTATGGTGCCACAATAGCTTGGGATGTCCAATGCACAGGTTTGCACCACAGCTCCTATCTGGATCAGACTCATCACGTGGGCAGACGCAGAGGTACCTGCATGGTTCTGCTGCCCCACAAACATCCAAGCACTGTACCTTCAGACACATGCATGGCTGTTTGTGCATATATTAGGCAGCACATGGCAAAATTCAGAAACCAGCACACAAATATCTTAAGACAGGCTGTAAGTTTTTGCTGGGTAGTTACACAGCAGCAGGGAAGCAGTCTCAGGTCTCATTTGGTGACTTAACGTATATAACAATACAATTAAAACAAGCTTCAAAGAGGTAATTATTGCAGACTAGTGGTATGCCATGCTGTAAGCTGGAAAAGAGTAAAACCCAGCAGCTGACCACCCACCACTCACCTCTGCTCCTTCTATGTACAATGAGAAAAAGAGAACTGCATCTTTAACAGCAATCTATGTTAATATTTTAATTGCACTGACTGAATCTTATTCAGTGGCTACAGCTTTACTTATTCCAAAATAATCCTTATTCAATTAGTAAAATACAGACAGTATCATGAAACAGTCACAGAAATCCATTCGAGAAACAAAGCATGAATTCCTTTTGTACCTCCTGACATACACACACACACCATCATGCTTATTAGGATGACATCCAGCATTCAGGCATAAAATCTTAAATTACAGAGTGATTGGGGCTTTTCAACTGATCCATAAAAGTATGCACTTAGCAAAATCTGAGGACAGGTAGAAGAGATGGATAACACCCAATGCACTGCCTTTTCAAGGCAGGCACTGAGGCATGCAAAAATAAACATTTGCTGAGGTGAATGCAGTGTGCTATTTGTACAATGCAACACAGCAACAACCTCAAGTAATAAAAATATCTGCAGATTTAAGCCCAGAGGACTATATTGCATATCAATAGCAATAAAGCCAGAAGAAATAGAAATGTATTATTTATAGACCTGTTTATAAAACCTAAATACTTATCTAGTGAACCTACTTCTGTAGAATGAACTGTCTTCCTCCCCCTCCCTCCTTTAGTAGTTTCTTTGACAAGGTAGCAAAAAACTGTATCATTAAGACAGAACTTTGTAAAAGATAAAGAAATGGAATTAGGAAGAGATGCAACTCCATCCTGCATTATTTTCCTAGTGATATGACCTGCATTTCCACTTTACACCTTTGGAAGTGGGATTGTTGGCAAACCCCAGGTTCATGGCATACTCTCACCTGGAAGGGTAATTCTCCCTAATGAAGTTGAACAGGATCTTTGGCATTATTTTTGACAGCAGTTTAACTAGATTGACTGAGTTTTTCCCTTCCCCTCCCCCTTTCCCTTTCCCTTTCCCTTTCCCTTTTCCTTTTTTCTTCCCAGTGCAAAGATTTTTTGATTCAGTGAATACACTGAAATGTCAGCAAAGGGAGGGAAGGTATTTTCATTGTCTCCTGTCACTCAGATCTCTCCTTAAAACACTCATGTTGTTTCAAATCTCACACTGCTTTTATCTCACTATCACTTATAAGACCATTACAAATAATAAATCCTTCCTGGGATGCCCTATTTTATGGACCGAAGCAATTCTGTGTTCACAGGAACAATTTTCCTTCCTTGTATATATCCCCTAGAGCAAAACTGCAGGTACTGAAGCTACTTTGCCAATGAAAAAAAAATTACCAGAGACTTAAAAGATTAGGCTGGGGAAAGTAATGGATTATACTTATGGACTCAATCATCTACATTTACTTGAAAAGTCTATGTGTCTTCAGATCTGCTCATAAGCTGCTGAGTAACACACTGAGTAATTCAGACAGTGGACAAAGGCCTCTAAACAGAACAACAGACTACTGTAAAGCAGCCCTAACTTGTTCTCCTGCTTCTTACCTTTTTTACAGACCCCAGGACCTAACCCCTCCATGGTGTGCCACCCTCCCAGGTCCACAGCAGCCCCCCAAAGCCAGCCCATGCAAGTAGGAGGTGACGCCAGAGAGATGAAACATAGTCTTTGTCTGTCCTTGTTCTTACTTCCCCTTCCAGTGAGAAAGCTGTGCAATCGCATAACTGCAAATTACTCAGAGATCTCTTTTCACCTCCTCACAGCTGCTGTGTAACTTGCACCATCATTCAGGTCTTCGCTGGATTTGACCCACGAACTTCAAGCCAAGTTCTGTCTGCTCTTACCAGATATTCTTTTAATGTGCTGTTTTCAGAAGTACTAACCTGAGCTACCAAATCCTATCTTCATTTCTTCTCCTCCACTCTGGATGCTTTCAAATGAATTAACGGTAATTCTGGCCCTTACTAAGCTGGTGAGTTAATATGAGCAGTGAGTTAAATAAGTTAAGATGAATTTGATCCTGCTGTAACTTACACCGATGCAGATCTAAAAGTTTTACTTTAGAATAGTTTGGGTTATAGCAGTGTAAAAAAAGGCTGACAATGGCAGAATTAGATTAGTACTTCCAAAATATCTGGAATTTCATCTCTTTTGTCTTGACAAGTGAAATCTGGTCATCCTGCTCCTGCTATTTCTTTTGAAATTCTGGCAGTTGAGTTCCAAAGCATGAACAGAACTTGTGAGCAGAGGGACTGAAAGCTGAATAACCTAATTTATAACATCTGCATGAAATACAGCTTAATTCCACGTGTTTTGTACAAAGAGGACCAAAAGGGCTCTCTATATATTTTTCAAGACATATACATTGCTGGCTGAAGAATTTTACCAGATGTTTCCAATATATCTTTCCTGATGGAGATGTATCTCTTTACATACGAATCTCACCCAGCTCTCCCACAGATTTGAAGCTGGCCCCGTTTTCTCTTAGTGGGATAAAAAGATCACATTTCCAATGTCTTTCATAAATTTCATGCCTAATTAAGTTCCCATTAATGGGGTTGAGAAGGGCATCTTTATTTCCAGCACAGCACGCACTTCTTTTGCTTTTGTGAATTTTTGTTTGTTTGTTTGTTTCTTTTTAGGGGGAGGGTTTGGTTTTTGTTGTTGTTGTTTGTTTGTTTGATTATTTTTAAAAAAGTTACTCAGACCGCTCTGGTTTTCTGGATTTTTAGAGGGTTTGTGGGTTTTTTTCTTTTTTTTTTTTTCCCTTTTGTGACTCACTTGTCAGGCAAAAGCGTTACTGAAAAACTGTGTGCCATTACCCAGTGCCATGTGGTTTTCTGGTCTGTTCAAATTTGTTAGCTTTTTTTAATCTTGAGAGTGACAGAAGTGACAAAAATTTTTCCTCACCAGATGAAAATGGGTGATGCTTTTGGAGCCAGCCATGTGGCTGACAACAGTGCCACCCTGTGTCCCAGCCGACTGTGGGACCCACTGAAAACTCATTTATTAAACCCTTCTCAGCCACACCAGTCTCCCCCAGCTCTCCTGCATCACGGCCACTAACAGACTCCTTTCCTGCTGCTTCCTGGCTATTATTTATTTTCTGAACCTCCTCTTTAACTTTCTGCCAGGAGGCGAATTTACAGCTGCCTTGCAGAGTGCAGCCTTTGGAGCAGCACAAATAATCATTTGAATAAGGCACCTTTCCTGAGATAGTTTGGGTCCATAGTTTGGGTAGAAATGGTCTGATGAAGCTGCAAATCAATATTACTCTGTAAATTTTTAATGTTCACACCATGTGAAATGCTGTAAATAAAATAAGCTAACCACAATAGGCTATTCTTTGTAGTTCATTTAAAAAAATGTCTGTTCAGCAGTATGGCTAACTACTCGCTGTAGATATGGCTTTAAAACTGTCTAGGCTAATACATCAAGACCAGAATTTGAATAACCTCTAGTGGCAGGCAATTTTTCAGAAGTCCCAAATACTACAAGAAGTAACACTAGAATTTTTTTTTCAAGTTATGTGCTAATACAGACAGGTCAGAAAATAAGTAAAATGAGTACAAGATTCTTGCACTGGCATGTTTATTAATCCAGGAAAGGGTTGTTAATTATTAGAGGTGAGATCAGAGTGGAGAAGTGAGATCTGGTTTTCAACCCTGGCTAAACACAATTGTTCTGAGAGTTTGGAGCTGGGGTATTTTTCATGACGTGACCCCATTATAGAATTCTGTAAGAACCATTTTTGTTACCTTGGATCCAGGCTTTAAAAATTTTCCTTCTTGGTCATAGTCTGCCATCTGTTTCCATAGATACATTTTACAAGAGGGACAAGGGATAATGCTTTTAAACTGAAATAGAGGAAGTTTAAATTGGATATAAGGAAGTAATTCTTTACTGTGAGAGTGGTGAGGTACTGGAATAGGTTTCCCAGAGAAGCTGTGGATACTCCATCCCTGGAAGTGTTCAAGGCCATGTTGAATGAGGCTTTGAGCAACCTGGTCTAGTGGGAGGTGTCCCTGACCATGGCAAGGGGGTTGGAACAAGACAATCTTTGAGGTCCCTTCCCACTCAAACCATTCTGTGATTCTATAATTCTATGAATTAGTGCACAAAAGAGGAAAATAATAACATAAGTACGTATGACAACAAGACTTATTTGAAAAAAACCAAACCAAAACAAAACAAACTCATGAACCAGTACCAAAAAAAAGCATAAGAAGTGAACATAACCAGCATCTACAGCATAAAAGCCTGCCTTTTGTAACTTTGATTCTTAGTTGTGCCTCACCCAGCGTATCTCAGTGGGAGATGTGTCACTATGGAGACAGATTGATGACTTTTCCACCAGTGGCACAGCACTGACTGATCTGATGGTCTAGTCATAGATGCTGTCACATGGGGGATATCAGTACAGTGTTCAATCTTGCCCTGCTTGCAGAGTAGGCAATGCTTGGAAGCAATATGCAAAAGCCTAGTATAGAAGGATGTATGTGATTGCATGCTGTTGTATTTGATATATGTCTTCTAATACAGAAGAGACCTCATGTCTTGGTCTCTTGACTTTACACAGAGTTCAAGAGAGGAAAGAGAGGGACAAAGCAAAGCACAGGGGCTTTTTACTCCCAGGAATAAAATTTGTCAGCTATCAGTTGTTACATGTGACATTAACTGAGATTCCCAAATCCCGTGAAGAAGTTGTCTGTGAGTGAGACAGGTAGAAAAGGTAGCCCTGTACTTGGAGTGTCAGCAGTAGGTCAGGTTTAGTCCTCAGCTCCAACACTGAGCAGCAATATGTCTACACAATCACCCTGCTCTCACTTTGCAATATGTAAAAAGATGATTTTAATATTTGGATTTTGCCTCAGTGGTGAAATTCTTAGCTTGTGATACATTCCCTCAATAACATCAGAGGTTCTATACTTATGAGGTAGAGCACTGTAAAAAAATATTTTCCTAACATATTATTCATTAAGGCTTGATAAACTATATGTTTCAGCAGAAAGAGTGGGTTAAAAGTCCTTCCATATGATCCTATTTTATTTTTTTAGCTGTCAAGGATGAGGGGGGCTGGTCAGCCTGGGGCAAAACATCATTAGGGGAGTGAATGTTTGTGTTGGTTGGTTTTTCCACAGCTACCCTGACAACGAAGCTTTCTCCAGGGAAGGAAATAGCTCCCCTGTCTGCAGAGCTTGGAGAATTACATACCTTGCTTCCTGTCCCAGCTCAGGATCAACCCAAAGTCTCAAAGATCTTATTAAACTAGCATTTATAAAATGCAGAGAGAATATTTCAGTATGCTTCACTCATATCTAAGCATTTTATTTTTCCTAAAACTTTTTACTATATTTTAAAAGGCAGAATAGGACATTGGGTGAATAGGAATAGCTCCTTCTTCTCTCAAAGTGTGAAATTATCAAAACCACTTTTTGAACCTTTGATAAATTAGATCAACAGATGATCCTCAGCTTTTTTACTTTCCCATCCTCTGCACAAATGCTTGACAAAGGCTGATACTCCCTGAAGACCATACAAAATCAGTTGTTCAACGACTGGTAGATGATAACATGAGACTTCCATGTCTTGGTACTGGCTTAGTGTTTAAGAATGAAAAGTACAAGGATAAACCCTCTGTTCTACCTTATTCCTCCAACACAGTCGTATACATGGGATTATGATGGCTCTCTGCCAGACACAGGTTCAAAAAGGATGTGGAAAAGTGATAAAAATTGGTGAATATTTACAGTGAGTTCATTCCAAGGCTTACGGAAAAAAGTATGAAGCGTATTTGAAACTTTGGCTAGTGGTCAATGAAGACCAATGTCCAGAGGACAGCTGGGATTCAGCTATGAGTAAAAAAGGGCACCAATGTATGGACAGTTTGTGAAAGACTTTTAAAGTGAAATGACAGAGATGGAAAAGGCAAAACAGCATAATAGGGAGATCAACGTGGTATTGGCATTTAAATGAAGTGTATTGTGACAACACTGTTGATATAGAAGAAAAGTAATCCTGCAAGAGGAAAAAGCTGGAGGCACTATGTGAGGTGTGTGGATGAAGAGGAAACACCACATTAAGTGTAGTGTGGGGAGATCTGCAGTACAGTGGCCAGGTGTGAAGAACAGAGGAGCAGCCTGAGCAACTGGCAATGTGGGCTGCTCCTGCAGTCCCTGAGTGAGATGGAAAGAGAAAGTCTAGGAGGCATTAGGCTGGGAGCGTCAACTACATCCAGGCTGTATCCTGCACACCCTTATGTGTTGTGCCTCAAGACCACTGTCTCCCATTCTAGGCAACATGATTGATTAGGGAAGCAAGTGAGGAAAGGTCAAGTTTCCAAAATCCTCAGAGTCATGGGCACCCTCAGGCTTCTGGATGTGGGTAAGTAAACAAGTGAAACCAATGTTGGAGCTGAGTTAGGTGCTTTTCCCTGAAACAGGAAGTAGAAGGAGATAGCATTATAGAGGGAAGGAAAAGAGTGGCTGAAACTGGAAAACCTGCATTTCCTGTCCCTGATACAAGCTATGGTACAACAACATTATCAGCATTTCCTGCAGAAGGACAGGAGCAGAAAATCCCTATACACTAAGGGTCTGCCACAGGAGGAAACTAATTCAAGAGAGAATGTTTCTGGACATTTCAGAATGCTTCTGTTTTGAAGAAAATGTTGATAATACGAGCTATGAAGATGCAACAACCTGGAAGTAGAATACAGAAAAAAAAATCTCCAGGTTCTTTTTATTTTAATTTTCTGTTATTTATCGACTGCTTCTTGAATAATAAGTACCTGAACTTAGCAGTATTCTTCAAGCACAGGACTCTTCAGTTGACAGATACTTTTGTCTTTTCTTTATTGAGGATGTTTCTGCCACCAGAATACCTGAGATGGAAAGACCAGAGAGAAAGGGAATGAAAACATGAACGGATAATGTAAGACTGCATTTTGTAAAACCTTAAGAAGGAAAATTCTGGTTTTATGTGTTGTACATCCAACCAGTGAAGGCTACCAAAATAAGTGTCAGAAAAGAAGAGAGCCTTACTGCCATTGCAGGAATGGACATTATAAACAATTTTAGTGAAGGAGTCAAATCAAGCTTAAAAGTCTTTCTAACTGGGATATCTTCCCAAAGCAATACAATGTGAACTATCCTGAAGTTTTGTAGAAGCGGAAGTGGAACCAAATCAGACTAAATTCAAGCTACAGCAGAACACAAACAAGAACTTCACTGGAAAACACCTACTGTGCCCATTCTGGTTTCCCAGTCACCCCCCCATCCTGACTACAGAAGCTCAAGAGTGGACAGACAGCCATCCATTACTCATGCACACACACGAGCACACACACAAAAACACACACGAACACATCTGTATTATTTTCAGAGCAAATTTTTCCTGTGTTAAACAATCCTCAATAGGATTCCCAAAAGGTCTTACTATTCCTTATGAGACTGGCTCTGTTTACTTGGCATTCAGGGCCGTGTAGTGATTTGTTAATGTATAGATCTGTCACAACTAATAAATCTTTACAGAGTTATGGATGGCATTATTATTTTTGATCAAGATTACAGCATTGGCTGGCTGATGTGGTTGATAGCAATGCTCACAAGCTATCACGTATTCCTTGAATATTAGCTAAAAAAACCCCAGTGTAATTCAGAGCATGGATCTATTTAAATATTAATAGCACAATGATATTGATGGTAAGAGTATTCCTGCAGAGGTTGCAAACCATGTCCTCCGTACATGCATTCATAGCATTAGGCAGCAGAAAGAGCACTTGCTGGGGGCTGGCTGCTGATTGTAATGCAGAAACATTCATATGCAGCTGCCTGTAGGAGGAGGGCAAGGGCAGTAGGAAAACTGGTTCACATGTAAGTGTGAATGCAAACACACAGATTGAGTTCCTACAGCAGAAGTGAAATAAATCCTAATCCTATTGCTGTACTATGCTGGGGTGTCATGTAAGGCTTTAAGAAAAAGACAGTATATAAGGAAAAGAAAGTAGTGTGCAACATAAATAGCATATGTCTAAAAGGCATTCTATAATAATGCAGATGTAGCAAATTATATTTAATAATGTTTGACAATTCCCCTTGCAGCTAATGGTTTGTTAGAAAATAGTCCCTAATGTTTTAGGGACTGCTGGCATCTGCACTCATTTGCTTTGTCTTAATTTACATTTTTTTGTGTGCTATGTGCTGTTTTGCCTGCTCCTTGCAGTTTTATGATCTTTCTTGGCTTGTAGGGATTTAAAATGTTTTAACTCACTAACTACTCTAATAACACAGTGTCCATGGGAAGAATTTGGTAAAATTCCTTTTTAGGGATTAAATCCTTTTTTCCTCTTCATTACCCAATGAAAGCCCATTCTACTCTGATATCCCAACTCCTGTGAGACCTACTTGTTGCCAAACATGTAACTTCTAGACCCACATTACATGGTATGAGCAAATAAAAAGGGAATGCATTGTGCCAGGCACAAAAGACAATTCAGTTAGCACTGAACATCCTGCACTAGCAGATTCAAGTGATGTAACCAACACACTTTAGCCATAAGTACCCTTTCACCCAACTGTTTAAATACTGCTCAAATGCACATAAAAATATTTGACATCATACTGACATTGCAGTGCCAATGATATTATAAATTAGCAGCCATAGCAGGGAGAAGCTCTGTGCCGAAGGACAGCCCTTGTCTGACTGACCTCAGAGTGGTGAATCAACTATTTTAGGTCAAAGTTTAGAAAAGCCTGAAGTATGAAAGAGCAGGAAAATTGAATTTTTTCCCCTCATCATAGCCTTATTGAGACTAAGCCTTAGATCCATGCTTAATTTGGAACACAGATTTTTCTTAATATTTATCTATTTTTTTTTCCTCATGCTAGCTCAGCAGTGCTTGTAGCTGGAACCAAGAACTCTGAAAATGAAAATAAGTTAAACATTCACGGCTCGCAGCTTGCTTGCAGCTAACACAGCCACCGGGTAGTATCAATTAAGGATAGACAGTCTGCTCAAGTCCTGCAGATCTCCCATAATCTCCTCAAGTGTTCCAACAACAAATATATTCATCATGAAAATCAGATCATTGGTAAGATGAAGACACAACCCTTTAGTGTTGAGTATGAGTGAATGTGGATTCTAATGGAAGAAATAAATGAGTGTTTTGGTGGACCCAGACAAACTTGAATTGACTGACTATAGTATATGACATTAATTCATGCCTAATGAAACAGAAAGAAGGTCAGACATGGGTGAGAATTGGTCCAATCCTAACTAAAACAACTATGCAAAATGTTAAACATCCCCAAAGCTAGGGAAGAGATCAGATTTTGGTTTGGGGTTTTTTTTGGCTTTTGCATTTTGCAGAGTTCACTATAAAAAGCCAAAACTTGTTTCATGCTTGAGAAAAAACAAAGAAGTGCACCTAGGTGTACAACCTGCTCTCCTCTCTGTCTGAAGGAGACCATCGCAATATGTCAAGATGTGGCTGAGTTCAAAGTATTTGAGTCTGAAAGGTAGATGATCTTGATGTATACAGAGAAATTTCACAGGGGACACATTCCCAAGATATAAGTCAAACGAGCTGCCATCTCAAGCACAGTTTTGATCCACCTGCATATACATTTTAAAGGAGGTATGAAACTCATTCACATACTGGGCTGCTTCAAGGAAATATATTTAAACGTGGTAACAGAGTGAAAGGTAGAAAGATCTGTCATGTGGAAATGTGCTTATATCAAGAGAAGTGTCAGCGCAAAATGGCAAAACCTAGAAGGGGATGAAAAATGTAGAAAAGATAAAGATGCCAGTCTCTCCCTCTGAGCAGCTGATGTCTGAGGGAAAGTCCTATTTGATTCTACTCCGTGGCCTTTTCCTTTCCCTCTGAGAACTGACATGTGTGTAATTAAACATCAGTATCTCCAAAGACCTTAACTGTTTAAGTTACTTATTGTCTAGTTAGTTACTCCTTTAGCCCTACCAGGGTTGCCAGTTGCAAGTCAGATCTTATTCACCAATCGTCCTCCATCAGCTCTTTGTACAGAGCCACCCCAGTCCAGCCCTTTGACAGGTTTGAAGTGTAATGCATATAATGAACAGTAGAAAAGGAAGTTATCACTGGCTCAAAACTCCTTCAACAAAGTTGTTTTCCAAAGTCCAGATCTCTGGGGAACACCAGTTTTACTCAATCTCTTCCTAACTATAACTCTAATTGGAAGCACTAAACATTTATTCTAGTAGACCATTCTGTTAAAAGATGACAGGAAAATTCAATCCCTGCCAATGTCACTCAGGCAACACAATTATCAAGGCTGTGCCTTGACTTACACAAAAAAAACCCCAGCTGAGCTCTCTGAAGGATACTACTGGTGTTTAGTTTTCAATTCCCAGGGTCTATCACACCATCTTGATGCTCAAAGACCTTAATTCATCTTGCTGTCATATCTAGCTATCACCTATGAGATGCTTTTCAAATGAGGTTCATCCTGCCTGCTAGCATAACACAGTCATCATCTGTCCTGTCATCTGAAAAATATAAATGTTTCATGCTCCACTAATAAATCTGCTACAATATTTGCCGTTGCTTGTGCAGTCCAGGGCCCTGTTTCATGGAATATTTATAAATCACTTGCCTGATGATAATGATCATTGCTAATTGTGAGCATCTTCCTGCCTCCCACCCCAGTACACAGGGTAAGCGAGGTGCTCCAGTCTGGATCTGAGCCCTGCTTTCTCTCTTCCCATTGTCTTTCCCACCAGCAAGTCCAGCCAGGGTGACAATCCCCCTCCACACAACAATGTGAAAGAGGGGAAATCTACCATGTGCAGATAAATGCAACATCAAAATCTTTTTGCCTGGTTTCACATTTAATGAGAGGAACTCCAGAACTAAGATTGCAGAAGAAAACTGTGTGTGATTATTATTAACTACAAAAAGTTACGCTTTTTGACCCCCCAACCACCTTTTCTTCACTGGTTACTGTATTTAAATTTTCTTAAAAAGCCACTTGCATCACCTTACATATTTTCCTTTGTCCTCTTTATGTATTTTCCTCTATCCAAAAGCTCGTGGTTTGATGGCTGGTAAGTAAAGAGAGGTCATGGGAAGTCACCCTTTGCTAAAGGTATCTTGGGGTTCAAGTATGTCATCTACATGCTGCAAAGTAAAAACACTGGGAAAGCTGAGATCGTGAAGGTGTAGGATTATGGTTGCCTATTTCATTTTGCATTTTTTGCCAGACCTGGAAAAATACCCTCTGCTCTGTGATTATCTGCCCTCAGGTGAAGAGGTAGACTTCATTTCTGCTTGGATTTGGTATTGAGATAAGAGACTGAGGAAACAGGATGATACATAAACACACATCATTACATTTCCATGGCACCCGGTCACTTCTGTCAGGATAGAGCTCCTTGGCCCTAATACTGTAGTTGAAAACTCTTGATTTCTTCCTGAAGAGCTTAGATCCAAAATGAGCAGGACAGGCCAGGAAAAGGGAGTTTTCTCCCTAGATTACAAAAGGAATGTTAGGGCCCTGAGTAGTCAACTCCTCATGCTCGTGATTGTCTAGTATTGCATGAAACAATAACTTAGACTGATCTAGGGACTGAAGCTCAAGAGTCAAACAAGGTCTGTGAGCAGCTCCCCATGGATGGATAAATCAGAAAAAAAACCCCAAGAGCTTTGGAGAAGTCTCTGCTTTGCAAGTAGATGGTACCTGGCATCTTCACTCTTGATTCCAAACTTCTCTTGTTTTCCCAGAAATTGTCAGATGGCAATATCTTTAACCTCTTCCACACTGGATGTAATCTGGATAAAATCTGGTTGAAATTGAGCAACAGAATCTATCAGGGAAGCCAGCGCACACAAGATGATAAACATAGTTTCCTAGAGAAAACCAGATCAAAAACAACCATGTAACCAACAGGTTTTCCTTCCTTTTGTCACAATCAATGCATCCCTCAGTAGAGCTGGGTATTGATTTATTTTATGCAAACAGTGGAGGTTGAAGTTTTAGATTTATCTTCCTTGCCCAAACACAAGCTCATCTCTGAAAGAGCACGAGATTCTGCATTGGCTAATTGCTCTTGCTCAAATCACTAATCATCCCAGTTCTTAAAGATTTTTAAGTCAACTATTGACCTATATTATTCTGCTTTGAAAGAGATGTTATAAACTGTACAACAAATTAGGGGGAAAAAAGCCTAATCAAGAATGGTCTCAAACCTCCAAATCTTCCCATTAAGAGCTGCTTCTGTTTCCTATTTTTCATTGTTTTGGGTAAAGAATGTTTATGAGGTATTAAGCTTTTTATCAGTTTCTCCTCCGTTTTAATTTTCATTGTTTCACATTTGAGTGATAAAAGATCATGAACCCTTTTCCCCAAGTTATTTATTAACTCTCATTATAAAGGGGAATTGAGCTGAAACGATGAGAAACTAGATGGCCCAGATTTTTTCTTCCAGCAGGACCTGCATGGGAATCTGTTTTTCACTACTGACAGGCAGTACATGGCCAACAGTCACACAGACATAAGGAAAATTCAGGCCCAGAAGTGACAAAAGACTACTGAATCCCTCATTATTTTTTCATTTCACCTAGCTGACTCAAAAATCACTGACTGCTCACTTCAAAGTCAACACAGCTGCAAGATGACGCAAATTCCATTAGCGACAAGATGACATTTTATTTATTTTTTTATTTATTTACCTATCTGTCTATTTATTTATTTATTTATTTTTAAAGGGAAAGTTTGGCATCCTGCAAAATCGGGTTGCAGGTGCAGTGGGCTAATGTTGTACATCACATGCTCCGGGATGGGGAGACACTGGAAGTGTGTTGTGAATTGTTGCACGGCTAGGATATGGTTAAACTGAGTCCAGGCTAAGCAGGGATCCAGAGGAATAGGCTGGAGTGGTAAGGTAAAGGCGGAAAGGTAAAGAAAGGAGTCAACATGGAGAAATGGACTTGGTAGGAAAGATCTGTCACTGATTATTAAGCTCTATTTTGTATTATTTGGAAGCAATGAAGAAATTTGCAGGCAACTGGATTTTGTTCAGGTTATGTTGATGTTCACTTAAAATGCTGAGAGGAAAAATTTATTTCCAAATATTTCATACTGAGGTATTTTTAATTCTTCATATTGGAATATTTCTCTACTAAGTGTGAGCCTTTGGTTTGCTATTAGTAAATTTTTATGATGGCACAATATAGGAATGTGTGTTTGTATCTTTTAAATTATCAATTGGCTGTATGGTAGCTGTTTTAAAAAGCAGGTAATGAAATAGAAAATATATCCACATCTCAGATAAACACAGACACTTTCAGAGGTTGCTCGTTTGTGTTTTAAGATCTTTTGTCTAAATAGCCATACATCCACATGTTTACAGTACTTATTTTGCAGCTGCACTTATAACAGCGTTTGTTGTTGCAGACATGTAGATCCATCCTTCCTAGGACTGGCTCTGTAACTCATGGACACACAGCTCTACATGTTGAACTGGTTCTCAGTTTTAGTTTAACCAGAATCAAGCCTGGAATGGCTGAAAATGTTGCTGCGAAGAGGAATTGTATAATTTACAACTGCATTTGGCATTCCATTACCAGAAATTTGCTCAAGCTTTTAGAAACAAGAAAACCTTCTGACTTCTCATTTTTCTACCTTGTGAAATGCCCTAACTCAACCCGGAAAAATCATGCTTGCCAAGAAGCTTTATTAATATTGAAGCAGTTCAAGTTGTTTGAAACAGCTTCAAATTAAGCAGCAGCAGCATTCCTAAACATACACTTCTTGAAACAAAAGAAAAGAACATGAAGATTTTAGAATCTGGGAAAAGTAAGTGCCAAAAGAGTCTCTAAGCTTTTTCTGCAGGAATTATTCTGTGCCTGGAAAATTTCTGTGATTTTTCTGTTTCAGACTCTTACTCATGGAGTTGTAAAAAATTTCTGATAATTCCCACTCAGTGCTCTCTATGCTGCCTACGACTAGAAGATAAGAATTGAAGGACTCAAAACAGTTCTTCCTGACTATTAATGGGTTGCATTTTTCAGGAAGCCAGCTGAAGGCAAGATGAATTTTCCTCTACCTTCTCCCCAAAAGCAACTCCTCACTTCATCACTGGAGAGAGAGATTCAGGCAGGCTAAGATTTCCAGGGAATGCACTGTACAGTTTCTCTAGTAATAATCAGTCTCTTGTGTTAATGACGGAAAACAGTTGGCAAAAAAATCAAAAAAGCCTACTGGAACAGATGAAGTGTATGCATTTTATTTTGGATTTATTTCACAGTACTCCATAGGCCTTAGACAGATTCGAGCTGGGAGACGTCTGGCCATTATAATGATAGAACTGCTAGTACAGCCCAAGCTCTGTAGAAAATGGGGTGCTGGGGATTGAGCTGCTGGCACGAACTCACCCCCAGCACCTTCAAATGTCCATGCAGCACGGAACTGCCTTTAGGCCCTTGGCTTCAGAACCATCCTTTCCACTTTTCCAAGGCCAGTGCCAGGTCATATTCCCACTGTCTGAGCACCTGCATTGCATGTCAGTCTGACACATGAAATGGCAAAATCAAGCAGTCAGATGTTACACCTTGGCACTACAAAATCATTCATCATTATCAGCAAATGCAAATATGGGGACTTGAAAGGAGTGATGAGTCTGAAGCCTTCTTCTGAAAATCAGGAATATTCATTGGAAGACCCCTCCCCCCCATAGCAAATTGCACCTTACTCAATATATTGACCTTGGACAGATAGATGAATCTCAGCACTGTCATAAGCTTCATTTCCCTTTCAGTAGCCATTAAACAATTAAGCCATTTTGGGATACAACTCTGAACATTATTTATGTGTTTCTCAGTGTCCTTCCACAGCAAAGTTCGATGACTTCAAGAAAATAAATAAGACCTATGAGTTGAGAAGCAAAAAATCCATATAATTTTTTAAAAAATTCACTCTAAGGTACAGGGAATACTTTTCATTCAGCGTGCACACAGCAGGGGTTTTGAATGCTGTGGTAAAAAGACAGAGGGAATAAAATATATTTTCAGACTTCATAAAGAAGATGATCACAATAAAGTAAGAATTTTGTAGGTGTTATTCAATAATCTTACACTGGTAACTTCAACTCACAAAAAGAGCTTATTTCCCAGCACCTTATATGATTGCAGTGAACCAAGCAATCACGATCTGCAAAGAAGAACGTGATTTGAACCAGCCTAGGCAGAGACACGTATGCCATGCTACCTTTGTGAATGTGCACCCAGAAGGCAGAAGCATGGCCACAGGAGCAGAAGATACACAGTGCCTGGGGACTGGGTGCTAAACCTGTCATATTCATGGTCTCAAACACAAAAATATTTTGATACTTTCTCAATTCGGATGATACAAAGTACTGCTTTCACTTGACGTTCAGGGGTCAGTTCAGACACAGTTGTAAAAGAAATGGTCCCCGGAATGCACTGCTTGTATCAGCAATCCTCCTTGGCATTAGGCAAGCGGCCTTGGAGATGATGTGTTGCCTGACTTTAATCCAATAACTCTATTGAATTTGTTGTTTGACCTTTTCTTTCCTTTGGATGGCATCATCCATGGAGTAGTATATCATCATCATCATCCTCACTCAAATGATGCATTTCACTAATAGATCATTAGAAAGAAAGCTCACTCTGAAGATATACGAGTACAATATATCATGACGGAAAAGGGCGTACTGTTGATGTACTATTCAAAAGATGGCAGAGTCCAACAAGGAGGAGGTCCAAGAGGAAACGTGTTTAATTGAGAAGGGATGACTACACCACAATAAAAAGCCTTTAATGCTTCCTGACTTTGCATTAATGAAATCAGTCACAGTGCATACTCACACTTCTTGCTAGTCTCAGCATGAAAGAACCAAAAAATTAATTTCTTTTTTTCCATCTCGTTTCATATTCTGGTTTATGTGCATTAATGTGTGAGGACCTGTGGTTCTTCATCAGTTCAGAGCTGGCTTTTAAACTCAGTTATGTCATGCAGCAAGCAGGAGGGCACTGCCAGGACAGGGAGAAATGCACAGTACAAGCCCTTAATGAGAAGGACAAGAAAATCCACTGGATCAACAAAGATGTCTACAATTCATTGTCCTACAGGAGAGCTACATGCAAATCCCTGTTTTACAGTTAATGCTGTGGCCCCAGAGGTTCCTGCTTATGAATGATTCCCAAAGTCCTCACTTTCTCTGAGGTTCCAGGTAAGCATCTCTTGGCTCTTGGTCACCTGGAAATTTTGGCACTTTGGTTGGAGGATCAGAAAGTTAAGACCCTTTTCCAGTGAGGAGTCATTTGTCTTTTACTGTATAAATTCCTTTTTTGCTCATCTTGATCTCATCTCTCTCCCTGTCTCTAAAATCCACATTTGACTTGTTTAAGATCTATACTTAGGGCACAGTTTACCCCAAAATATCTCTAAAACATTGCTGCCTTGCATGTTTCCAAACAGACATTTGTATTCGGAAAGCTGTGACTCGGTGCAAGAAAACATCCAAAAGACATATTCTCAAATCTGCCCTGCAAAACTCTTCCCTCACCTGTCAAACCCTTCTGCCTCTTCCAGAGTTACGTGGGGGTTTGAAAGCAAAAGGGCATTGGTGCCCAGCCTAAAAGCTTTCACACTGGATGTGGCAGTCTGCCCGCTGCCATTAGCACTTTGCCAGCTCAATTATCTCACCCACGCTGGAGAGGGGCACCTGCAGTGCTGCGTGGGGATGGCACTTGGATAGAACCGTTCTACCCACCCCTCTGCTGTTATTGGTAATTTTTCTCCATATCGTCAACAAGCGTATCAGAGAAGTAAAACACAATTAATTATGGTGCCAAATAGTAGCTTAATTGCACAGCTCACAGTGAGGTCACAATTATTGGGCTATCAGATAAGCTTTCACAGATGTATTATATAATCCATGATCTTAATTCCTCCAGAGGTAGATGGAAAATTACTGTTCATTAACAGAGTGGTTCCATTATCCGAAAATATATTTAAATCATCATTTTCTCCATTCTGGATGTAATGCTATTTCTTCTTCAAAGGATAAATATACTTTTAAGAAATGCTTCAGCTGGAAACTACTGTCCCTAATAAATCTAATGACAAATGTTTAATGTGTCTTTTTTTCCCCTTATGAATAATAAGGACAAGGAAATAATATTTTGAGCCCCATCAGTTTGTGTCTTATAAGTATAAAAGCTAGCTGTAGAAATTTACACTGTTGTTCCACTCATGGTCACAACTAAATTCAGCAGCTTTTTTCTGTGTCATGTCCCCCAGAAACCAAGGCAGTGACATAAGTAAGGGTCCAGGTTCAAGCACAAAGGGTAAAATGTATTTTTCTTTTATCTTCAAACCTTTTAAAATTGATTTACTGCCTCAGTGCATGGGACATGAAAGGATAATGCTGTTTTCAACACTCAAACAAATGACATACTGAAACTGACATTTTTTTAACATACATTTATGCATCTTGATGCAGCCGTCTTCCCTACCCTGACAAAACTCCCATGGAAACAAATGGGATTTTTACCTGAAAATGACTGCAGAATTGGCCCGTCATTTACGACTGCTAAAAATATATCGACTCACTGAAAATCCAGAATTACTTCATAGAAGTAGAGAGGGCATCCAACTATTTCACCAATTTTAAGAAGTACTAAATTGTAGATGTGATTTCAGAATACATCTTTAGTTTTCTTTAATGCTTTCTCATATCTCTCTCAGACTGAAATAATATAAAAATCTATTGAAGAATAATAATTGTCACATTTGATGTACATTTTTATTAACAGCACTATAAAATTTCAATTATGCATCAAAGGGTGACAAAAATTTTCCTTTTAAATTATGCAGTAAACAAAGCACTCAGAAAAAAGAATTGTTTGCTCATGTCATATGTTAAAAATCTCTGCTCCATTGGCTGAGGTATTTAAACTAAATTCCCTCTTTATGTTTGAAAGCAGATTTCCCCTTCCCTCTCCCCCTGCTCCCATTGGGTGTTGGAATTAGATAATATTTAAGGTCCCTTCTTATTTAAGCCTTTCTATGATCCCATGATTCTCAAAATGCTTTCCTGGGGGAGGTTCATTTAGCCAACAATCTGTGCCTTCCAGACATAGTATTTCCTCTGTCCACTCTGAAAATTCCCATAGCTGACATTCACCACGGAGGGAGAACATAGCTCTACAGATGGATTAATAACAAAATAAAGATGCAATAGCTCCAACAAACTGTTTCTCCACTGATAAATTTAGTAGCAACCATGGGCCATGGATAGTCTGCTAGCTGGTAGTTATCAGTAATATCATTACTTAGGGTGATACTAAAATATTTCTCTGGGCTGTATTTAAGTGGTTCTGCCTCTGGCATACAGAGACGCAAAACCATTTTACCTTGCACAACAGGAGATGATCTAGCATAAAATGACCAATTTTTATGCTTATCATGCAGAACTAGATTGCTACTATCTTCATTTGGATGCACAGCAGAGCAGCAGGCAGTCCCCCTCCTTGTCTCATCAAACCAGGGCTCCACCACACAGAAAAGGAGGGTTCTGATCTGAATTCCTCCATGTCCCTGTAAGCAAATAAATGTAAAGGGAAAGGTGGAGAAAAACCTAGATTTTGCCATATGGTGGGAGGAGGAAATCTGCTATTCTGTCAGTATGTATGTATATTTTTTTTTAATTCGATTTTTGGTTTTCACTTACTTAAAACAGAAGAAGCAGCAGGAGGACCTGTGAGCTGGAACTCGTGGTCACTGCTGGCCCTGTCCCACAGCCAGGCGGTAGCACAGTACTTATGCTTCCAAAGGAGACAACTACTTGTGAAACTCAGTTCCTGATTGATGATGGCCGTATTTTAGACACAGTTGTGAAACCGTCGACTTTTCACTTCATGTATCTTTATCTAACAAATAAACAAAACTGCTTTCTGCAGCTTTCACCTCAGCCCTTGGTTTTTGAGGGGCAGGGGTGTTATTGCTCCAGCAGCCCCCTGGTGATGACAGGAGCATCAGTCTTCAAACTGCAGCTGATTTCATCCCACTGACTCTTGTCAGTGGTGATATGTGGCACTACTGCACCACCAGTGCACTGCTCCCTCCTGGCACAGGCTGCACCCAGGCAATGCCTAGGCACATCTAAAAACCACTTTAAATTAGAGCTACAGTTTTATTTCTCTCAAAGCCTTTTCCGTGTACTCCAACCCAAAATCCAGGTGTTTACACAGGATTGACCCTTAAGCTGACAGCAGCAGCTGGTTTCATAAAGTCACTTCCATCAACCTCCATATTTGTTTGCAAAGACTTACAGAAGACCCAGACTGCCAGCAGTTTCCCACTGCTCCGTGCCCGCCTTTGAGCCTTGCCTAACTTTAGATTTATCATGCAGAATTCCCTCCTCCCATACCTATTCACAGCTGTGTTTCTCTGGGGGGGCCGCCTGCCGAGGGCAGAGATGTTTGCCCAGATCTGTGCTTCATCTGCGAGCCCCGAGCCTGCCGCATGAAAATAATTAACGCGTGTAACAAGGAAAGGGAGGGAAGAATAAATTATATGCAAATTTAGTCAAGGAGCTTCACAGAACTAATTAAATTGGGTGGGAAAGCTGACAGTACGACAGCCACAGAGACTTTCCCCCCTTCTGCTCACTACAAAAAGCATTGCTTAGATGGGCTTAATGTAGTGTGGTGCAGCAGAGGTAGCTATAAGTTTGGGTTTTGGACTTGAATGTCACACATACCATGGAAAAAAATTAATGCACAAGAAGTTTATTTAATATGTGTGTGAGGGGAGATTATTTTAAACAGTTAAAAGCAGGAAGATTAGAAGGCGCCTGCATACCTCTGTTAGCAAAAGCCAGTCATAGCTAGCAGCACAGATGGAAAAAAAACTCCAATAAGAGATTGTCCCCATGCAGGAAAGGCTGGAAAAACCCAGTGGCAATTCTCTTTGTAAACTAAAAATAAGGACAGAAGAAGAATAAGTATTAAATATCAGGAGACACAGAGGGAATTTTCTTGACTCACAGTTTCTGAAGCCACTTAGCTGAACCCAGCTTAAATGCAGTGACAGGGGCAGACGAGAACCTTCCTAGACCCTGCTTTTCCCTATGCCACTATACATCCCCTCTCAAAGCTCCAATTAGAGGGCTCCATTTGCATGCTGGGATTGGTGCATCCCTGCACAGCAGCTCCAGTCCATCCACCTTGGGAACCAGTGTGCTCCAGGCACATAGCATGATCCTGCCACCTGGACCTTTTCCTGGGTAAATACCAGTTCTTTGGAGTCTTTGCAGAGGTGATTTCAGCCCTGGCTATGAATTTCATTAACCCCCAACACCTGAGATAACCTGCCCAGGTGTGAAACTTGGGTGCTTGCAGGGGTACATGAGCTTAAGAGTAGGGTCAGAGAATATCTGTGATACCTGAAGGACCACTGTGAAATGACCTCTATTACTCACCTGAAAAAATCAAGGCAGGGTTAGTTTCTTGTCTTGCAGAAATGCTGAGAAGCGGATGTTAATAAAGATTATGAAGTGCTCAGAGTGTGAAGCAGCAGGTACCATAAAAACACCTTTAAAAGACTGAGGTATGACCTGCCTCTTGCACTGAGAGTGGGCCATGCACAGCCAGCTTCTTTAATAAAAGGGTCATTGCTGGGGGCTGAAGTTTCATGCACAGGCCTTGAGTTGCACACTCAGTTGATGAGGATGGAGTGGCATGGGGGTGGCTGGCTGAGCTGGACTCACCAAGGCATTGTATTAGTTATTGTACTGGGGGAATGTGAAAAAGTCTCATGTTAGAGACTGAAAGAAAAGGGAAGACTCACTGTAGAGGCTGCTATTTTCACTTTCCCAAGGCCTGCGAGCCTCTGACACAAAGACAACCCACCTGCCTTTATGTCTGCAATGGAAAATTTCCCTTTGTGGTCAGTCTTTACCTTCCCATCAAGAAGTCAAACTCCCTCAGTCTTGTTTGCTCACCTCACTTCTTCCTTTCACATCCATCAGTATCCTGCATCCCCTTGGGTGCCTGAAGCATAAGCCACCAGGGGCCCAGCCATGGCTCTTTGGGCTGTGCAAGCCTACAAGGAGCTGACAACAGCTTTTCCATCTACTTTATTCCAAGTGTATTGTGCTACCTCTAAACCTGTATTTCACAAGTGAAATTGCCTTTTCGTATTTCTTTACAGTAGATTTGCCTTTTTTTCCACTCTCAAACTCTCTCCTCCTAGATCTTCTTTTAGCCAGACTTTTCCTTCTGTTTCATGGCTATTGTTAATTCTTCCTATGCCCTATTTTCATCTTTATAAGTGTCCAGAGAGGAGGCATGGTCTGACCCACTGTACTATTTCTCCACCCAGAAATGTTTCCCTGGTTAGCTGTGTTAGTCCCAGGATTAGCACTGAACTGTACTATTCACCATGTGACGCAGCTGCAGAGAGGCTGGTATGTACACTGTGCAGGTGCCTTTAGGGAGCTGCATGTCATATACAGAGCTACGACAGACATTGGATTTCCCATACGCAGATGTGCACACGTGTCAAACACCACCCGTCACAGACTGTTTCCTCTATTGCACACTGAAGGGAAGAATGAGGATTCTGATTTAGTAGCTGAAAACCAGAAGCAGTAGCATTCCCCTGTGCCTCACCAGTGTTTCACAACCTCCATTACCTTTCCAAACCTCACAGTCATTTCAGAACTGTGTATCCTAGAAGAAATGGGGAGCTCTTTGGAATCAACCTTGACATTACGTGATACAAGACATGTCCTTTTGCCTTTCAGTTCTGTGTTTTCACTGACAGAAGGATGGAAAAAATAATCATGAGAACTCTTCTGCATGACCAGTGAGTGCTTACCAAGCTCATCCCTAAAACAGTGTTGTTCAACTGTGATCTCAGTACCTTTCCAGGGTTAAAAAAACCAGCATTTTCACTCCTCCACTCAATATCCTTCTCACTGAGACAGCAACACAAAGTTAGCTTGAATATTTTTATTTTATTTTAGAAATGCTTGGCAACAAGCAGAAGTCAAAGAAAGAAAAATAAAACTCCTCTTGGAGTTATCTCTCTTTTTCCCCATTCCTATCATCTTCTAATCAAACCAGCATGAGATATCAAGCAATTACAATGCCATTTGCTCCCTGCTGGATACAACAATTAGCCTAAGATATCTAATGAAAGGAATTAAATTCTACATGTTTTATAGCAAATAGCTTTAATTTTAATTATAAATCCCAAATACATCATCTTCAATAACCATCAACCCATCACATCTGCTAGGGGCTGATGAGGATTTGCCTTTTCCATGGTTTGGACTGAAAACTAAACCAGACTCTCCCCACATAAGAGCCCTAGTGGAGAGAATAGAAATTAGGGTATAGCAAGGACCAGAATCCTCAAAATCCCTACAGAATTTCCAGGAGACTTGGGTTGTTACCAGAAGGCTCTTCATCTGCAGCTGTGAAAAACATACTTACATATCAGATCTGTTAAAGTTTCTTGGGGTTTGGGGCTATAATTTATTGCAGAGTGTCCCCATTTTTACTCCATCCACAGAGTCCATTATATCTGCAACTAAAGCTCATTTTAGCAACTGCATTATTCCAGGTGCCTGTCCCTGACCACAAGCCACCTGTTGGCATGCAAGGAGCAGTACATTAAGAGCAGGTGAGGGCTCAGGGCAGTTCAGCTCCTGCCTCTGACTAGATGGGATGATGCCTGACCCAAATGCTGCCTATCATACCTGTCTTTGAGCCCATCAGTCCCTTTTCATGAGCACAAAGCAGGGTACACAAACTGTCTCCATACCCATGTTGATGACTTTGGATTCCCTGTCCCACCAAGTAAGAAAGTCTTTGATGGACTTTACTCTTTGATCCAGTTTTGCTTTTGTTCTGAAATCTCTGAAGGAAACTTTATCACCTGGTGCATGCCTGGCAGTAATTGCCAAACAACCCATGTCCCTTCTGAAAAGAAAATCATGCTTTCCAAACTCACTCACACACTTCTGAATGTTTTAACTGAGAACAGTTTGGAAAAATGGGTAAACTCTCCTCCCCAAAGTTATGACTCTTTCTTTAAACACAGAAACAAAAATAAAATTAAAGGTGTATGTCTGTGGCTGAAAAATAGGTTGTGTTTTTGTAATGATATCTATGTAGATGCTCTATTGCTTTTTCTGTTTTCATATTTTTATTCTAATATACTTTAGTGAAATAACCTAGTGAAAATAAGCTATTTTTGGGTCAATGCAAGTAAGACAACATTTTTATATTTACCACCATTTGAATATAAGCATCACAGAAAGACTGAGATTTTATTACCAAGGGAGACTCTTAAGTTCCCTCCAAATCTCCTGTTCTACGGTTTTAAATCCCAGAGAGTTATACTACAGTGAAAAACACCCAAAGCAAATCCTTCCTGCCTGACAGCTACAGAGAAACCAACCCCTTGAGGGGGCTTGTGGCTCTGCCTCATCCTGCAAACATCCCTGGTTCCCATGGGCATCTCTGAGCAAACCTCTGACCTTCAAGGGCTGCAAAACACTGAGTACTTCGGCTAGTTCCTAAAGACCCTGTAATACACTGGGCAATCACTCCACGTTCACAGCACTGTAGCTGACCTTCATTTTCATGTTTTGATATCTCTTATTCCCACGGGCTCCCTAACTGCCTGCAGGGGCTACAATTTATACCTGTCAGATACTCACAGCCACCCCTGCGAGAAGTGCTGCTGCACAGGCTTGCATTTTCAATTCCTTTGCTAACTCAAAGGCAGCAGGATATAAGAAATAAGGACGAATCCTGGTTTCTGCCCATCCCAGTTTGGCCACCCACATAATGCCACTGAATCTCCTCTGCTACACCAGTGGGTTTTGCCTCTCTGGCTGTGGAGCTGCCTGACCACACACAGATCTCAGGCAGTGCTGCAGTCCCAGAGACAGGCAGCCCTAATCCATCATACCTAATCTTCATACCACACATGCACACTCCATCCACACTGATTTGTCTCCTCCAGCATCCCGGCATAACTAATAACACCAGCATTTATAACAGCAGTATCATGCTGTGTACCCCATCTCACTCCATAATTCATACACAGTGATTTATTTGCTGTGGACACACCTAGAAAACATATTTGTTGCTTCCCTCCGCAACCTACGTGCAGTGTAACATCACTGAGGGATGTGGATGCACTGCAGAGGCACTGAAGTTGGGGAAGCATCCTCATGGCACAGCCCCAGGCAGGCTCAGCTCAGGGTCAGGAGCCTGGTAGCAATGTGGTATCACACTTCAGCAAGCAGGCTCTGGTGGGAATTAGCATCTTCTCCCTACTTGCTGGTCAAATGCTGGACTGATCCGGAATTTCAAAGTGCGGTGATCTGCTGGCTGGGATGACAGATTTAAAGAAAAAAACCCCAAAACATGAAGAGGTAGAATTGATGTGTCAGAAGGAACTTCAGAGATCCTCTGGTGAGAACTGTTGATGAAAAGAGGTTCACCAGTCTCTGAAAATCCTTCACAACATATTTGTTCTGTATATATTATAACTTCTTCTGCAAAAGAGACTCCACAGTTCCCACCATCCTGTTGTAGTGTTTTTCCCTCCCTCCATTTAACATAGTTCCCTCCTCATTTCTTCTGGTCATGGATAGTAGCCTTGTGCAACAGCTATCCACCATTCTATATATACCATGTTTATATACACTGTTTATATAGCATGTTTATATACATTGCATGTTTCATGCAATGAAACTAATCAATTCTTTCTCTATTCTAAGCTTTCTCGTGTCCTGTCTTTCCCCCCACTCCTCTAGTGGGTGTATACCTACAGGTTTCAATGCCTGGGAAACATTACCCAGTACTTCACCACAGTGATGCAGGGTGATATAGGCAGAGGTACCACAACAGCTATAACTCAGAAGATGGAACACAGCAAATAGCCTACAGAGCCAGCTCTTGTCTTTCTCTAACCTTTCTTGGGGATTGGTTGTTGAGAAAACTTCCACAAGATCCACATCCAAGGCTGTCCTACACATAGAGATACTCACACATGCAATCTTAATATCTGGTTCTCAGTCTAACACAGAATGTATTAATCCAAAAATTCTCAACATCTCTTGTTAAAGTGGAGTTTTCCTTTTAGGAACAATCCAGTTCACAGGAATGTCCCAGAACAGCACACGCACAGAGCATATTTATGCTGTAATTTGTTCCCCAAATTGTTCTGCTTTGACCATTTATTTGAGCATTATATGAGCACAGAGCAAGTAGTGTTTTAAGATATAATAACTTTGTCCACCATCATCAGAAACACCTCTCTTAGGGGTCTGGGACGTTTAGATTTCTGACAATACAACCATCTCCAGAAAGATCTAAAGGTTTGCTGGCTCTCAGGCCTTAAGGTTATGACAGGGATATATGGAAAATCTGTCTCTGAAGATTTAAAAATTTTTAATATTTATTCTGTCATCCAATACATATAGGTAGTGACTAAATCAAAGAGGGGTAATGAATAGTGAAGTGGGTCAAAAAAGAAAGAACTGGTAAAAATACTCCACAATTCTAAAGGGAAAATTTCCAAAATATTATGTTTAAAAATTCTCACTAGCATGTCTTCTTACATGTATGATTTTGATCATCTTGGAAATGAGTAGGACTTTTATACTGTGGTTTTCATGGTGATGCTTTTTTTCCCCAAAAAAGCAGATAAAAAAGATGGATTTTTAAAACTTTTTTTTTAAAAACACCTATTTAAAAGCCCCTATTTTCATACTTTTTTAACAAAAATATTAATTTAAGTATTTTGTCAGACTTTCTCTCTGAACAAGCTCTATTGATATGTGTTCATGACAAGCCACTATCCCCAGTTCCCAATCTTCCTCTGTTTTTTTCTAATTAGACTATAAATTCTTTGACAGAAAGGTTGTCCCTTGGTATGGAAACTCCCAGAGGCAGGGGCTCCCTGAGTGTCTGTGCAGTGTCCAGCACAATAATATACTACTCTGATAGAATCCCACTGTGTACTAGACCTTATAGCAATTATGGGAAGAGAGATACAATTTTACCTTACAGACTTAGTGTCAACCATTTATAATTTGCTTGCATTTGATTTTCAAAATAACCCCCGAATGGTAAAAAAACCCAAATAGTTTCAAATAATTGCCCTGGACCTACTGGCTTTGGCAATGTGGTTGGTGGGCAAATGTCCATGTCTTCATTCATCCTGAGGCATCTGGCCACCAAGCAGACGAAAATGGGAAAGTGCTTGACAGCTGGGTCCTATGAGGAGATACAGCCTGTGCCCTGCTGGAAGTTTATCCAAATTAAAGCATTAATGATGACTGCTTTAACAAATGAGTGAATGGCAGAAAACAAAGTCTATTCTACGTGTCCCTAACAAGGTATATAGAGTACAGCTCCCTTTTCCCAGTATTTCATAGCAATATACTGGGACGGTAGGGAGGATATTGTTGTTACCTGATGCAGTTACACAAAATCTTTACTAAAATATTCACACAACTATAAGATGGTCCTTGAGTTCAGCGTGTTTCAGACTGTGCCATTATTTTGACCTAAGTTTTGACATTTCTCTGAGTTTCACCTCGTTTTGTATCCCTACCATACACCTACACAGAGAATCTAAGCACCTTTTCCCTCTCCTTCTATACAATATGACAATGTCAAACAACTTGTGCTTCCCTGCAAAACAGGCAATTGCTGTAGGCATGATACCTGCATGTAACTATTGTCCAGGAATAGTCTTTATGCATCTCTGTTTATGCGACCTTGACAAATGTGGCCTGCTTAATATGGCTAAGATGAATGAGGCAATAATTTCTGGACAAGACACCAGACAGGCAGACTGTTTTGATTTACAAGGTTATGTTAATAAATACCAGTGGCATGTTTTGTTCTTCAGGTTGCTGGATGTGCGTCTTTTGCTTCTGGGCTGTTGTCAGTGCAAGACTGTGAATTCACCTGCTGCTGCTGAGTTATGGTGTGGGGAAAGTACCGCAGTGCTGGAAAGAAAACAGGGTGAGAGAGCAGTTACCTGAGCCAGGCTGCAGATGCTATTTTTGTCATATGATGTGGGTACTGCAGTTAGTAGTATCAGAAAGTTACAGGGACTTCACTGTTTCTCTGGTTAATGTTCAAATACCCAGTGCCTCAGCAGTGCAGCATTTCTTCTGCAGGTTGCATTTTCTTTTTTCCTGACAGGGAGGTTGCATGGAAATCGCTGGATTTTGGAGCTGTGGCTGTCAGAAGTCAAGTTACACATGAACTTCCCCCAGCGTGAAGCACCACGTGCAGTGACTCTCCAAGGGCTTGTGACACTCAAAGGGAGCTGTGTCCAGCACAGCCACCAAAAGCAAATGAGAAGTGATCTCATGTCAATAAGGGAGAGCTCTGAGCAGGAGAGGAACTTTGCACCTAAATTAGCAAATTACATCAGGTGCCAAAGTGGAATGACATTAGCATCTGTCCTCTTACATAAATGAGAATTTGATTCCTGAGTCCCCAAGGAGGGGTTTTAGTAACCCAAATCCTAATAGTTACCCTAGTTTTTTTTCCTTCAGCTAGCTTCGAGTGCTTGGTCTTCAGAAGATCTTATTAGTCAATGCTACTGTTGGTGCATAAAATAAAAGTAAATTAATATTGGGCCAGAAATGATAGTGGAAATGTTGTATGTAATGAGAAATGCAACCAGATACCAATCCTGGCAAATTTTGAAGATCCCAGCTAGCAGAATTTCAAAACAAACAAAAAACTCAAAAAAAACCCAACAAAAACTGCAGCAAGTATAATTATTTCATTGAGATGTCATTATTTTTATTTCGTGAACTTTTATGTATATGCCAGTCACAAACTTTGAACTTGTGTCATAAAGCTACATTTTAGGGGTGATGGGAGAGAGTAACTTGAGAGAACAGGAAGGGTGACTCTCCTCCTACCCTTTGCTCCTTGCACATGGTGCCACCAAAAAATTTCTAGAACAAGTTTACAGAGACAAAACTACAGGAAAGGAACTAAAATGCCTGAAGGTCAAAGGCATGTCAGAATTCCTGTAGTATCATTACACCAGTTTATGATTCACAAAACAAAATACAGACTGATTTCTGAGTGCCCTCTGTAGTAGCACTTTGCCCTTTTTTAGAGCTACAGTCTTATTTCCTTTCAGCCCTTCAGAATTTTTTCATGGCCTCCATTTCTGTATCATTGATGTGCTGTGGGTATTAGTGCCATTTATTGGCAATATCAGCCTTTCAGTTCTTCAGGAAAACTAACTGGGTATAGGAGCCCATGAATCTTGTTTTGATCATAAAAACCAAAAAAAGTTAAAGAGAATGCTACTGAGCAGTAAAGGAGAGTGTGGCCACCTGGCATTTGTGGGTTTCTACTCACAGGTGCTTCTCTTCTGTGGCTGGAAAAAAGAGGATATTGTGTACATTGCTACCTTTGACATGGTAAGTGTGGATTTAGGTTGGGAAAAGAAAAAAGCTCATCCAAATGGCTTCCCCTTGCAGAAAATTACACACCTTTACCACTCAGCCTATGAATGGCAACTTGTCCAAAACATTTACCTTGCCCCTGAATTTAGATGAGGCTCAGAGTACGATGACAACCCCATCACTCTCCTATTGGACCTGATGTGAAGCATTTCTCCCTTTGTATTTCTAAAGGAATTGCATGTAGGCTGAGTTCATAGAGCTTAAGGCTGGAAAGGGCTGTCAGAACCTGTCACTTTGTCCCCTGCACTGTTTATTTTCTATCAGATATTACACAGACTCAAGGATTTATCCACAGCTTTTCAGCAGTGGGTCCTTGCAGTTGAATTTTGTCTACCTATGGTATAGACCTCTGGCTCTTCTTCAGCACTTATGTGGGTTCTCTGGTACTGTGGCACCATCTTCCTTGTCTCTATTAAATTATATATACTTTAAGAATTGTAGAGCCTAGAAGCCTGCTGCTACCTCCAGAGTCCCAGAGACCTGTCAGAACAGGTGAGACATCCCTTGGTGCTACTCAGTGTTGTCCCCCCTCCTTGATACTTTGCTACTATTGCTGCTTCCCCTCATCTGAATGGAAATTACCAGGTAGACATCCCAGCCTGGTGTTTTCTGTCTCTCTGCTTTGCATGGTTCAGGAAAGCAAAGCAAGCACCCAGGTTAGACAGCAACGAAATTCTTTCAGGAGTTGTTACTCATTAACAGAAGGAATTGCAGCAAGGGCCAAAGCAACCTACCTGTCAGCTGAAGTGACAGAGATGTCTTGGACATCAACCTTGAGAGAAGTAGAGCCATCCTCCTGCAGAACCTCACTGCAGGCACAGGGACATAGAGGAAGTAAAAGATGTCATGCTGGGCTCCAATCAAACTAATATGGAGAAGGTGATGTTCCCATTGCCGTAGGTCTTTATTTAACTTCACTGGGAAGTCCTCTAATTTATTTAATTTTGTTCAGAAGCAAAGTAATCAGAAGAGTCTTGCTAGAATTATCTCCAAATAGCTAGACTTAATGCTTCCACTTGCTAAATTTAGCTCCTAATCCTGGCAGTGTGGCAAATTCAAGCCTTGTAGCTGGATTTGGGGATTGTTTAGACTACACTTTTTTTTTTAACCCTGAATCCCCAGGCTGCAAAATAACTACTATAATTTTGGAATAAATATGTTAATCTTCAACCTGTGCAACTGAATAAAATGTGCTATATACACCAGGATGGAGGTTTTTTTGCATCCTGAAAAATAATCCTCAGCTTCAGTCCAGACATACCTCTACCATCACAGTCAAAGACCTGCTTACAGGCAGAACCTCAGCTGAACCCCATTTAAACAGGGCATATTGGGAATACTGTTCTGCTCCAAGCCAGCACAGCAGAGGACTAAATTCTGGCAAATGTTACTGAGGCAAAAGATAGTCCCTAAACATGCATAAAATGCAGTATAATTCCATGTATGGATTAAGATTCTCTATGGTCTTCAGGAAGGACAGTCACTGAGACTGGAATGGTGGAACGGAGGACTATGTAGGAACAGGCTGGCAAAGGGGCCTGTTTACTTCAGTTTACCAAGCACAATTTGTCAAGGCAATTGCTCATCCCAGCCCCAAGACTGAGTAAAGCTGTCAAGACTGTGATAACCATGTTTCTCCATAAAAGCATGCCAGTGGCCAAAACTCTCCCTCCCTCCTTCTCCCTCTTCTCTCCCTTTCTGTGTACTCCCTCTTTATATATTCAGGTATGCACTGACATCAGTGAATCTTCACAAAGTCCTGTGCACCAGCAGATCCCCAGCAATGATCTGTATGCAAACTTCTAGAGAGGGCAAGGACAAAGTAATTCAGTTTATTTTAGCCACACAGTAAATCCCATCTGGATTTACCCTGGGCTAGCGGTGTGGATTTGCTCATGCATCGTAATTTCTCAAAACCAGAACTGTGAGTATGATCTCTCATCAGTGTGAGAGGAGAGCTGGAGGAACAGAAATGGAGCACTGTAGAAAGAGATCTCTGGGCCCACCCTAGGCAGGAGCTGGAGAATCAAGGCTCTATGCAGAGCTGTGTTTAAATAAACAAAACTGTACTGTAAGGACTGGAGACTGATCGGTCCCAGATCCCCTCTCTGACCTCTAATGCCAGAACACAAGGACAGAAGTGTTTTTTGCAGCACACTCTCAGCAACTGGCAGTTAGGAGTGAAGCATTTCTAATCATCCATGAATTCATCCAGTCAGAGTTTTGAGCCTGTAAACTTTCAGCATGCACAATGCATTACAAAGAAGAGTTTCTCAGCTTAAGTGCATATTCACAAGCATTTTTTTAATTGTTCTTCCAAACCTGCTGACCACACTGTTGCTCAGCTGGGAGAGGCAAAGAGCAGTTCCTCTCTAGTTACCCTGTGTATGCCATTCCTTGGTTTATGATCTCTAATTATACCCTACCTAGACCAAACCTTCTCCAGACTGGAGGATCCCAGTCTGTGTAACCATTCTTTTTGTGGGAGCCCCCAAGCATCTGGATATCTGTGCCTAGCTTTTTCCAGCCCTTCTCTCTCCTTTTAGAGATGAGCAGAGCCAAGCTGCACACAGTACTCAGCACGTATCTGAATATTGTTTGGTTCTCTTGTCTTCCTAATAATTTCTGGCTCATAGTTTGCTTATTTGACACTGATAATTGTACCTTAACTTTTGTGGAGAGATAAGATATTAGGGTAAGAGGCATTGCTATCACACATATGGGAGCCCTGGCACGAATTGAGGAGGCATGAAATTACTCTGTGATACTAGGGAAGCTAAACTGATTTTCAGTCAGAATGTAGTTAGCAAAGAAGTCATCAGACAGGATAACAGACTGACCAGGGCTTGACTGGAATATGGGATCAAGCAGCAACAAGAAATTGGTAGGGAGTTGCAAACCTATGAGAAGAAAGGAAAGAATCTTTCAAAGCCAAGAACAAAGCCGTGAGCTAATTGAACCGTCTCTCCGTTCTTCTCCTCTTTGGCCATGGGAACACCTGCTATCACTTAAAGGCAGCTCTCACTGTCACTTTCTCCTTTGGTTCACATGCACTTGTTCATCCTTTGAGCTTTAATCTTTTGCTATTGATTTCCACCCTGCTAGCTGAAATATTGTCCTGCTCTTTGAGAAAGGCAATTGTCCAGACCACAGTGTTGCAAATAATATGTACTTTGGAAAACAAAATGATTGAATTCCTGTATTATCTGCTGAAGCAAAAAAACCCCTACCCTGCCAAAAGGAAAATGTTCTGCAGAGATAAGATCATAGAAATTCATCAAACTGGCTTCAGGGGTTTTGGGTTTTTTGTGTTTGGTGTTTTGTTTTGTTTTTTTTTCTTTTAATTTGCACCACCCTGAAAAGATGTTGAGATTAAAATGCATTGTCCTTAGATATGGGTGATAGCCAAAGCAGTGAGTTCTGTCACTCAGAATTCAAACTATAATTCACTGTCTGGAAATTGCAGATCCACTGTGACATAAATTTCAACTAGAGTGCAAAAGAGCCAGCTACAGTTTTATGTGCATATTTAGTTTGTATCTATGTATATACAAATCTTCTGATAAAATTCCATAAATCTGCTGCCATATGTTTCAACTTAAAGGAGAAATGTGTGAACATACGGGGTTTTACTCCTCCCTCAAAATGCCACATGAAAAATGAAATGCATCCATGTCTTATCTGGGTGATCTGCAGAAATTTAAGACTATCAATTTATTTTATTATTATTATTCCACTAAAATGTGGTACATTTGATAGCAGAAGCTACTGTTAAATATGACTGTCTCAGATTAGATATCTAAATCCATAGCTAAAGGTACTTTGGTGACGTTAGATCAAGCTTTTTGGATGTGGGTTTTTTTTTTCAGATATCTGCACTTTCAGATTACTGTTCTCCAAATTTTCCTGTTGGAACACGCAGGGCTCCCTTGATCAGATGTGCACCAACTGCTTTCCCTGGTGAGGGTACGCCAGTCTAAATAACTTTTGGTGTTTCTGTGACAATAGGAAATCACCTTGAATTAACAGATCAAGCTCCAGGGAGTAAGAGAAGACCCCCAAATGGTTTCCAAAAGGGGCATAGACAATACAGTTGTCAGTAGCAGTAGAAGTGAAATGAGTGACTCCAGTTTCTTCCACAAGCCCCTTTTTTTCCAGGCACAGGCAGCTTTTGCCTTTACACACTGCATTCTGAAGGCACCACCACCAGGATATCAGAGTCTGGGTGGGTCTTTCATGATGGTCAGGGAGGAGGCAACAATTGCTCCATCCTACTCTTCTGATTTCATGTGAAGAATCAAGCAGAGTGGATGCCCAGCCCAGGCTCCAGTGGCATCTCTCTCTTGTGTTTCCTCCCTAGGATATTTTTCCTTGGTTGTAGGTCACTAGTCTCCTTGGCTATTCAATCTTGCTTGTCTTTATCACAAACTGTTCCTGTTTTGATAGGATTTCCCTCTTCCTAATGGCATTTCCTGGCTTTTCTTATGTAATTATGTAGTAGTAATGGCTCTTAAAACTTTCTACAAGGGTATTACATCCATTACAAGGGCAATTCCATTTTAATAGCAATTCACATGTAAGGAAAAGAGATACTAAATTAGAGGTGGTGTTGCAATAAAAATCATACCATTATAGAAACAATAGAGCATTAAAGCAGGTATTATAACAAATATTTTAATAAAGACACTAAATAAACCAAACAAAAGAAAACCAGCAATGAAACAGGGACAATAAGAGTTTTTTACTGCCACACTGATTTTGCTTTGTTTAAACATATTGATGGAATATTTCATTGTAACAGCTCCATAATTTTATCATAAATGTAAGCTATAAAGCATGTTTCTTGCAAGCAGTGTAATTATTTAATTTCCTTTCCAGTAGTAGAAAGGGCATGTGCAGCACATGGAAACAGCAGAATGAATTATGGACTGGATGGAAATCCTATCCTGCTATGCAAGAGGCTGTATTTCCTGCATTTCCTGTGCCAGAGGAGATGGAGCAGGAGCAGGGAAGAGCTGGTCCACAAGGACCTGGCTGGGAGAGTGTGTGCCATGAAGAAAAGTGTTGGCAGCTTTGGCCCCACAGGGCACAAAGTCCAGGTAAATAAATCCCTTCTGAAGAGAAGAAAATGATTGGCAAAAAGTCTGCTCAGTTCCACACAGATGGAGCAATAAAATGTGTTAAAGAACTGCAACTTTACCTGTTTCTTTGGAAGCAAAGGTGCTCTCCCCTTGGCACAGAAAATTGTGGAGAAAACTCTAGGTTTGAGATTTACATATGTAGTTTCTATCCAGAATGAATGTGTTCAGTGTAAGACAGATTGGGACTGGAAGGGGAAGAGAAGACTTTTTGAATTGTTTTCAAAGTCTTCCCTAAATGTTTATTTTAAAATTTTGTAAACCCAATTGAACCAGACAGCAAAACTGACAGGTTTTCCACCTCAGTTTTGGGGCCCTGGTCCTGAGAATCACAAAAAAACATGGGACTCTGGGAATTTGACCTCAAAGGAAGCTTTTCAGCTCCCTGGCAGCTTCTATAATGCTGGGGTACCAAACTCCCACATCCCCAGTTGGATTCCTATTGCCCTAATCAACTTCTTTACCCTTTTCCACACAACCTCCACAGATTCCATTACCTCACTGATAAGCTGGGGTGAATGAACACTTTAGGACATGAAAAATCATAAAAGTCGTGTGTTTACATATAGTGTTTGCAGTTCTTGGTAATGGGTTTTTAACTTATTTAATAAACAATGGAAATATAAGCAATTACCAATGAATTTAACTGTGGGGATGGCAGCCCTTGTGATAAGCTTTATTTTTAATGAACTTCATTCCACCTCAGCCCCTAAATATTTTTCTTCAGAATATTTTATAGGAAATGCTAGTCCTTTAAAAGCCTGGAAAACCTAAGAAGCCACTGAAATCTGTAATTGAAATGCAAATGGAAAGCCCCTGGCACATCAAATCAATTTTTCTCTTAATAAGAGACGGAAATAGAATGTGACACGGAAAAGTCCTGATGCCCTACATAAAGACAGAGCTTTCTAAATGGTCTGGTGCAAAACAGAAATTCCTGTTTGCTGTAGTCACACTTTCAAATCTCTCCATTATCGAGTGATAATGTGATACAATTAAGAGGCTGCTGTTTGGTTACAGAAGCCATTTTCTTCAAGGTGTAAATCTCCCTTAAGACCATAAAACACACATTTCTAACCTAGTGTATGCAATGTCTGGCTTCACTGTATTTACAACTCCTCCAAACAAATTCACTGCAGGGTAAGTGTCAGCTCTGTGTCTCATTGCCCTGGGTTTGCCCCGGTATTGGGATACCTGGACCAGAGATAACCTCATTGTCCTGGACTCATTAGGAATGCCTGACTCGCAGGCTCGTGTTTCAGTGTGTTCCAAAGATCACAGAAGTTAACGGAAAGATTCACCTTGACTTCTGTTCATAATTAGGGTGGAGGAGAGCAGAGGCGATTGACTTTTAAGGAACTGAATGATTCATGTAATCAATAAATAGATAGAGTTAACACAGACAGACATGGTATTCTCCTGGAAAGTTTTAGGGATACTTAACTTTCTATTCAAGCCTTCTAAGGATAGAAAGTTTTGAACCAGGAGCAGGGTTTTTTTAGTATTTTTTTTTCTTTTCAACAACCATTCTATCCAGTTTTATTTTAACTAACCTGACTTAAACTGATCTACTATAATTTCATTCAGAGCACAGACATGATGCTAGGCAGTGATATAGATTTTCTGATGCTTCCAATCAGATCATAGATGATTCACTTCTAAAAAACATAAGAAAATAATCATTTAACAAACAAAGAAATATTTTTTGATTGCAAAAGTGCTTTCTGCTGTATTGATGTAAGAACCAGGAGGTTGTGAGGGTGAGAGTCCTGGCAATTAGGATTATATGCGGTCAGAGCAGGGTCAGTGAAACCATCATGATATTTGAAACCTGCCATGGGGTCAGCCCAGAAAAGCCTTCCCAATTTCTGTCCCCTGCCCCTAATTCTGCTTAGGTCAGCTGTGATGCTCATCCTCCATGTGTCCCAATGGCCCCTCTGCCTTAGGTACAAAGCATCTTCTCTCAGCTTTCAATCAAAACTCACCTTGAGTGGCAGGTAGGAGGCTGTTCTGTGATGCACTTCATGCATGTTTATGTCTGGAAAAGAATAAAAGCCCTGTACAGGGCCATTTAAGATGCTAAGAGCCGGCTGGTGTGTGTGACCTTGATGTACAAAATGCCATCTTCACTTTTGGATTTTCCTCCCTTAGTAAAGAATAATTATATTAGTGGGAGATCTCAATCCAAGAGTAACCTGCTCTGCTGACATGAACAGGAATATTCTGGTGATTGATTTCAGTGGCTTTTAGATCACACTTGAGAGTGCTAATCCTGCACGATGCTGCGTACCATCCACTGTGGTTAACTCAGGTTACACTTCCCATGAGGGCTCTGGGAAGCTCCACAGCTTCTACCACATCAGTCTCAGAAAGGGTTGCAAGGTGTTGCAGAGGAAAGTGTGACAGCAATACTGGGAGACACACAGCTGGAAAACACACTGGCACAGGTTGTCAGATTTCTGTACCTACTCCTGGTGTGTGCTCCTTTGACCTCCCTAGGACAAGGGATAAAGGCTTTTACACTGACAGATGGCAGGTTTAGATTAGATATTAGGAAGAAATTCATTACTCACAGAGTGGTGAGGCACTGACACAGGTTACCCAGAAAAGCTGTGGACACCCCATACCTGGAAGTGTTTCCAGGTCAGGCTGGATGGGGCTTTGAACAATTGGTGTACTGTCCATGGAGGATAGGGGAGGAGGGGTTGGAACTGGGTGATCCTCAAGGTGCCTTCCATCCCAAGCCATTCTGTTATCAGCACAAGATGAAATCCTGGCTGTTATCCTGAATCCAGCAAGATGAAGCAAAGCTAAGTCGGCTGCTTCTATCTATATGTGATCATGCCTTTCCTCACTGCACAGACATGTTTTAACACTGTCCTTTGCTTCATTCCTCCAAACAGCACAGCAAAAGTCTTTATCTATCGGTCTTGCCTCATATTGGCTTGTTAATTATAAGGTTTAGCATTTAGCTGCTATTTGATTTTAATTTGTATAAATTGCATAAAAATATTATGCAGGGGAAAAGGAGAAAGAAAGGAATGAAAACGCCATTGTTTCAATCCTGCTGCATTTCTAATATGAATAGTATTTTACCTGGTAAGTGACTATCTATTATGAACTGTGCTGCATAAGTTTGTTCCCTCTTAGTACCCATTCAACAAATCAAATGCCTTGCTGTGGGTTAAATGCAATGTCAGATCATGCTGTCTCTCAAGAGAAATATATAAATGGGTGGTTATTTCACTGGAAAAAAATGATGCATGTTCCCAGGCCATTAGGGAAATACCAGCAAAAGTTATATGGTATAAAAAATATAAGAGCTGGGTTTGCAAGCCAGTCTTCAATCACTGTAGCCTTGAACAGCAGGTTAAAGTCAGAGATGGCAGTAAATCCAGCCATGGCTCTTTAACCAGTAGAGCCAGAAGCATGGATCTTGTGCCAGGAAATAATTTAAAGGTGAGGAAATCCATTTCCAAAGCTTATTCAAAGATAAATAAGAAAAAAAACTGACTACATGTAAAAGTTCAAGTTCTCATAGGTTGACAGCTATAGAAGTGGCTCTGAAGAGGCTCTGGGATCTGTGGGAGGGTAGGCAGTCCATGGGAGAGAGAATTTTAGAAAGGGTAAATCATTCCCATTCCGAAAGCAGCACTGGGAATAAGCAACATAAAGGCTTCTTCTCCTGTAAATAAAACCTCTATCTTGAGTAAAAGAAGATCACAGAAAAAAGAAGAGAAAAGCAAAATTTGGCTAATTAGAATAGCTGACCCACACATATTCCACAGTCCTTTGCTGGAGGTAAAGCTTCAATTTAGCTCTTTCTCCATGTTTTTCTGGGGAGGATTTTCACCCTTCTGTCCTGTACAGCACAGCACTGTTGTAGTTTTATTTAAAAAAAAGCATCAACGTTGGCTGATCTTAAGCTTCAGAAAAAAATTTCACCCTCGGTCCCACTCACATTTCACTTGCTCCTGCAAGGTGATATACAGCTTGGGGATCAATATAGCAGGGGAATAAAAGTGTATTTTCCCATAAAATGCAAACCTAAAAGTAAACACAGAAGAAAAGGAACTAGAGAGTAGTTTTGTTATCACTGGATTATATATCTACCCCACAGATATGGTGGGGTCTGAAGACCATCCTGTCCAGATGTCCTGATCAGAGCACAGTCAGTGTGAGCAGGTCACTCAGGGCCATCTACAGTCGGGTTTTCAAAACCTCCAAGGAACCTCCTCTCTGTTCCAAAGTTTGATCACCCTCCTAGGAGTGCAATCCTGAAAATTACCTCCTGAATCACTACATCTGGTTCCTACATCATATAAGATCCTTCATCGTATGGTACAAACCCAGTTTGGCTTTGTACAGCTCTATTTTTGTTACAAATCTGTTCCACTCCTTCTGATGGCAAGAAATTGTCTTGCTATTTCCAAGTCAAACATATTCTTAGCCCAGTTGCGGCTGTGCCAGCACTGCTGCTAGTTTAGGTAGCTCATCCTGCTCTCTGGCATTAAATTCCATTATGTTGCAGAGAGCTGCCATGTCCCTCCTCCCTGCCCTTATGTCTAGCATCCCTTGCAGCCTTCCAGTCCTGGAGACTGCTGGCCTTAGAGTAGTTTTGAGTGGGTAAGTGTTGGTTTTTACATCTTTACATTCTGGCATACAGCCTTGTACCTTGATCACAGCAACATAAACTTGCCTCATCAAGATCATTGTGTGTGGTTTAAACTTTACTCTCTCCTCACTCCTGCCTTCAGGTGAGGATCATAATTTTTGCAAATCTTGACCACAAAGGCCTAAAGTTTTTTTATGCAATTAAATAAAAATTTTTGCAAGTCTACTTAGGTTCAAGGGTTGGTTAGGGTTTTTTTTTCATTATTCTTTTTTAATGAAATATTTTTTTTTTGCCTTCAGCAGCTACAGCTCTGCTGGAACTACTTTGCAGTAAGTCTGATTACAGGTGCTAAGTATGAACAAAGACCCTTAAGTAAAAAAAAAAAATAAAAGTCTATTTATTTAGCTAAATCTCATCAAAAGAAAAAGTTCAGTTCTAGCTTCATAAGGATATACAAAGAAAATGTAAGTCTTTCTCTGGCAATGCCTGGAAAATCCTGCAAAGCTGCAGCTGGAAGCAGTGCACAATGAGCCCAGACACAAAGCCGGGCTGCAATAGCTGCCAAACACCAGCAAGGGGAGATGAGGCTGCTCCAAAGCATTTTCCTACTCCTTTCCAACCAAAAGCCAGCGTTTGCTTGCATTCCTCTCTGAAAAGAAAGCCTATGGTTTGCACAGACTCCCTCTTGCACAGGCATTTGACAGCAGCTTAATTGCAGCTAATAAGTGATGAGAGTTTAAGCTTTGTTTTCTGTGTTTCTGGGATCTCAGTTCTCTCTCTAAGTGGAAAGAAAGCTTAGCAGACCTCATGTTCAGAGGGTGACACTAGGACAATGTCTCCCCACACATCCCCACCACCCCATGCATCTACAGAGGAGAGCTGCTGCTCCCTTCTGTCTGCTGGAAGCACTTGTAGTGCACACAGTGGGTCCTGCATCTCAAATTCTTCCCTCCAAATGATACAGTCTTGGTAAATGTGTACAGCCACACATAGCAGTGGGCACCCACAGGGACAGAGCAGACACAGACCCAGCTCCTTGCACCACAACTCCACAGCCTGGCCAGGAATGCAGAAGAGGTGTAGCAGGTCTGCAATCCCTTCCCTCACCAGTGCAAAGTCCAATCTCTCATATGCCTCAGTATATGAATGAGGCAAGCACAATAAGGCAAAACAATATCCAACGAAACCTTTGTAACATGTTGTGGGCTTCTCTGGGTCAAGCAAGACCGAAGATGTGACTGAGTTGTGAGTCAATCCCCATCTGCTGCACACTGCTGAGCAAACCAGGTGTAAAAAGATATCACCTGTTAGTGATGCACCTTGTCATTTCTGGCTGACACTATGGCACATAGGCCAAAACTTCTTAGTGATTCAGCCTAGTCACAATCCAAACTGCTCTGCATCATCCAACTCTGATACCACGGAATAAGCATAAACAAACGAGCTATAGACAGGATTGTGACCACTCCATAGAATTTATTCTGTAATAGTTGACTAAATCCTTCAGTATTTTCGGCCTCACTGATCACTTATGAGTTCATGCAGATGCAGAGAGGTCTGAATGGCTTGAGGACAGCCACACAGGAGGCTGGAAGAAGCACGAGTTCTTAAGCACAGAGTCTTGACCTTTATGTGCTAATCAAAGGATCCAACTTTGGACCAATCCATTATATCAGAGTTGCATTGCAAAAATATTGAATTCTGAGACAGCTTCCACAATCCTCATTATTTGATCAGCACTGATTGTGTGCATTATTGCAAGACAAAAAAAAGCAATCAGTCAATGCTATATCTTTGTTCCCTTGCTCACAAATGTATCACTTCATCTCCCTCTCTCATTGCTTTCACGGCTCTCGTAACAACAGTATGTGAGCAACTCATAATCCTTAACATACATATCTTACAACAGTCCAGCGAGGTGTGACATTATAATTATTGCCATTAGAAGACAAAGCACCAAGCAACAAAGCTTCACATTCACCAAAATTGTTTAAAGCCTTATCTCTGCTAACTGATTCCCAGGCATAAGAAATAAAACACCATTGCTGATGTGACATCCGTGGAACTTACTTTCTCAAGCAGAAGTTATGCAACTGAATACAGAATCACAGAATCCCACAGAATCAATCATGGAATTGGTAAGCCTAGAAGAGACCACAGTGGGTTATCTGGTCCAACCTCCCTGCTCAAGCAGGGTTATCCTAGAGCACATGGCACAGAATTGCATCCAGAGAGGTCTTGAATATTTCTAGTAAGGGAGACTCCACAACTTCTCTGGGCAATCTGTTCTGGTGTATGGCCAACCACACAGTAAAGAACATCATGTTCAAGTGGAGCTTCTCGGGCATCATTTTCTGTCTGTTGCCTCTTTTCCTATTGCTTGATATCACCAAGAAGAGCCTGGCTCCATCCTCTTGACACCCTCCCTTCAGATACTTTTATACAATGATGAGATCTCTCTCAGTTGTCTCTTCTTGAATACACCTGTGGTTTAAGATGGACATGACATTTACAGGCCTCATAATGAGGTCTCTGTGGGAGTCAATACTCAGCACAGTGTCAGGCTCCAAGTCAATGTCAGTGCCTTGCTCACCAAACGATTCCCTGCAAGCAGCATTAGCAAAACGCTCCATGTGAAGGGGAGGTGAGGGGATATGAAATTTGCTATACTTTTGGTGACACATGGGGCTGGAGGAGCATCAATATTGTCAATGATTTTAGTTAAAGACTGGTGATCTTTATGTCCAGCTTTCACTCACACTTGTGTGAAATTTTTGGGGAACTGAGGAAGTTTCAGTATTGTCAGCATTTGTCACCATTATTTTAAAAAGTCTTTTCACATTCTTCCCAGAGCCATACAGCTGCTCTTGTGATGTTCCCACCTTGCTGCCCTTCTGAGGCCATTTGGTTTCAAATGGGAAGCGACTGTCCAGACTGAGCATCAGGGGAGGGTGGCACAGAGGACAGGGAGAAGGTTCAGCAGTTCAGACCTGAAACAGCAGTCTGGCTCCTTATTTCTATAAATGAAAGGCAGCAGAATGCCCATCTAATGGGACACCAGAGCTCCCTTACCCCCAGGTAAGCAGTGCTGTCATGGTTTGCATACAGTGGCATGGCAGAGTAGCCTGGTGTTTGTCTCAATTATTTGTATGGCATCCATTGCAACAGTAACTGAGAAGCCTCATGATCTTTCATGTATTTGTCCATATAGCAGACACATTAAGAAGTTTTATTATGTCCCTTTTCACTGGAAGAAGTACCAAGAATAAAAAACATTAGAAGTATGTCCCTAGCAATTGATTGATTTAATGCACAAACAAGTTTGAATTTTCTAAATCAGACACTGATAACTATAATTTCAGGGGTGGGGTGTTTTATTTACTGAAAACCTACCCAGTACTCTAGGTGGAAAATACATTAAGATTTATGCTTGGATGTAATGCCAGTAATGCGAGAAGCATGGAAATACCTTAGTTGGATAGATGTTGGAAGAGTCTCCTTTCCAGCAGGCATGTGATTAGTACAGCCTGTACTGCTACAGCCACACAAAACAGATTAAACCTATTTACACAACCATAATCCACCTCTGTCTGAATGGAAATATTACCTTGCCCGGGATAGAAGCAAAATTTCCAATAAATTGGAGAATTGTTCTCAAGATTTCCAAAATACCTGGACACCTCCTGCACTTCAGCAGAACCAGACAAACACCTATCCATTTCCAGCCAGAGATAAGAAGACCAAAAATTCTACATCAGGTGTTTTTAATTCTCCTTGCTGAGTGAAGGTAGATTCTTAGTGTTTAAATATTTACTACATGTCTCATCCAGATCCCTCATCTGGCCTGAACATTTCCCTTGAAGCTAACTTTGAACATCACATTGATTGAGCTATTGTTTAAGGTGATAAGATGTGAGCAAAAGATGTAATTAATGGGCTGATTGGTTACATATATATTCCTTCCTAAAGTATTACATTGACATTTCTTCTCTTAATGCCTATTTGGTTGAAGTAGTTGAGTATTGTCTTAGCATTAATTTGATTTTGAGGTGGAAACAGAAATATTAAAAAAGGAAAACAATTTCCCGTTTGGCCCAAAACCCTTTCTGTGTCAATGTTACCTTCTCTCTGAGGACCCTACAATACCCTGAGAAAAAAACATTTTGTGAGAGTCTCCAGTTAAAATATAGTCAGAACCCCACTGAGGTTTTAAAAGTTGTATGAGGAACAAAACAAATGATAAATAGGTACATCAAAGGTCTGAATGAATTTTCCAGGACTACTGTTAATCGATTCTGCACACGTAAGATACAAGCAGCTCACCGAGTTGGTGCACGAATAGAATCCAACCCTAATTAGTGGGGTATGTGAATTTTGGATTACTAAAAAAACATGTGTTGTTAATTTAATAAATCTTCATTAATGCGGCAGGTAGCGGCGACCACCACAAGAACCATTACAAATTGACCCTTCTCAAATCCTCATAATCCTGCAGTGGAGAGATACACCTAATTTGGCTCATTAAAAGTCAACATTGATTGGCAGGACTACTGGGATCCTTTAAAGGGCTGTGTGGTTGAAAAGAATCACCACATTCCTGATCTCTGGAGCAGCAACCAGTTGTTTGTTGCTTCTGGTCCACAAAAGCAGCAGGAACGCTGCTGTCAGCAAGTAGCACATAAGGCAGCAAGAAAGGGTGTGGGATTACATTTGCAGGTAAAAGGCCTTAAATACAAAACATTACCACAGTCAGGTCACGCTATCTTCCACATAACTGGTGGGGGATTTACACCACAAATAAATGCGGAGATTAGGGAATTAAGGACCTCTGAACTGTGATTTACTCTTGTTAAGACTTTGGGGTTGTTTCTCCAACATTTTATGTTTTGTAAGTCATTAGCAACTGCAAAATGAGCATAGGAAAACATGGCGAAATCAATACTGTATTACATAGGCATCAGTAATTACATAGCAGTGGGAAATTGGGCCTTGGGACTTTTCAATTATTTTCTGTTGCAAATGATGTACAGACACCATTGGGGAAATCATGTTTTGGTCAAATACCACATATTTGCTCAGTATGAGTCAGTGTTACGGAGGTAATCAAATAATATGAATCTTTCTGTGCTTAAAAAAATCCATCAATCTCTAAACTATTTCTGAGTCCAAGCCAAAAAATATATTACTGACTTATTAAATCGTTTGAATGTCATTTGGCTGGAAAACTGAGGTCATTGTGAATGCTCAGACATTGCCCTGGACATCTAATTCAACGTATGCTTTTCAGTGCATAGTTTGCCTGCTTTTAAAAGTCAGTATCCAACATTATCTTCTACAGAACATGTAAATTTATTTAATCTTTCTGTATTCTAGAACTACACAGATGTATGTGTACTTCAATAACATCTAAAAGCCCTCCTGCGCACCAGGGGAGTTCTCATAGCAGTCCACAATACGTGTTCCTAACTTGTAAAGAAAGGACAGTAGTGTAACCTAGTGTAGATCTCTCAGAGCACTATCAGGTAGGAGAGCAACATTATACATGGGTAGATAGTGATAGGACAAGGAGAAACAGTTTTAAACTAAAGGAGGAGAGATTTAGAATAGATGTTAGGAAGGGATTCTTCACTGTGAGGGCGATGAGACACTGGAACAGGTTGCATGGAAAAGCTGTGGATGCCTCATCCCTGTAATGAGATGATTTTTAAGGCCCCTTCCACTCCAAACTATTCTGTGATTCTATGATAAGCTGAATTACCTTGCAGCTGCCATGTTTAGTGAGAGTACACATGAGCTCCAGTTTACTCTGGAGCTGCTCATGTGCAGTCACTT
This sequence comes from Campylorhamphus procurvoides, assembly GCA_013396655.1. Classification (NCBI taxonomy): domain Eukaryota; kingdom Metazoa; phylum Chordata; class Aves; order Passeriformes; family Dendrocolaptidae; genus Campylorhamphus; species Campylorhamphus procurvoides. The sequence goes on along the minus strand of WBMV01001117.1, from coordinate 496,087 downwards.
ACTCAAGTGTCGGAGTGTCACAGCTTTTCTGAACCCTTTGCATCATCCATTGTCCTTAGTTTCCTGCACCAAAAATCTCTCAGGTCATTAGGAGCCACAGGAGGTCATGCCAGTTTGTCCTACCACTGCTTACACTCGTGGCACACAGACACAAGAAGCCCAGATGCAGAGAATTCCCATGCAGGGATGTAGCAGCTCTGCCTCCCCCAGGACATCAGGCAAACACTTCTGAGCAGGCTGAGGTGGAAGCCTGGGAGGCACTTCATATTGCTTTGGAGCTTGACTGCAGTAAAGAAGTGGAAGTGTCAAAAAGGATTAATGTGTCAGTGGTTAAAATGATTGTGGCATGAAGGGACTGAGGGCTGCCAAAACCAAAATAACAAGAAAGTGTCTCTGAAGGCACTTCTGATGCATCACTTTGACAGATGTGCAGCTCCCCATTAACTGTAAGTAAAGGGGAGAGCGGGCTCCTCTGCAACAACCTCCGTGGCCTGGGACCAGGAGAAGACTGGGGATGGATCATGCTGAAATTGTATTCAAAAACAGCTGACTTGGTCAGAACAGAGACATTTCTGCCACTGCACCATTGCAAGCAAAAGGGATGGGGCTGAACATAAGAACAACATATCTTTTGCAGCTTTAGAACTTAGCAAGACTCAGCTGTGGCGGGTATCAGTAAATAAAGGGCCTTCAACATAAGAATTCACACTATCCCACTGATGAAGCATCTGCACTCTCACTGGAATATATCTAGACAGTCACAGACTGCAAGTTTGGACACTTTTGTTGGCTCACAGACCCATCACAGGCACCTGCCATAGGCCAGCATTCCTTGAGTCCCTTAGCTGATGAAGGAGAAGGAAGGATTATTTCAGAAGATACCCTCAATTCAATTCACCCTCGGGATTCAACCCTTTCCTTCCATGTTTGCATGAAGCACACCACAAGAAGAAATTTCCACCTTGGGCATGCAGAAATGCTCATCCATGCAGTTCACTGCCCTCACAAGGATCCTGCTTCCATCCAGCATCATCTTTGAGCCAGACTTATCTCTTTATACTGCTTAGTCTAAGAGCTGTGGCACTGCAAGCTGTTTGATAGGGCCAGCTCTGCTGCACATCTGATGTGTGCCATACATCCTTCTCCTGTTTTCCATACCTTTGCCTGCCAGGCAGGTGGGCTCTGGACAATTCACTGAGAATGAGATATCTTTGAATGCCAGCTGGGGTAACTTCCACAGCTCAGACAGGCACTTTGCAGGAATCAGAAAAGGAAACACTGCAAAAAGAAAAAAAAAAAAAGATTGAAACACAAAAGGATAAATGCAGCTTGTTATTACTGTCATTTGTGTTTCTGCCTGATTTCTTTGGGCTGATTTTCCTGATCAAAATAGAGTGAAACCACATTGCTATATGTGCAGCATGGCCTGTGCAGTGCTCAGACTACCTGCTGCTTCGCATTTATTAATGGAGAAATCCTTGGGCAAATTGCCACTCGAGCCACAGTGTTGATGAATTCAGGAGTTGCTGGTACTCCAGCAGCATGCAAAGAAGCTGAACGAGACTGATTACAGTGTGCAGCTCTATCTGCAGAAGGTTGATTATATGCTTTGCTTCCTAATTAAATATCTAAGCATCCATTTACTGCGGAAAGTGAAATTGAGGAATCATCATTTACAGCAGCCTTGTGTGGAATAAGAGAGGCAATGTGAAAATTCCTGGATCACAAAGGCGCTGTATTGGCCAAGACCTCTCCAAAAAGCTGGTTGGAAAGCAAATGAAGTTTTGCGTAATGAACATATCCTAAACCTTATCACTCACAAGGGTGAGATGAAATCACATGTGGAAGAAGCAGTAAAATCAGCTTCTGTCTCAGCTTCTGGTATGGTCTTGGACAGAGCAGTGATCATGAGCTAGAGTTGCCACAGCACCATGTCTGCTGGCACCATCACAGGGACTGCTCAGAAAGCAGCAGAGGGACTTTCTGAAATGATGCCTCAGTGGATCAAAAATCTCCATTATGGTAATTATTCCTGAAGGATTGCGTGCAAGAGGCTCACCATTGACAGGAGGAGAGGCAAGTGGGAGGGAAGGAAAATGTCTTCAGTAATGTCTTTTGTCTTGTTCTCTCACTACCTTGTCACTCCCTGGTGCTGAATCAGACATTTACAAGCATACACAAACATAGAAATTACCATATGGTCTCAGCAGGGTATCTGGGAATGATTTCCTCCATCACAGCTACACATTAGGTCTCATCCTGATCTTCAGCATTTAACAGTATTATTTCTGATGTGCATAATTAAAAATTAAAGTAAAATGGCACTGCCATGAGAATAAATTACTATAAATTAGCCATCAATAACTTTACACATGATGATTAGAAGACAAGAAAGTCTGGAAAAGTTTCCTGAAGGATACTGAAGACTGAGAGTTATTACACTGTGTGAAGTCTGCTGCATTTAGAAATTAAATTGTATGGTATGATTACCTGTAACAGGGAACTGGATTTAAAGCCTATTGCATCTTTGCTTCTCAGTCAGCAATTAGCAGGTCTCCAAATTCACTTCTTCATTGCTGATTTTAAGGATTGTAATTTTGAGACAATACAATCTCCATTAAAGGTGTTAATATCCTGTCTGGTCAAATGGTGCTAGGGAAAAAAGGTCACTAAAAAGTTTGAAGACCAGAGCCAAAACCAGCTTTCACTTCATTGTCATTTCACTTGAGTTGACCCCTGTCTTGTTGTTGTTGTTGTTGTTGTTGTTGTTGTTACTATTCAGCTCAGCCTGGTGTAGTTGATGGAAACAAGGTGAGTCAAGAGTTAATGGAAAGAAAGACTGAGCAGGAACATCACTGATGGTGATCCCAAGTGTGATTATTCTGCTTTATGATCATATTCAAGTACGTACTCAAGTTCATGCTTGGCCAAGTTGGGCTAAATCAGCACCTTTCCTTGCATTTAACACAGCTATTAGAATTTGTAACTGAGGCCAGCTGAGGATCTACCCAACTGTTTCTCAAAGATCCACCTCTAATGTCAAACATACAATCTAACCTCTATTTTCTGTATACCTCTTTGATAAAAAGCAAGGGACCCCACATAAACACAGTCCATCATTGAAGTGTCTGTGGTACGGCAGATGGTATTTGTAAAATTAAGGGAATGATATAAGTACCAAATTATTAGGAAAAGGTATAATCAATACGTGGGAAATGCATTTAGGTCCAAGTTTAGGGGTGAAAAGAATTTGTTGCACATCAGAGGTGAAATGAAATGACAAAGATAAGCAAATTGCACAATACTGAACTGTTAAATCTTATTACCCTACCAGGTGCCCAAAGCAAGGAAGATTAATAGTTGACTATATGTGGTTTTCTATAAAAGAATAGTGTATGGTTTTAAGGAAACCATAGTCACTTAGAGTTATCAAGTTTATGTAAATAAGAAAGCAGATGTAATGGCAACTTAAGAGCAAGTTTCTCTAAGAATAAAGTAGAACCACAGAACCACAAATGGTTCAGTAATTCCCAAGGAGCTGGTTGGGGCTGATTGTGCTATTTAAGCGATGTTTCTTGTAGATTACTAATGTGAGCAACAGTCTGCCTGCTGCATTTTAAATTACCAGCCAGTACCATCCCATGTGATTCCCCCTCTGAGTGATATATTTATTCATAAATAGCTGGCTGTTCAGTGAGTCTCCATCTGCAGTGAGTGGAACTCACTAAATAGTATTTTTCTTTAGCCAACTCTCCACAAACTTTCTTTGTATGAGTGGCTGTGAGCTTCATTCAGGTGTACCAACAGTGGGTCACCATTTAGATGAGATTTTTAGGAAGGAGTTTTACTCAGGTGATGGTGGCACAATGGAACAGGTTTCCCAGAGAAGCTGTGGATGCCCAGCGACTGGAAGTGTTCAAGGCCAGGTTGGATGGGGCTTGGAGCAACCTGGAAGGTTGCTGAAAGGTGTTACTGCCCATAGCAGTGGGGTTGAAACTAGATGGTCTCCAAGGCCCCTTCCAATCCAAACCTTTCTGTGATTCAATGACTGTGATGACTGAAAAAGGGTCAAAAATCAGTTGCTAAATGTTGCTGTTGGTCACCAGACCACTGCCAAGAGCAGAAGTACTACACAGGGGCATTAGAAAAAGCAAAAGGGATGACACTCCAGTGTGTTTACTGAACGCTGTAAAATGCTGTTATCTGAGGTAGTCTCCTGCACTACAGGTCTCATTGACTTCATGGGCAAAAAAAAAGAAAAAAAAAAAGAAGTGGCATTGAGCAAATGAACACTCCTGATGTGTCACAGAGGTGACCCAATGGCTCTCCACAGACACCACCAGAGCTGAGCATATTTAAGTATATTTGGTATTAATCATACCAAACATTTTGAACAAGTGTAGTGTTGTAGGTAGCAGTGGTGTCAGTGAAGCAAAGACATGGGACAGTGTATCTGACTATGGTCTTCCTGTCTCCAAGGGCAATTAGCACTATGCTGAGCTCTGGATCAGAAGCAATGCCAGCATGCCCAAGAGCAAGACGCCACCTCTCCATTGCATGGCTCACCAGGTAAGGTGGCAAGAAAAAGGCAAGAAGGAGGATCCATCCCTCTTTTAATAACAAGCATTGTGACTACTCTGAGGACTGGAAGATGACAAAGCCATCACAGTAGTGATAGGACATTTCCAGCTGATATTTGCAATGCTGTGACACTGTATGCCAACCTGAAAATTTTGTCACACAACACACACACCCTTAGCCATGGGATCACACCAGGAGAAAAAGTCTGGATGAAGAACCTCACAGCCTGCATTGAAAAAAAACCCAAGAGATATTACAGGGTTGGTGAGACTAAGGATTAATTCCTATTTTTATTCTCTCTCACTTCCATCCTGCAGCTGAACAAGAGTTGAATGCTTTGTAAGATGAAAACTTCAGTATAAAGTGAATTTCTGAGATATTATCTCTGGTTCCTGGAGCAAAAGTGTCCCTTGGGATGTTTGACAGGGTATAATGTCTGACTTGATGATGGAAACAAAAGAAGTCCTCTCCATGGTAGATTTAGTCTCTTGAATTTACAAATAATGCACTCTCCTCCAATAAATCAAAATTCCACTTTACCCACTCAGATGTTGGTTCTGTGCACTGCTGACATGGAGATGCAAACCTTTCATAAAAGAAAATACAAATTATATTATGAAAAACAAAGAGATTTCAGAATAGGGGAAAGAGCCTTGGCTTACATTTAAAATTAATTCCTGAAACACAGTAACAGAGAGAGAAGTGTAAATAGGTGTTGATGCAAGACACATGCATCTCCCCCGCATACTTCTGCACTGAGGCTTCAATACAGGGGTCAGTTTTCCCTTTGGTAATCCCTTCTTGCCTTTCCCCTTGCAGCCCAACAAACTCACCATAGAGAACTTGCATTCAGTGCAAGGTCATCCCAAAGAGATTTCCTCCTCCCCTGCCTCCCCGCAATATGTATAAAAATGTCATTCTGGCCTTGAAGAAATTTTCTCTGCCTTAGCATAGGCTAGGTGTGATCCAGCTGTCTAGGTGAAGATATGTACATCAGAGCCAGTCCTCCCTGCTATGGAGAGAGGAACAGGCACCTGCAGGATGGGACCCACCTGCCACTTATGTCGGCATTTAAATTAGAGCTGATTAATTGCCTCTGTTTGTCTCCCTTGACTGTTGTGGGAGCCTGGGGTGATGTTCTGAGCTGGGGAGTATCGGCAGGACAGCAGATATCAGAGCAGCTGAATCCTGACTTTTCAGTTAGGAAGAGAAAGTATTTCCTGAGGAGAGGGAAATCCTACACAGGGTGAAAGTGCTCATGCTTTTATTCCACCCAGATGAGGATGGAATTGCCAATTGCTGACATAAAGAGGAGTTGAATCTCCTGCTGTACCTTTGACTGAATTTTCTTCTTGCAGGTTTTCTGTTTAGATTGGTGAACATAGAAAGGATCAGGAGAGAAAGGAAGGGGATGCTGCATTTACAGAATGATAGCTCATGTACGATGAGCTCAGTGGGACATAAACAGAAGTCCTGGTCTGTGCCTAGTTTCCAGACAGAGCACTTGAACTCCACAGCCTGCGGTTCCCAAGGCAGCTGAATCCGATGCGCACTCAGCAATGAAACCACAGACACTGGCTCCTGCACTAACCCTTTCCCACTCAGATTGGAATCCAGTCCATGTATCTTCTCAGCTACATAAAACTCTGGTATCTGATCTAAGGTAGCTATCCTGGCTCCCTGGAGAAAGCTATTAGCTCCCTCCCATCCCTGAAGGGGGCTATTGCATCGTCTGGTTTAGGGCTCTTAGAAAAGGATGGGGCTCTCAGAACAGGATGGGGCTCTCTGTGACGGCCTACACTGTTCCTGACTGCTTATTACATTTACTAAGGAGGATAAATTCCTCTAAATGAAACTCAGCAAAATACTGAGAGCACTATGAATGCACCTAGCTGTACAAAGCAGGACTGAGGGCAAACTTAGCCCATCCACCCACAAGATGGCAATCCTTGCTTGAACGGAAACCCTCTGTTCCTTCCTCTCATCCCAGACCTTGCAGGGAGTCTGGGAGGTGACAGGATCTTCCCAGCTCTCAGTGAGGGGTGTTTGGAGCAGGAAGCACAGCAAATAGAACATATTGAAGGAAAGGAGGCTGTGTTAATTTGTCCTGGGGTCTCAGCTCTCCCTAAATCAGCAGTCTGTACAGCCAGCCACAGCCTGCCTGCATGTTCCTATATATCAAACCTGAATAAAATGTTGACAGGAGAGCTGAATTTCATGCACTAATTCAAGAAACAACCTGAGTGAAAGAGACGTCAAATTAAAGTGTCTCCTTTCCTCCAGCTCCACATTTCACCCAGCTCTCCCATTCCAGCAGCAAACTGGTGCACAATCAGCCTCCCATAACACAAGGCAGGGTGTGCAGGAGCTGGATGATGTGTAGACCCGGGCTGCAAGCCAGGCATAGCCAAAATGCAAAACCCTCTGCCCACTCCATGCACTTGCTTTGAATTGGCAAGGAGCTGTTTTGCGTGACAGATAAGAGCTGCAAAGCAGGCAGGTCAGCACTGTGGTGAGGGTCAGTGCTATTTTGATGTCTGGAGATGCTCTAATTATAGCGTTGGGAGGGCTGGAACGAGCCAGATTTGATACAGTAATAATGTGACAAGGGAGTTGCAGAGTAAAGACACTTGCTTACTTTGTTCTTCATTTCCTAACTCAGGGACAAAGCCTTTAAGGAAGGAAAAGCAACTTTAATCTTATAATTTGGTCCCAGGAATTCTGAGCATATATAGATAATTAGACCCAGAATAAAAAGTCAAGGCACCCTTGTGTTTATTGCACTGGCTCCAACGCCTGTTCTTTTGGCACTGTGTGTTTTCAGCTGAGCTCCAGCCAATTGACTGGGCGGTTAAATATCCTTCACGAGCATAAGCAGCTGAGGAAGCCCTGCAGCTCACTCACACACAGTACCTTTGGGTGGGCGTACAGGCAAGTACCTGGCTTTATATTGTGCTATTCCTCTCTGCTGCCTTCTCCATCCTCTGCTCTGCCTCTCTGCAAAACTTTCACAGGGTTGTTCTTCAGGGTTACAGGATTTATAGTAGCATTTCCCACAAGTTTTATGCTTTGGTTATTCTTAGGGTGCTCTCCCTGGATAGTTGTGAGCTGCACAGCCTGCAGAAGCCTTTGCTTGAAGCACCTCAGAGTAGTCACCTGTCCCTAGTAGCAGGGGAATTTTAGGAGATGAGATGACCAGTAAGTTGATGTGAGCAGTCAGAGCTGCTGTTCCCTTTTTGAGAGGCTTTGGGTGAGTCCCTTTGCAACCTGGTGCCCCTGTTTCCCATTCTGACAGATGGGAAAAACCGTACAGAACCAGTTGGGTGAAACATTCTTGGACACTTGGACAAACACAGCAGTTGGAAATGGGAAATGGATTCCTCGGTATCACTCATGATCCACCTGCTGGGACTGCTGCCCACTTCTTGTTTGCACCATCTTTCCCCATGCCTTGCTGTTCCAGGGTCTCCCAGTTCCAGAGATCCTCATGCCTCCATGACACACCTCCACCTCTCCTGTGCTTCAGCAACCTCTCCTCCAATTATCTTTTTTCACAAGCTCAGTGGAGCATATTACCTTCATTTTCTTTCTCCTTTCCTCCAGAGGTTCCTCCCCTGAAACACTGGCTGCTCTTTTCAGCTTAGTCAGCCTGGCACGCTCCCCATCCCCTCTCCCATGCCTACTACAGCAGCCAGGGCACTGCCTGCTCCCCCATGGGCAGTTCAGCAGTGATTTCCTCCAGCTATTCCTGCTTAGGAGAGAGGCACTTTATTTCTCATTTTTTCTGTGGCTGTAAGAGCATTCACACCATGCACAGTGAAGATTTTTTAATTTATTTCTTTTTAATTTGAGAAGCAGGAAAGAGCCAGGAATCAGTATCTGGTGTAACGCCAGAGCACTGGAGAAGCACTGAGGACAAGTTTTGATATGTTTACTCTGATAGTATTCCTTGGGCAAGGATCAATCCCCTCAAATCAGAGACATTGTAAACAATAAACTGTAAATACAGCTAAAATCAAATACACTGATACCCTTTAATTTTATCCAGGACTGGATTTAGTCAAATCCAGGTCAGATTTATCCTACATGTAACTCCAGTAACAGCAGTAAACGCTGGCCCAGAGAGGAACTCAGTGCATTTGCTTTACCGTACTGACAAATGGTTTATGGAAACTGCAAAACTGCTAATGCAAGCACAAGTGGAAGAGAGGATGCAACCTCACAGCAATCCCCTCTCCATGGTCACCATGGCTATTTGTGCTTTGTTCCACTCTATTTACAAATTATTAAACATATTGACCACAGTTTCATGTTTTAAAATCAAGAAGGCAAAGAGTCCATTTTTATTACTTTATTAACTTCTTTTATTTAACCTCGTAATAAAACTACTCAACTGTGTGGTGAAATCTCAATTAAAATTTGCCTTAACTCCAGGAGCCACACAGGCAAATGCTGCAGTAGTTATCAAAGTTGGTTTCCTAGTAAAAGCTGTGCTCAGTTATCAGATTCTTTTATGCAATACATAGATCCCTGCTTTCCAGCCGGCATCGTTTCAGGAGGTGGTTTGAAAGCTTTCAGGCTCTCCCAATGATTGCTTCACTTTTCTTTCACAGCAATTACAGTCTCTTCATTTAATTTCAATGGAAACTTTAGCGTTTTAGACCTTGTCCATGTAGCTGAATGCTCATCTCTGGATCTTATTTCCAGTCCTCAGGAGGACTGGTTTTGATGACCTAGTCTGATTACAGCATCTTTGACAGCTTTAAAGGAATTTGCTCTGGGGAAGGAGACAGCTGCTGCTCTGATGCAGGATTTTTCTAAGCAGGCCTCCCAAGCTAGACATGTCAGTGTGAGATGCTGCCTACGTTTTTCATTGTGACCAAAAGGTATGTCTAAAAAAGGTTGTGTGTTCTTGACTGCATAGGCCAGTATACAGAGAGCCTTTATAATTAAACTGCTTAACCTGTTTCTGTCAAAATGCTGCAGCTTCTTGCTTCTTTTCCCTTATGTTGTATATTCAGCCTCTCTGAAAACTGTGGGCCAAATCTTTGTTCTGTTGTAAAGTGGCATTGCTCCTTCAATTTATACAGACTTCAGGTCAGGACCAGTGTCTTTACCAGTATCTGGAGCTCTTGTACAGCTCTGGTCTTAAACAAGACTTATGAATATGAGCACATTATTTATGAACTCCAGTAACCTTTATTAGGAGCTGCAATAAAATCTCACAATAGACTTTTTAGAATTGAGTCAGTATAAAAGCAATATGATAACCTGTTGCCCTAGAGCCCTTTTTTTCCATGAATGTTGAAAACAAGATAGAAAACATTTCAGTTCCCAAACAATTCTCTTTACCTCCAGAAAGGAGGTCTGATCTAACATAGTGTGAATTGGGAAAGCTCTGTTTTCCCTTTCTAATGACATTCCCAAACCTGGGAATTTAACTCCATTTTGCTCAGATAAAGCACCTAGAGTGAATGGGTCATTATTCAGACAGAAATGTTTTGCAACAGAAAATTTTGACAAATATTTGAATTTGCAAAGTTCTATATATTCATCCTGGAGAAGCTACTTTATTTTTTGGGAACCAAATAAAGCAACAATTTCAGATAGAAGGGCCAGAACTAATGCTGCATGTACCATTGGGCAGAGCCAAGATTTGGGAGAACTCATCCTCAAGAAATCTTCAGCCTTGGTTTTGTAAAATGCATGAGCAGATGGCTTGGAGGTTTGAGGGGTGTCTGGTAAACTGGAGCACTGGCTTCTCCTCTCCAGTGCCAGCCCATTTGCCATGCAAAACCCTCAGCTTTGATTAGCCTGGGGCTTCTTGGTCTGCTTCTGTAACACTGATGCTGGTTCACACTAGATCCTCCCAAAAGAGATGACAGAGTGGTGGCTCCAGGAGCCACCTTCCTGTGGATTTAAGAACTCCTCTCCCCTTCTAGTGTCTGTGTATTTTTTTGTATGTGCTTTAGCCTAGGGACGTTTTGCATCTAAGAAAAATGTGTGGGTTTTAAGAAAGTGTGTTTTTCATGATATACCCATCTACGTGTAACAGGAGAGGCACCCAACACCTGGATCAGTCATCACAGTCTGGTGGCAGACTGCAAACAGGTCTGCAGCATTTGCTACTACCATGACAATGACAGGCAAAGCCATCCAGTAAAGCCTGAGGCTGGAGGAGCAGGTGAGAAGTAGGCTGGTTACTGGGCTCAGAAATGGGAATCAGGTGTTGTTGTGCAGAGGTGGCTGAATGTGAGAAAAATTCACGTATAGAGAAGCAAGTGCGAAGTAGACAGATACTTTCTTCACCCATGTGCTGCAAGCAGAGTACATTACTCTGTAGATTATTCAGACTATATTATTCAGAAGTGTCAGAGCATTAGAAGTGCCAAAAAACCTTGAAATTCATCACTTCTAATTAGCTAGTGATAGCAGTCCAGGCACTGAGAATTTGACAGTGAAATTACTTGTCCTTTTGGCAGAAGCCGGTAGAGCCATAGCTCAAGACAACAGAGTGCCAACCCTGCATTCAAATTTTGCCTGTCACAGTAACCTTACTTTAAACAGAAAGTTTAAATTTCTATTTTTTTAAAAAAAAATAGAAATTATTGCTTTGGTCACAAGAAGCTTGATATCCACATTTTGGGATCAAAAATACTTTGTTCTGGTCTTTGTGCTTGCTATTGCTTTACTTATCCAAACAGAAATGCCATTATACCTGGACTAATGAATTTCCATTCACTGTGATATTCTGTCAGGGCTGTAAGGAGAAAGGCAGCTTGGTCAAAGTGCAGAGATAAGTTTTGCTCATTTAGTGGAGATCTATCAGTCCCATGGATGTGAGTGGCAGAGGTGAAATCCTGCCTGGGTTTCACATGCAGAACTCTTAATTGGAGTCAGTGGCATTGGATTGTGGAGTGGGTAACAACCAGGTGTCCTTTTACCTTCTTTTAGAAATGCTGCACAAAATAAAAATATACATGTAAAGAAAATATGACAGTCAAACAGAAGGCAACTTATCTGTAAAGAAGTCTTATAGCATCCCTTGCTAATAGCCTTTTGATTTGGACTGTCAAATATACCATCAAAGAAGTTGGCACTTTCCAGCTCTGGCACTATCCACGCAGCAAGTGACAAAGTCTGCCAAAAGCAGGAGTGTCAGTAAAAGGTGTTTCAGGTCTACAGCCTCAGAGGTGTCACAGAGACAGGAGAGAACTTCTGGAGAAGAGGAGTGGTGACACCACCTTTTCAGCATCTTCACTTCAGAGCTGGAAAGAGCCTTTTGGCCCCGTATGCTCCAAAAAGAATCTAATATTTTCCCAGCTTTCCAATACACGGGGAGAAATGGTAACACCTTAAAACAAGGTAGGAAATATAAGAACATTCTAGTCTCAATATTTCTCCCAGAAATGCTTGCTAGAGAGGGTATAATGCATGAAAGAGAGAATGCAAGACACAGAACTAGCTATCTGTATCCAAAAGTTTGGCCTCTGTCAGAGAACAGCCACGTAGTCAGAATCACATATAGGGCCAAGAGCTCAGCTTCAATGCTCCTTCCTTCAGATGTTATTAATTCAGCTTCTCTACAGCTGTACCATGAAGCTTTATTCCTTGCCTTTGCATTTGTCTGGCTTTAAAAGAAAAGGCAACGTAATTTCCATTGTTTCGTTGAGGAGACTGATTGAAAGCTCATGCATTTGAGATGATGAAAAATATGTTGATGAAAAGTCTCCACACTGGAAAGAAATGCATTTGCTGAAGCCAAGATGATTCTGACCAACTTACTAATTTAAGCTGAGAGGTTTCCCAGTCCCGGACCAAATTTTCAGTAAGAATGAAGGAGAGAATGGGGGAGAAAGAGATGGAGCTGAGCTGTTACAAGGCAGCTAATAACAAGCTATATCCTAGGGGCATTGCATTTGCAGGATCTGATTCAAACCTGCCAGGGATCAGAGCTGGACCTTGGTTTCCCACTCTACTCCAAAAGCATATCCTGCTCTCAGCTACCCCATTGCAGGACACAAATTGTCTTAGTGTGAGCAGGATCCTCCAACTCTCCTGCAGAAATGCAAAGGGATACTCTGCTTTGGAATGAAAGCACAACTTAAATCTTCACCTTGCCTGTGCAAAACATAACTGGTTTTCAACCTGACTTATCGGTATGTGTCCACAAGTGTTCTTTGATGTTTTGCCTGAATTTCCCCTTGCTTATTTTCCTTGTCTCAGCTTAAATTGAGATGCAATTGAGTATAGGTTCCAGAAACACTCAGTCAGTTTTGGAAATTGTACCAATTACTCTTTGTTAAACCAACATGTTTTGCTCTGAAATCACCAGTCTCCAGGGCTTGGAGAGGTGGAGGAGAGAACTATGTACTAATTACAAAAACAAATATCATCATTAAAAGACTTAACATTCATGTAAAGCAGCTGCCAGTGACAGAGGGATTTGCCACTTGTTTTTTATAATCATTATCATCCAATATCACCATGCAAACGCTCCCCAATTCATGCATTTTTTTATTCATTTGGGCTTTTCTTACACTTCAGTCTGTTCTTTTCTCCATTTTTCTGTTCTTCTTTCATGCTATTAATCTAATCTAATCCCCTTCCAAGGTGACACTGCAAATGGAGCTCAAGAGCATTCACATCAGTGCCTTCAAATCATCTTATGTAGTAATGCCCGTCTCTAGGTGCTTTGGGATTCCCTCAGCTTCTTCCCTTCACATTGCTCTCAGTTCCTCTTGCTGCCCTTCTCAGGGCCAGTTTGGCATAAATGGCTACCAGGTTTCTAAAATCCTTTAAGGACAGACAGTCAATTGGATTCTTTTGATATCTGGGATTTAGACAAAACCACTAATCCCCTTTTGAGGCTATATCCTGCAGTCATCCTAGCTGGATTTCTCCTCAGGTCAAAGCTCACCTGGGAAAATGGGCAGAAAACCCCAATCAACACAACAGTGAGAACAAAGCGATTACTACTAAAATGGAACTCCTGAAGATAATATCACTTTTTTCTCTTTCTAAGGAGTTTTCTTTACATGCCTTTTCTCTTTCATGCCAGCTCAGAGGTCCTCCTGCTGGCAGTGGGATCCTCCCTGTTAATCTCATGGCTGACAGCAGCTCTGCCATCAGCAGCAGCCCAAACGCTTTAAGTTCCAGTTCTACTCCTTTTTGTTCCTAAAATGTAATAAGTGTGTGACAAAACCTAACTCAGAATTACCCCACTCACTCCAACCCTGTCCATGTCCCACATCCCACATCAACAGGACTGACTGATTTGGATTCAGGGAGCCAACAGCAGATATTAGCATTTGGTTACTTGGTAACTCTTATTTGATCAATACATGTTTTACATTTAAGATCCCAGTGACAGGATGATCAGAATAAATTAGAAAACCTCAAGTGTAACAAACCTAATGGCTATGGGACCTTTCTAAAATAAAAATGCATGTTGAATCAGAAATAATAGCTTGGTTGCAATCTCAGGAGTCTAATTATGAAATGGTTGTGGAATAATTCTGTAATTATTTACAAAGTTCATTTCAGCAGCCAAAAATTCTCTCTATGTTTACTATATATCATCACAAGTCCTCTGTGGTTATTTGTAACATCTACCCGGAAAGACACATGAATAAGAGAGGCAATTTTAAGAAATGGAGACAGATCTATGCTTTTTATAAGTCAATGGATCCATGCCAGGGATGAATGGAGACCAGGTTCCTCAACAGAGCTAAATCATTTCCAGTCAGTCCAAATAGAGCAGAAATTGCTGGGCCGTGCAGTGTGGATGTTCTCACCATATTGCAAAACCCTACAACACTTCTGCTCAGTGCTTGTGTTTTTGCCTTAGAAAAGAGCCCAATTCAAACACAGTACTGTGCATATTGTGGATTTGAGACTGGTGCCACAGCTCCAGCAAAATAATCATTGCTCTGAAGGACCTCCTACATTGTTCCCCTGTACTCAGCACTGGTGAAGGCCACACCTTGAGTCCTGTATTCAGTTTTGTGCCCGTCACTACAAGAAAGACATTGAGGTACTGAAGTGTGTCCAGAGAAGAGGAATAGAGCTGGGGAAGGCTCTTAAGAGAAGCAGCTGGACAAGCCACTCCAGTTTAGATTGTAGAAAATGAGTCTCACTTTCTACAACTACCTGAAAAGGGGTTGTAGCCAGATGGGACTTGGTTTCTTCTTCCAAGTAACAAGCAATAGAACAAGAGGAAATGGCCTCAGGTTGCACCAGGGGAGGTTTAGATTGGATATTAGGAAAAATTTCTTCACAGAAAGGGTTGTCAAGTGTTGGAACAGGCTGCTCAGGGAAGTGGTTGAGTCACCACCCCCGAAGGTATTTAAAAGACATGTAGATGGGGCACCTGGGGACATGGATTAGTGGTGGGCTTGGCAGTGCTTGGTTAATAGTTAAACTCACTGACCTTAAAGGTCTTTTTCAACTTATTCTGTGATTCTAGATCCACATATAAAACCATGGCTCTGCCTTCAGAAATTAAGTCTGTTGTGATGGATCAGATGGCTGCATGTGATAATACCATCGCTATCTACTTTTTGCAAAGATTAGCAATCCAGTCCCAGACCTGAGGAAAAACACACCTGGATACACAGATCTGTGGGAATCACAGGAATTAATAGATATACAATAGGAAAATGTATTGCTTTCAGCCTGGCTGACTGCACACGCTGAGTGTTATCAGACATCTTCCCATTCAGTGCTCTGTCTCCATTATGCTTTCTTGTTCGCTTTTTCCCCCCTCCCCCCGAACTTTACCAAGACACCCCATTTTGCAGTGACACCAGACAACAGATTAATCATGACTTTTCAGGATGTGGAATGGAAACATGCAGTCCAAAGAGCTGATTTTTCCTTGAAGCTGGGATTTATACAGTGCTTTATTTACTGGAAAGTTGAGGAGCAGAAATAGTGTCATATGACACCTTTTGGGCATCCCACAACTTTCAGAAGTAAATCTGTTTCTCCAGAGGCAGAAAAAGGAAGGAGGCAACAGCCAATTGTATTCTGTGAGTCAATTTGCCTTTTTATTTCCCAGTGTGCTCCCTGACTAGGGGAAAACCACTCTTGGCAAATACAAAACGTACCTTGCTTCCAAAAGGTGCCTCTCTAAATTATTAATCAAGAGTACATAGAACCGTGAAAGGTGGAATATTGAACAAAGGCTCAATTGACACTCTGGAAGTTGAGGAAGATATGGAAGACTCCTCTCTAATTTATTTATTCCTTTTCTGTTCTGTTATCTTGATATGCTGCTTCCAGTTACCACTGCACCCTGCACTGTATGGTATTACGTGATTTTGTTTTCAGATTGTTGGAGATAAAGTTACTTCATTATTAATATATATGCACTGTGCATATCCATAAATATTGAATATATACGTGTGTGTAAACCTACTGGAAGTGTTAATAGTTAAGATAAACGAAGTCCATTATTGCAATGAGTGACTATCTCTATGACCCTATTTGCAATAAAACCAGATTCAATGATATGAGAAAATTGCTAGGTTTCAGAATAATTGAACGAGGCCAGATGAATCCTCACAAAGGCATCATTTACAAAGTACTTTGCTTGTCTAAAATATTTTTTCCTGCAGAAAGAAATGGAAAAAGAGTTCATATGGTTACATGGTTATCCTATGAGTGTAAAATTGTTTTATCATGTTATGTTTATTTCCTAGACATCTTCCACTGGGGTATTGCACAAAAAATACTGGCTATGCAGTTAATTCCTTTGTGTGGACTGTTCGTATTTATTCTCTGGGAAGTCAATCATGTTTTGTTCAGGCTTGTCTTGCTTTTCTGCTGAGCAAACACTTAAGCAACCCTTTTCTTGTAAAAACTTATTTGCATATACAATATGCACCATTCAACATCGGTGCTACACAGAGAATTGAAATGTCTTTTCTTTCCCTCCTGTGTACCATGGGAAGTAGTGGAGTTCTTTCTGAAAATGTGGGTGTTGCTCTTTAAGACTGCAGTATATTGTTCATGTTTAAGGACTGCATCAGTAGTTATAGATAATTTTAGTTTGTCTTGTATTGAAAGCCTGGATAGATTTTTACTATTAAATGTTCACAGCAAAATGCTTCCAAGAAATCTACAGACAAAGACTTACTCACAGCAATTATCCGCTGAATAAATCTGAATAATGAATACATTCAAAAAAGTCACTATCTATTTGTGAACAATTAGCTGAAAGAAATAGAGGTGACACTCACAAGCTAAATAATTCATTTATGAATTATTTGTCCAGCTTTGCTTCTGACATATGTTGCATGAAATGACATCAAAGCTTAGATAAAAAATTACTTTAAAAAGAAGGGCAATGTTAAAGGAAATTCTTCCAGCTTCCAATACAGAAATCATCCCACTATCACAATGTATTTATTATCAGTGATTTTGGAGGCTCGTGAAGTTATTTTCCTGGAATCTTTTTCTTCATGCAGTAAGCTGTGTTTTATTCCTAACATATAACCAATTTTAGGTTGTTAGACTGCAATCAAAAGCACTTAGTAGGAATGGAGCTGTCCCTGTTATGAGATTTGAACTCCTGACATCTTTATCCACTGGAACTTGAGTGCACAGGTAACTACTAATTATTCAAGCATTGACAACCATTACTATCAATATAATTAATACATTGTGGGATAAAAGTGAGAATGGCACTATGAAATGATCTTTCTTGACATTTAAATAACAATCTTTCATGAAAACATTTATAAACTGCCTCATTATTTTTCAATCATATGAACAGAAAATTTGTTTACATTTAAATGGAATCTAGAACTCAAAAGAAATGGTTTCTGGATCAAAAATTATAAATGTTGTCTCCATATGTTCATTTCTTGAAAACAACTAATCCCACCAACTCTTCTGCATGTTTGTTGTTGTTGTTGTTTTGATTGTTCGTTTTTCAGGGGTTTTTTTGAGAAATTACCAAAAAGTTTTTGACCCATTGCTTAGAAAACTGTGAGACCTTTCTTGTAACAAAACCAGACTCAGTGAAAAAGAAAAGAACAAGATTTTTTCATTCAAGTCTAAAAGTTCACAATCTCACTGCCTCTCTCTGCAGGAATAAGAGACTGTAGAGAACAAGACCTTCTTATGTGCCTTGCTGGATGACACTAGTGAAAATAAATGAGACAATGCTCATGGAGAAAATCAAAGCTAGATGAAGACTAGAGTGACTTCCCTCTTCACACCTCCATCAGTTTTGGTGGCCAGAGCAGGCAGGTAAATTCTATCTTACATTAGTTAGTAGCAAGTAATTATCACAATAGGAAGAAGGAGGAAGCAGAGATGCCAGGGACCATGTTTGATAGGATTTGTCACCTTTCTGTCCAGCATCTATTATGAACAAAATTTTTAAGAATACCTTTTCCCTGCCAAAAGCCAGCTTAGATATTCCAAAATAACTTCTGTGAAACACTTTTAGGACACACCAGACTGAGGATTTTGAAAGCATTTCACAAGCCCTGCAGCTGTGAGCTGGTCTCAGCATGTGGAAAACCCTCCATCACCCCAATGCACAGGAAAGAGAAGGTAAGGTAACTCTCTCCTGGTGGCTTTTAGATATGGTGCATTCAGTGAAGAGCCCTAAACCAGCAAAATCTCTTCTTCTCCACATTGATTCTGATGTCACTACTGAGAAGGGCAGGGCTTGAGGATAGCAGGCTCGTGCAGAGGCTGAGCTGGAAGGCAGCAATGCTTGAAGGGTCTGCTGACCCCACATCAGCCTCCTCTGCTGTGCTGGCCCAGTTTTCTCCAGGGAAGGATCCCAACCCGTTCCCCAAAATCCCTGAAAGAAGGTTAAAACAGTGTAACCCACAGAGCTGCTGTGTCCCCTGGTTTCTACTGTCAATTTGAGCATCTTGCAACCCTCTCTCCACTGGGTAGTTGCAGAACAAGGGCAGGTCTAAGCATGTCATGGGAAAATCCATCCAACCATCTGGAAAAAAAATCCCGAAAACCACTATAGTATTTTAGACATGTTAGTGCAAATAATTAGCTCCATGAAAAGAACAACGAAAAAAGCACAAGCTTATGCTTGCAGCAACAGTAAACCACCATATTTCATCAGTCATGGCAGGTGTTTCTGACTAAAAATTTTATATTTGATGATGACCAGCCTTCATCATTTGACAAGGGGCTGTTAAAGCCTTTTGAACAGTAAATCACCTCTTTTCCCATCAATAATTTTATTATAATATCTGTGGAAATGTCAAATGTTAAAATCCCACTTTATTACTATAGTAATGGATTTAATTTGTAAAACATATAAAATGAGACCGTAACTGTGGAGGGAGATATATGTGATCCCACTACATCCACATAATTTCCTGATAGCTTTACCCATGTATTTTGAAGGATTAAAAGCAATCCCACTTATAAGATTTTTGAGATTGGGATTGGATTCTGGAAAGGAGATCAACATGTAGCATTTATGACAAAAAAACTCAGCCCAAATGTCACATTTACAAAAGAAAAAACAAAAAAAAACCCTGTAGGTGTTTATCCGTGATTTGCTTCATTCAGGCCCTTTCCTGTTGCCAGGAAAGCCCTGTTTCCCAGCTGCACAATCAGTATTATTAATATGTGCTATTTTTGGCTACTGAGTACATTTCATGTAGCGTCATCCTTCCCATGCCAACACTGGTATGAAGGGTGGAAACTCTTCTTTCCACTCCTCTGTCATTTGTTGCTGTTCCCATGTGCTTGGTGGTGCTGCCTGCTCCGTCCTCACTGCAGTGGGATCTTCAGACGACTTTCCTTCTGACTTCCTTGAGCAAGTGGGTTTCCCTCCAAAGCTTCATGTGGGAGGTTTCATGTTGCCATCCAGAGTACATGTCCCAGATATGTCCAGTCCCACCTTCTGATCCTAGTGCAGAGGAGCTGCCGGTAAGTTATCTTTTGATGGGCAATAGGGTCCTCATGTCTGGTTCCTGAAGGTTTTTACAAATGGGTTGTTTTAAAGGTCATATAATTTTCCAGCTATCACTTTGGTAGGTTTCCAGCTCTTGTTACGATATGTTAATGCCAGGTTTCTGTCTGAGGGGAGAATGCATTATTTCTTCTAACACTGTGTAGCTTTGACTTCTATAAGTTATTAAAGCCTAGTAAATATCATAAAACTACTTCCTTTTTAAGGTCTTCCTTGGCTAGGTGCTACCCAACCAGCTAGTTGTTTAATGTGTTTCTCTTCTGATATGATGTCACTGTTAAGTGTTTGGAAAAGCTCATATGGACAAAAGCTGCACTTGGAGTTATAAATCTCTTCAAATATAAGGTTCGGTTTCCTTGGTTGTGCCACAGGAAGAGCCCTCATAGCTAAAGCTATAACCACCTCTAACCTGAGCTGGGCTGTGTCTCCCTAAACCTGTTTCATTTTACACAGGATAATCAAATATTCATTATGTGAATAAGTGTGTGTGTGTGTGTGTGTGGCTGTAGCAGAGTGATTAGGGTACTCACCTGGTAGATGAGAGACCCTGTTCCCTGTGACCGTTCCAATGAATATTTAAGTGTTACATATTAAGTATTCATTGGAGCAAGGATAGGAGCAGACTACTGCCACCCCCAAGGGAGCACCCAAACACCAGGCTGTAAAGTCATTCTTTCCTTCTTTAGCTCAATGAATATTTAATTATTCAAGGCCAAACAAGACAGCTTTAGTGGCAGATACTGAGATTCCCCGTTCCCATATGCGCACCATAGCTCTGGTGGTGAGGGCGTGTATATGAGAGATGTGGGTTTGTATTTCTTTGGAGGTGGAAAGAAGTTGAATCCAGGTTTCCCACACCCTGAATGGAGTTTCCAGCTTCTGAGCTGATGAATGAAAAATACAGCACTCCAACACACACTGTTCACCATCATGAGTCAGAGGTGCTATGACACTAAGATCAGAGAAAGCATCCTTATCAGTGATAAAGATGGTTTTATAAATCTCTCAGGCGAAAGCATCAAAGCTGAAGACATTCCTCACTCCATGGCAGTTCCATCTGGCTATGTTATGTGCATTTTGGAGGTTACCCAGAGTGTGACGCATAAGAAAACATATTTATCTTATTTACTCTGGGGTCTGACACCCTTAGACTGTGGTTAATGGGACTTAATCCTGATTCTGCAGCCCAAGGAGTGGGTGTGTGAAAAGGTGAGTGTGAGGAAAGCACTCACTGAGTAAAGGCAAGGGAAGGGTGTTTAAGTCTAAAAAATGACAAAAGTAGAGAGAGAATTGAGGAGTAGAAAGATTAAAGCGAGAAGAAAAACATGGAATAGGGAGCATGCAATCACTGAGTAGGGAAATGACACACAATGGGATAAAAAGGAGCAGGGACAGTGAGCAGGAAGGCACAAACAAATCATCTCAGAAATAATATCCTTTACCTAACAGAGGAAGAGAGGGAAGAGAGAGAAAGGGCTAGAGAAGATGACTTCAATCTTAAAATATGGAGAATCTCTACCACACACTTAAGTCTTGGAA
The DNA here is from genome assembly GCA_013396655.1 of Campylorhamphus procurvoides. Taxonomy (NCBI): domain Eukaryota; kingdom Metazoa; phylum Chordata; class Aves; order Passeriformes; family Dendrocolaptidae; genus Campylorhamphus; species Campylorhamphus procurvoides. The sequence goes on along the minus strand of WBMV01001117.1, from coordinate 474,999 downwards.
AAGTAGAAAATTTGCTGTTTGTTCTCCACTTCCGAAGAATGGTGGGTGTCTCTGAACTAAGATGCTTTGAATTCACTTTGTGGAGTTGACTGTGGGAGCATTCCTTTGCAGAAGAGTGACTTATTACTGTTATTATAACTCTGCTTCTTGTAATTTCAAAGAATTCACAGTATTATGATTCTGTTGTCAAAGACTGGGGCTTCCAAACAAAAACCAGAGCAACAACATAACTGCGATATCGAAGTGCAATTAAATTACCTTCTTGTACCCATCAGGATGGTATCCAAACCCAAGTCTGCTGCACAGTCCCAGTTGTTCAAATGGCAGCACTGCATTCCAAATAGAACTGCTTAGATTTCAAAGGTTCTCCAAATTACATGGTTCATGTGGTTCATGTATTTTGTACCACATTTATGTCCACCCACCTCAAGGCTGTTGAGCAGTAACCTTCAGCAACCGTTCACTACAATTTAGAGAAATCCTCTCTGAACAGTTTGCTGTCCATTATTTTGACTAACCTTTTCCCTGAGAATACAGCTTTAGAGTACTAAATATCTATAACATGAAGGAATATCCCTATTGCCTTGCCATAAATATTACAGTGGTCTGACTATAAATGTTAAAGCAGATGAGTAAGATACCATGTTCTTGAAGGGACACAGTAACACACAGCCACAAAAGCTCAAAACTTCACCTAGACACATTAATCCTGTTTGAATGGCCATATGTTTTGTTCAACTCTTTAGACAGATGACAGTAGCTATCCTGCTTCAATACTGAGGAAAAGGCCACCAGCGGACCAAGCTGTGGGGGAAAAGCGGAAAGTAGAGAGAAGGGTTCGATTTCGTGAGCCAGAAGCCATTGAATATGGTATGCTCAAGCTATTAAGCCTTTTGGCATGACCTTTCTAGCTTTTAACATCCACCCTGTCTGTCCACATCAGTTTCCTCCTCTGATAATGTTATTTGTGATTTTCAGCTCCTCATGGAGGAGAGGATGGACAATTTTTGCTCTGTGCTCTGCAGAATTGCATCTGGTCCACTTGCCTGCCTGCCTGCCTGCCCTGGGAGGAGACAGGCCCCTGCATCACCCTCAGCTGTTCACACAGTGACCTCCTGAGTCAGCCCCCAGAGGGATCACTGTAGACCATGGGTTTGACTGAGCCCCAGCGCTACCCCAGAACCATGTATCCACTCATAGAAAGCATTTCAGACAAAATTTAAACATGTTGATGTCACTCTGGGTAACCAGGGTGTAATGGTGAGGAGGGAGCCAGCCCCTTCATGGTTCGGAGAAGCATGCATGCCACAGAATCCAATAGCAGCTTGGATGTAATAACTTCTGCCAACGAAGGCACCCAAGGAATGACACAACTAACCAAACCCCTGGACTTTTCATTCATGAGCCGGGATAGCAGTTTGCAGATAGATCAACTGGGAGTGACCTTAAGCAGAGGTCTCACACAAGGATCCAATTTGCACTTCTGCACCTGCTATGTGCAATACCAAATAAGAACTATTTTACATTCTGACTTTCCCAAACTGATCCAACTAAGAAAATTGTATCTATTGGTAGAGAACTAAAATGTTATGGGTTTGATACATCAGCAAGTGAAAACACAGGTGACAGAATGGTAACATTTCTGTCAGCCACCTGCTTGGACTGATACAGCTTCTGAAAAAAAGGCTTAGCATCTGCTGAGGTGTCTGTAAACAGAAACCTCGTTTGTTTGGCAACACATTGTTTGGGATGCCTCCTGACACAGGAGGGGAAAGCTATTTCTTGATAAGGCTGTTACCATGGCCTGGGCTTTCCCATCAAAACTGAACCTCTGGAAACACTCAGTGCATCAGCCCTACTTGTCTAAAGCTCATCTGACTGCTCAAGAGCAGGATCCTGATGGGAGTTATTAACTCCCTCAGTTCTGTGCCAGAGTCCCTGCTCCTTATCAGTGCTGGTAATCCTGCAGTCAGTCCAGCCCAGGGGGACCAGGCTGGTATCCCACTGACTCTTCAGCACAGCCATGCTGGAACTCCAGAGAGCTGCAAGGATGGAGCAGAATGTCTCTTTTTCATGAAGACATGAGAAACGTTCCAATCCATAATTAGCATTCTGTGTTGCAAACAGTCTGCGATTTAGATTATTTACTGTTTGTCCACACATTATTATTAACATTAAGACTGGTAAAATGAAAGTTTCTAGCACCATGGAAATTTTTCCATTTTATGGACTTTTCATCCTGGATTGTGTCTGGGCCCTGGCTGCCAAGCAGAGGCATTTCCAGGATATTGTTGGATAAAAGTTAATCTGACAGTGAGCCTTGCTTTCTTAAATTTCATTCTTCTCTCAGCCTTCCTTTCTAAAAATTATGTGGAATAGGGAGGGTTTTTTGCAGGAGCTGATTACTGACCTACCTGAAACAGCAGCAAACTCTGAACTCTTCCATACCATAATTTTTTCTCACCTTCCTGGAGTGCACCTGCATCTGCATGTTTGCATGGAGTGGATAGAGCCTCATCCAGAGCCAAAAGTGTTGTAAGAGGTGGCTCAGCATCTAAAAAGTGACAGGCAATTTCAGAGACACTGCTTGGTGCTTGCTTTCTTGCTCACGTGATGCCAAGAGACCTTTCCAGGCGTGTAAGAACATTTTCATTCTGTTTTCTAGCTATTTCCTGCTGTGACTACGTAGTGGGTAAGTTGAATTTTCACATTGTAACGGTGAACCATCCACAGCATTAACCTGAGTTTGCTTTTGTGGCTGCTGGGATGCACTGTGCAAACACACGCTCTGTATACACAGCATTTCGTGCTGTCAGTGGTTGTTGCCTTTTCTTCTCAGCATAAGCAGCGCAAGGTGCTGATGAGGTCTGGTGCAATTTTAAACAAGACGTCTAGTAAGACAAATAGTGGAAACAAAAATGAAATCCCTGAAGCTATTTTTAATTTAAATATAATTAATATATTTTATGGCAATAGAATAGGTACAGGTTTTTCACTAAGATATGCAAGGAAAGCACCCCAAGCGAAACAATAGTTCTCCCTGCTGAGTTTTGTGTGTGGGGAAGAGACAATTCATTTATATGCTGGCAGCAGGGTAGAAATAATAAAAATAACCTGGTTTTTCTTTATTTTCTTTTTTTTTTCATTCGAGGCCAGACAGCCTCAAGAAAATGTGTGTATCTGGATGTTCTTATGATGGTGATAATTTCTAGAGGCCCTGGCCAACATCCAGCCCCTGATGTATGCAATGCAGTGAGAGGAGAGGGGTAGATATATACATGTATGTATGCACATGCAGACCCATAGTGTTGGGAGGCCAAAAAGCCTCCCAGGCAGATAACAGATAATCCCATATTCTCTAGTTATTGCTGTTGTCTGGGAAGAGGGGTTGTATGCTCATGACAATGGAAGCATCAGCCAAAGCAGTTACTGGGCTAGAAAAAAGGTACTATAGGCAGGAAACAGCCAGGTGGAAAAGCAAAGATCAAAAATTCTTCAGGGGACAGTGGGAATGTGTACTCAAGACAGGAACTGAAACAAAATCTACTGTATCTGGGTCCAGTGGTTTTCTCAAATGAGTTGCCATGAGACTGAGCACGTCTGTGGTTGTCTGTGCTCTTCCAAAAAGCCATTAAACTACAAAATTCAAGCAATAAATTTCTACTTCTAATCTAGAAAACTAAACTTAAATTTCAGCACAAAACTGTAGTGATGTGTTGAAGCTGTTGTGAGAATAGCTGCTTTTTGTACATTATTTACTTTTTATTCACAGACTGAATATACTTCCTAATTTTGCAGATTGGGAGGATATAAGGAAAACTCAAGTTTGCATTTGAGATCACCCAGAAATTTCACATGGAAAGTAACTTTTGCAAGGTTGAGAGAGGTTATAAGCACTTCATAGAAAAGGGCTGATGTGAAAAGCTGTTCACTTTTCACAGAAAGGTTTCACTGCTCCCATGTGGGTTCATCAACCAGTCCCTCACTGTGAAAGTCAGGTGAGCACCCAATTGAGAACTGTAGCCTGTGGCGTGAGAAATCACAGAAGGGAAATACCAGCTTCCAACTCACAAACCTCTGCAAAATCAGAAAGCGGTGAGCAATTCCCTGGCTAAACACCTTTATATCAACCATTCATAGAATAATGCCAAATAAACAAATTTATAAAAACTGAAGCCTGCTCATAGATAATTTGCAAACAGAAGGAAGGGCTAAATTCAAATGAATAAATTATTTGCTGCAAATAATTCACTCAGATCTATTATGGGACATTGATTTGGTTTCTGCTTAGCTATAAAATGACTGCCTATTAACATTTTACCTTTTCCCCATACACTTTTTGATACATTATTATGTGTTTCTTGCTTGGTTTTATGACTTTTACCTTCCTCTCTGTACATCTGTGTGACAGATTAATTGACTGGTGTGTATTCCAGGGCTCAGAGTAGAAGCTAATTTAAATATGTTACAGCTAATGTTGGCCCTTTACCCATAATAACACACTCCACATTTTTATCTCCTTATTGATTATGTGCATATGGCAGGAAAATAGCTGCATGCTATGGGTTTTATTCAGGCTTGAATTTGGCTTTATACTGCATGTTTAATACTCTAAGTGCTTTATAAAATAGTACCGACTGTGCAATGGCCTTGAAGTCAAACAGAGAAGCCAGATCTGAATAAAACTGGATCCCTGAGGCTCATAAATGGATACACACATGCAAGAACTGGGGCACAGATGTCAGCAACCCAAATGTAGCCCTCTGAATTCCACGTGTGCTGTGCCTGACCCACGGCAGTTTAAACACACTTTAACTGCATTTTGAAGGCAAGAAAAATGTTTACAGGATCCTCCTGCTTAAGAGCAAGTGCAGAGGATGTTCCAGTGTAATTAGCACACGTAGCACTTAGACAGTGGTTAAAACTGCCAGAGCTTTCTAAATAGGTCTTTTGGTTAATGGAGCCACATTTCAGTTCTTACCATATTTAGCAGAAGTCCCAAACAAGCTGAGTTGCCAGGGAAAAAGACAGAAATCTACGTCCTGACTCTTTTTTGGAGCACTTGTGAGCATTAAATAATTGGATGAAGTAGCTTCATATTCTCTTAGTATGTAACTTAACATTTAGCATAAAGGTATAAAGAATAATTGCTGAAGGGGAACTTGAGATCACTCATTAACTATGGTAATCCTGTTCTTATTATATATAATTAAACCCTTTAAATGCTCCATTAGATGATATCTTTTATACTCACCACCCTCCATCAGGAGGTGTGACTCACTATGGCTTAACTGATGTGTATGGAAGCACTCACAACCAGAGCCCTGCATACCCTGCTGTTCCCAGAAAACTTGTACAAAGGCATCAGCAGGGCATCAAATTCGGGAAGTGTTTAAGATGACACTAAAATAACACTGCTTTCTTTTTTTTCTTCTCATCACCATTCAGAAGATGACAGGTCATCATCTGGATTGCCTGTGCTCCTGTGGCTCTCATTTTGTGCAGTGCTGATCCTTGCTGTGAGTCTCTACTACACGAGCATGAAGCAAGATGTCAAAGTCCTGGAGGAATTTCAATCCCGACTTGTTATCTTCTTTCTTCATGTAAGACATGTTGCTCAGAGATGCTGGACTTGGTTTATGAAGCAGTAGCAATGTCCTCCAGCCTGACACTGACCAGTATGAGTCAGTGCAAAGCTCCCAGTCTACTCCAGCCACATGCAAGGAACACATGAGCACCCACCTCACAGAGCAAGAAAATCACCCCCGTTGTGCATCACCCAGCAGCCACTTCTTCTCTTTTTTCTTCTTTGTTTTTTATTTCCACATCAATGAGCAGTGATACCTGTGCCTTGAATTCTCACCAAACCCATGCTCCACCCTGAAAAGCAAATAAGTATCTGAATTTTGTTTCCCATAGTTTATGAACTGCTGATATGAGGAGCAAAAGTAGAGAGAAAAATAGATTGATTTGTGCAGGTGGTAGCAAGGTCTGAAGAAAAGTCTCCTGAGTCTCCTGAGTCTCAGTACCAAATCATCTTTCTCCTTAAGCATCCTAAGAGCTATTGTGCAAAAGTTAAAATAAAGCAGAGCTATTGCACCAACACTGCTCTGGTGGCCAAAGGCTTGACAAGCTGCTATATTTATACACCTGAAATGATTATTAGTAAAATCCCAGCAAAAGGCTTTCTTGTTTCCTTTCACACACTTTTTTTCTCCACCGGCAAGAGCTGTTTCTTAATGATTCACTTGACTCCCAGGTGTGAAAAAGAACACAAAAACTCATTTAAACAGAAAATAGTTTATTTGCCTAACATAACAAATAGCAGCATTGAAACCCAGGCTAATCATCAAATCGGTAGTTTAATCCTCTGTGTTTGATTCAGTCCATAAACCACACAAGCTGACTTGCAGGATTTATGATAGTGCTTGTATTCAGGCAGAGGTTATGCTTTCATGTCTGAGTGTTCAGGGCCTTATATAATGGCCATATGGACTGGTTATGAAGGTGTGGGAGGCCAAGTCCCTTTCTCCCTCCATTGCCCCCCATACTATGCATGTCTCTGAAGGGAATCCTTTTAATGAAGATCATGTGAAATGGTGCTCTGGGTAACTAAGAGGAGAGCAAATGAGTACAAGCTTGTGAGCACAGTTTTTTTGGCCTTAGACTCTGCTCAAGTAGCACCTGATGTGTGCTTGGGGTTATTTAGTATGGTAAGATTGATGTCAGAACTTGTAAGAACTCAAGAAAAGGAAAAAAGAAAAAATAGAGAAAGAAAACAGAGAAGATTAAGAGATGCCTGCAAGACCTTGGCTTGAATTCCTCTGCCATGACAACCACCAAAAAGAAAAAAAAAATGGTGCTTTATTTTCAATTGATTTTTTTTTTTAAAGAGGGTTATATGTCTGCCCCAGCAACCTTCTCCCAAGCAGACCAAGGACTTTAACCAGGAGAGGATAAACAGAAACACATCATGCAGCCTTCTCTCAGGAGGAGAGGGGGCAGCAACTTGATAAAGAACAAGTCAGGAAAATTGCAGCCCAAGACAGAAAGAAGTGTCTTCAGTGGCTGTTCTCATGCTCTTCCTAAGCTGTCAAAGCCACATGCATCTGACACATGCTGGTCTGGGAAGCAGAAGTTGCTGCAGGAGGAGTATGTAGCTCAGGGGTTCTGTGTCCAAACCACTAAGGTACCCCAGCTCAGAGGGTAAGTTTCACCACTGCTTCCCTCCCCTCTCCACTGTCTCAGCCCTGTTGTTTACGTAATAAAAAGAGAGGTTTTAAACTTGTGCGTTGGTGCATCTCTGATGAAGAAGTTCAGATTGGTACCTGGCAGGGCAAAGGGGTCAGTGCAACTCCTGTTTGCATCTTTTGATGTTTAGGACCTTTTTAATTAATGTTCATGTTGAAACTCTTTGGCAAACCAGGGGTGTTCCTTTTTGGCTCTGAACTGGTATGTCCTCCCAACATGTAGATGGTTCCCTCACCCCAAGTCATGGCACTTTGCAGCAAAAATGCAAAGGCTGAGTTGACAAGAGCAATCTCAAAAGCAAGAGCATTAGAGTGATCCCTTCCAGTATGTTAGCAAACTCGTTTCAGTAACTTCAAAAAAGCTGAAGTTAAAGGTAAAACAGGAACTCCTCTAAGGACTGTGAGGAAAAATGTGGAGGTGGTGTGAAGACTGTATCTGTGCTCATCTTCCTGCGCAGCTGCCCAGGAGATGGACCACCTCTCCACTGAGTCTGCTTTAAATGGAAAAAGTCCATGTTTCCCTTGTTCGGGCCCAGCTTTATCGGTGTGAGTGGAACAGCTATCACATCTGGGCTGCCAGAGACATTAAGCAGAGGAATGGCTATTCTTGGCTTTTCATTGGCTCTGACTGGGACAGTTTTGAGCATGGGCAAAGGCAGCACTTGAATTATCTGTTGAGGTCTCACTATGGCTTTACAAGGTCTGTCAGGTCAGGATTGTTTACTGCGGTCAGTCAGGTATGTGGCAGGCTGCACAAAACCAAATTAAATTTGCCTCAAAGCCAGAAGGTTTGAAATAAATAAAAGCTAAATCCCATTCCTGGGAGAGTGGTGGCATTTTGCAGGTGAAGAAACTGAAGCTAAGAAAGTCAATGCATGTGGGACTGAATGGAGGAGGTCAGTAACAAGGCTGGGAATAGGAGGAAGAATTCCAGCTACTGGGCCTGCATTTGTTTACTGCTGCACAACTTCACTGCAGACTTACCTGTTTTAATTCTTTCTCACACTGAAGCTCTTTTCCCCTTCACTCATTCTTTTTAAATCCACACACATATCCTTTTCACTCTCTGTCCCTTCATTCTGTTCTTTGTCCATCACAGCCTCATCCTCACCACTGTGAGCTGGATGTGATTTCTCCTTATTCTTGGTCAATGCTATTTTTCTGTGTGACACCTTTGTGAGTTTGGAGCTCTAAAATTACAAAAAATCAGCAGTTTTGGGTAATGGTAATAATCCCCTTGCTGGCCATGCTGGGTAATCTTTCCCTTTGGTACAACTACTGAGAACTGACCAAGAGAAAAAAAGAAGAGTGAATACAAAATTTATTTGAAGTAGTGGGGATGCTCACCTGAATTCACACTGGTGCCAGCTTGGTGAATTGCCTTAGAAGTCAAGAATCCTGTAGCTAATCACTTCTGAGCAACTTGGAAGTGGTCACCTTTCAGATATAAAAGGGTGAAAGTCATGTAGGACAGGATTCCTACAGCAATTTTTGAAGGAGACAGTGGGTAGGTGTGGCTTCCCAGGAATGTCTGAAGTGGCAGAAGGGCCAGAGGAGAGTAGAAGGAAGTCTGTGAATGACAATGGACTAATGGCAGGGCCTAAGGGTAGAAGTGCTGCCTAATATCCCCTATGCAGTGAGTAGAGTATATAATTAATACATAACAGAAATCAGCAGACCACAGCAAAAGGGTAAGTGTTGTTTTGACACTGTTCAGTACATTCCTGCAGCTGCCAACACCCTCTTCAGGCAGGGCCACCACATCTACAGCACCTGATTGCACTAGCAGGCATATCCATACCCATATGATTAGAGGAGATAGAAAAGGACATAGCAAGATGACACTAGATGTTTTTACATTAACCTTTTGATGCATTCAGCATCATGGCTGGTAAAAGGCAGCCCTAAAGACTGCTTCTAGTCCCCCTCCCTTCCTTTATCTGTCCAATCCTGATAATCTGAAAACAAGCTAATGGAGCAGGAGAAGCCCACAGCAGCAATTGTAATTGTCATTTCTGCCTTTTGCCACTTTGAAGCAAGAAGGGCTAGCAGCCCTGTGACTGTAAAAAGGGTGTTACCAGCTACCCTCAAGAAATAATTCAGGAGCCTCTAAAATAATAGTGTGGACTTGTTTCTTATTAATTCCTTGCTCCAAGATAGTTGTTGGGAACCTTGAGGCCCACCTCTTAAGAGAAAGACTGATGCTACACGAAGAAAATTAACCAGCTGCCATTTAGAAAATTAGCCTGCTCATGCAGCCTATGGTCCCCCTTTACATTTGGTAACAAACTGCCTTTCATCTGCATGCTGACACAGGACTATTTTCTTTTTGCCTCCTACAGCATTAGGGCTCACTCCTGGAAGACATCACCAAAAGGGCTCAGGCAGCTTAGGATGGTGGGTCATATCCTCGGCTACACAACCTGTGGGCATGGAGAGGCTGGGGAAGGAGTACATCAACTAAGACACTGTCACTGACTTTGAGAAACAATTTTTTATCTTACATTGTAACAATTTAAATTCACCTTCAAAGAACAGGCACAGAAATACTGAATTTTCAAATAATTTATTTTTATATATCACCAAATCATAAAAAGCCAATGCACTGTTCAGCAAAAAGCATCCATATATAAAACACATTAACTCCTTATCAGTAATGCTAGAGTGTGTCACTTACACTGAACCCAGTCCAGCTTCTATTAAAGCCAAAGGAAACTGTCAGTGACTCCACTAGCAGAAGGATTGGACTCAGCTAAGTGTTTACAAAGGGCTGTATTAAAACGCTAGTAAAAAGTTTCCCTTTTGAAGCTGTATCAAAACAATAATAAACCTCACTTCCTTTCTGGTTTTGTCAAATACATGCAATTAAAGCTCCAATCAGCAGTCATTACACTGCAAAAGACCATATAAATCAAAGAGAGATAATATTCAAAACAGGCAAGGCTCTACCCTCAGTTTGTGTGTTCCAGCATGGTTGCTCACAGGCTAATCTATATACACCAGCAAGGGATCTCCTCTCTGCTGCTTTCAGTGGTTAAACAAATTATGAAAAAGTGTTCAGTTTTCTCCCCAAATACCCATTATGCAGGGAGCTCTTTAGCAACATAACAAACTAGCTAATCTAGACTCTTATAAAGCTTTTCCCATGTGTCTATAAGATGACACAGTAGCTCACAAATACATACATCACAGGACATACATTCAGAGAGGCTGAAATACTTTCAGGCTCTGCACTGACTCACACGCAAGAAAGATCTGCTTCAGATCTTTGCAGGTGGTATCACACAAAAACCTTAAACTTTTTAGAACTATAGGTGCTAATGAGCTATTTGCAAAAATGTCAAGTCTACAGAGATTTGGAAACAGCCTTTCCATCCCCGAGCAAGTCACGAGCTACACAAGGTAAAGGGCCAATTGTAGGGTATCTGGATGTGGCAACATGGAAAGAAGAGCTTTCCAAAGAAGCCCCTCCAAATCAGGTGGAAATGTCAGCACCTTTACACCAGATACCTGCACAGCTGGCACAGGTGGCTCTCTCCAGAAGCTCACATTAGGTCAGCACATGCTTCAAGGGGATGCTCTGCAGTTCCTGAAGCCACATAAGCAGGTATGGGCTGAGCAGGCCAAAGGCTGAAATGGGTGTCAGTGCTGCCAGCACAAGCACTGCCACTCAGATCCCCTACATCACAGTCTGGCAGCCAAAATCTCACAGGAAATGCACTAATGGTTCTCCTCAGTATCTATTTCTGTTCTGATTGATGCCACTGTCCTGCAAACCTCAGCTGTCCTTGTCCCTGCTAGGAAGAGAAGTGACAAATAAGGCCCAATCAGCTGAATAACAATAAAACCCTCTGTGAAGTGTGCAGGAATGTTTTTGAAGATTAAAGGATCCAGAGGTAGATGTCGTCATTGGAACTGTGTGGGGGGTTTATTGGTGTTTTTCTCTGTTTATAAACCTTCAAAAACCTCTCAGGAGTATCCTTCGATCACAATATATTGATTTCTCAGTTGTGTAGCTAGTGTAGTTTTAATCAGAGGACACTTGACCAGAATTGCTCTGATACCATCAGTCTGCACTGGCTGTGGACCTCTATGCAGTGGTCCTCCCCCTGGAAGGGTGTTCACTACAGAGCTTCTCAGCATCATTTAGCAAACAGACTACTTGCTACTCTAAGAGACTGTGGTTAGTAAGAAGACTGCCACAACACCGTGAAGACAAATGCTGGACACTTTTTTAACAATGATGGTTAGAACTCCTGTACCAACCCAGAAAATGGAACAGGTTAACAGATGCAATATAGATCCAGTGTGTTGCAGGAAGATGTGCTGTGTTTCAGACACAAATTATTGTACTTCACAGGGTTAACGTGGACAAGTAAGTCCCTCTGCTGCAGGAGTGATGGGGTGAAGAGTTCTGGACTGTGTTATCTGGGATACCATGACAGACAGTTTTCAAACATTTCCCTGCCTTAAAATCTATCTAACTCCACCAGGTTCCTTGAGAGACTGCTGGCACCAGCCTTGGAGACCTTCCAGAGTAACATGTCACCCAAATTAGGCCTGGTTTATATAAATGGAAGAATCTGATGTCACACGCCAGAGAGTCTGAATGAGAACAGAGAAAATCTGTGACTGTTTTTCTAATTTTTGGACGAAAGTTTGCCATAGAGACTGCAATTTTTCTCCCATTCATAAATACCCTTCAGAAACTGTATACAGACTGGAGTCAAACTTGCTCAAATCTGGGGGGAAATGAGGGGAAAGTAAGGAGGAGATGAAGAGTAATTTTGTCACAGGACTGTTTACTCACTTGTGTGAGAAATCACCCAGGATGTCGACAGTACTTATGAATCGTCATTCTCACCTCCTGACAGGTTGTCTCAACCCTCACTTTACAACACAGTCAAGTGGAAAGGGGGAACAAAACTTCTCACATTGGGTTTCCACCATATACAAATAATTCAAGCTATTTCAGTGAGCAGCTCTTTCTGCCAAGTACTTTATCTCCTTGACTAATACCAGAACCACAAGGCTAAAACGTTGTTTAGGAATTTCACGCCAAGTAGAAGAGCTCCAACAGGAGGATTTGAGTGGGATCCAGGATAACCTTTCATGTCTAACAAATCGCAGTTGTTGGCTTTTTATTTTGGTGAGAGAAAAAAAAATCCCAAACCAGTATAAAATCATTATTTGACCAGTGTCAAGGGTTATTCACACAGTCCCTCTTGGGTGCCTGTGCCCATTTTTTAGAAATGAGGATCTGCCAGGGAGTTAATAAATGTTAAATCCTAAATCCTTTAGCTATCTATGGAAATAGGATTTAGATTCTCACATGGATTCAGTTCTTTTCACTATTGTGTGCAATAAGAGTTCAAGCAGTTGTGGTCTCTATGAGAGGTAGAGAAGTTTAAGCACTCAGGTGAATACATTCATGTTAATCTACATTTTGCAGTAGCAGTTCAGTTACACTCTTTGGCATGGACAAAAGAAACTAAAGAGAAAGCATTGCCATGTAAATACTTTTATCAACAACAGAATAGAAAGACAGCATCCATTATGCACCTGAACTAAGCAGTACTTGCAATATATTAAGTAAATTCTATACTAACCTCTCAGAAACAAATGTTAAGTCTTCTGAGAGAGTGCAGCTCCCTTCTACTGTCAAGAGAGCATGGAAGTGCTGTCTTCCATGCAGTTGTTATCTTCATAAATTGCCGAGTGGAATTTTGTCATTTCAAAAAAAGAAAAAACAAAACAAGCATAAAAAAATCATTTAGATGTGTATCTCATACTAAAATACAACTCAGGATAGTTTTCCTCTTTCTTATGGAGGACAAAAATAGAAGCATGCACTTCAAGGCATTAGTACCATGAACAAAAATAGTTCTAAAATAATTTCTGTGCTTATCAAACTATATGACCATTTTGTCACTGCAGGTAAAACCTTCCTCTCTTCCCAGACTGCCTAAGCAGAAGGAAAGGACATTTGTGGTCTCCAAAGCAAACATCCCAATGAGATAAAAACGGGCCATTTCCATCAGCAAAGGAAATGGTCCGAGGCACAAATTTAGAATCTGGACACAGACAGAATTAGCTCATTAGCTCAAGGACATTCACACTCAGGCCACTGATACAGAAGAAAAGACAAAAGCTTTCTCAAAATCCAAATTAGTTTGTCACAAATTACTGTAAGTGTTGCTATTATAAATTACTATCTGGATTTTCATTAAATGTATAATTTAAATGGCAAAAGTGATTTTTCATGTAGTATGTTTGGGAGGGCTTTGGAGAAGGGAGATGATAAAAGTCACCAATTCAGTGATAAAAGTCACAAATGCCAGGTTTGTGTGTATTTTGCCGCTGGCATCCTTTTTAAATTTGCTCATTTGATATGGCATCTTCTGAGACCCATCACATAGATCAATATTGAGGGTGTGTAGAAATCCTAAATCCCACAGAAAGCCCATACAATGGCCTGTGGCTCCTACTTCCCTAGTAAAGTGGCCCCACATTCTGCACCCAGATCAGCCTGAAGAGACTCGTATGCAAATCCCCCATTTTGGAGAGGTGGTCTCCAATCATCAGCCTAAGGACTAAGCTGTGTGAGATGCTCACAACTGAGGTTGGACAAATAGGCAATTCAGGGTAACACCAGGACATTATCCAGGTATAGGGGAGAAGTTAAAACACCCGCAAACCCTCATTTGAAACCCATCCCAGCCCTTTGGAGGCTGTACACTGGCCAGTGCTTTCCTGTTCCACTCACATCACATCCACCACTAGCTATCATAACTTATGTTATAGCACAAGTACTAATACTAAGTAAGTTAAAGTGTAGCAAGTTAAGGAATCCTAACAACTACTTGAGCCTAAGCTACCTGTTAAGAGAAGAACCTATATCCACATCACAGAAGAGCAGTGGAATTATTTCTGGTATTTACCCATGTACATTGTACATACACATATACATCCACTTCCTGACACTGAATGGTTTCATGACAAGGCCTGTACACTCAATCATCCCTCACTGGTTATTGTAACACTCCCATTTTAAGGGAGCATAGAATTGCTGCCATAGCACGTGTCTTTCAGTTTTTATAGTAAATCACCTAGTTCTTACTTTTGTGATTCCTTTTGAAAGTTCCCAGCTGAAAGATGCATCATGAATTAGCGGGATAAAATGTTAGAAGCATTCCTGCTCTCGTGAGGAAATTCTGTTCCAAAAAATGGCTTCAATTGTTATCCTGTTATAAAAATAGTAATAAACAGCATTGATCTGAAAGCTCAGGTGACACTTGTTAGCTTAGATTTTTCTAACTCAATGTGGACTGCTGTCAGAGTATTAGTCGGGAAATTAACCACAGATGGTAACCAGGGAATATATTTGATAAACAGAATAATTGTAGTAACACCCCAGTGCCTTGGACAGCAGCATCCAGTTTCAGTAAACTACGTGAGGACCTCCTTGGGTTACTGGCAATTTTCACAGGCCAAGATAAAGACCTTTTGACTGTGGTTTTGGCATCACAGGGAACACAATGACTAAACAGCTGCACTGCACATTCTCCACCAGAAGAGCTCACCGCTTTGCAATGGACAGTAGCAGGAGGGGCTGCATGGACAGAGGCCACAAAGCCTGTTCCCCTTCCACCATGTGACAATAAATAATTTAATCCAACCGTTAACCCAGCACTGGCAAGGCCACCAATAAGCCATGTCACAAAGTGCCACATCTACATGATTTTTAAATATCTTCCAGGGATGGTGACTCAACTGCTTCCCTGGGCAGCCTGTCCCAATGCTTAACAACCCTTTCAGTGAAGACATTTCTTCCTAATATCCAATCTATTAGACCAGATGACTAAAAAAGGCACTCCAACAGTCCTGATGCTTGAATTTTAAATTGGTTTTAACTGACTTCATCTCTGATTCCCTCTTCATGAACTTCTCCTCTGATGTCAATTCACAACTACAAAAAAGCCACTGCTGTAAAGCTTTCAAAGGAATTGCATTCCCTTGTGGGCAGAAATCACGTTGAAAAATAAGACTTCTCTACAGGGAGGTGTGGCCAGCTGGGGCTATAAGGAATGTTCACAGGGCTGGCTCACTGCTTAGAGCCCCTGGAGGGCTTTTTTCTCTAAACCTGAGAACATTTTGGTGGTTAAATACAATGTCAGATTTTATGCCCTAAAATGCTTACTAATTCAGGGATTTGTTTTGACATCAAATTCTGTTTCAATCAAATGCTTAAGCTGGTACTTAACTAAGCATCAGAGAGTCCTCAGAAGACAACAGTAAATCTGCATGGTTGTGCTAACACCAGGCTTGAGCTCCGATGTGGCAGAAGCCTGCCTTCTCTCCCATCTTTCCAATTTACCAGGTCCTAAAATTGTGTATGGTTTGCACTCCTGCTGCAATAAATTCAGTCTCAACTCAAACACAGATGCCACAGGCAGTGTCAGTGTGCTCCCAAAAAAATCTTCTTCAGTTCAGACTTAACTGTTTGGTTAAATTTTCTGCTAATTTGGGGTCTTCTGTATAATGTGCACCCAAGCACATATGCTTGATTCTAGTACAATTTTACTGCTCTGCCACACAAATCCCACACTCCTCTGAGTGACCCTTAATTATTGGATCTACCTCTCATCTCAATCATCCAACTTATTTGTTGAAGCACTGGCCAAGCAAAACTGAAAGCAACAACATAGTCACTAGCGAGCCTTGTGCAAACAGCAATTCTTTTTCTGTTTCACAGCAAAAATCATCTGCCCTGGAACTCCTGCCCATGAGTGGGAAGAATGGACCCATTCAGCATTGAACTACCTATAAAATATCTCAGCTGTTTGAAGTCCTTGCAATATTTACAGTTAAATATAGATACCTACAATGCAAATGCTTACAGTAATTTAGCACACCCTTTGTGAAATAAATATCACAAATAAATTCTAATACTCAAAAGAGAATAGTATAGTGTTCGGGATCAAGTTACATTTATAAATGCACAAGCATTAATGCTATCTATTCAGCCTAATTACTTAGTATGCAAGCTTCAGCAATTGCTAGCTACACTTCACTTCAGGAGTCATAATTAATGTTGGTCATGCCAAAATCTAAGGAGAAACAAAACCACGAAAGTTCTACACCATCTTTCCAAATTATACACAGTTTTTGACAGATACCATAATAATATAGCAGTTTCATGGAATTCATTAACACTGTCTAATATTAAGTATCAAGTCTGGAACACAGGTCTCTATGTTCCAAACAAAACCAGAGCAGGAGCAACATGTTTGACAGCACTGCGCCCATACACAGCAAAAGCAGAGACAGCAAGAGTGTACCCAGACCAGAGCTGCAATTACCCAGAATAAAGAGAAAACAGTGGCAGCTTTACTGGCAAAGGGGAGGAGAGGGAGAGAAGAGGGACTGAATGCAGCTCCAGTTACAACTATTGTTGAAGAACAGTTTGAAGAAATAGACTGAATGCTGTAGCCTGGGCTTGCCAGCTCAGTCCTCAGAAATGTCTCCTGTCCCAAAGGGCAGTGATGACACGTAGGAGCTCTGCTAGCAAGAGCAGGTTACAGATTGTGCCTGCATGGGACAGAAGGTTTGCTGTGCCAAAGACACACAGGGCAGTTCATTCTCTTTATCCTACTATAAGCACTTCTACCAAAAAATTCTCATAGAGGAAGTGGGTGATTCACAAGTACATCTCTTTTCAGGAAAGAAAAGATCTCACACACTCAATACCCTGACTCAGCTTCAGCTTACACTCCTGAAAAATAAAATCTAGACCCTGCCCTGGAAATTTGCTTACACTTTAGATCATTCCACTTTTTTCATCTTGCAAAGAGGATCGTGAAGAGGATCTTCCTAGCAACAGCTCCTTTTCATGGATCAGGCTATCTAGCAGATCCTCCTGTCTGTAGTTGTGATAAACCTTCAGGAATGCCAGAATGGTAATTGCCAGCCAAGTCAGCCAGGCAGCCCAGAGACCAAACTAGAGAAAAAGAGAAATCATAAAGGGGTCAGTACTGTATTGTAAAAAGAAAGTCAACTGTCCAGGAGAATATCAAAACCTCAACTGGGACAAAACCCATGGAATCACACCAAGTTAAACCCAGTGAGGTCCTGGGTTCTTCATATAAAGAAGTCACTTTTAAGGCATGAATAGAATAGTCAATAGAAAGATTTGACAGCCTTAGAGGTCTAATTCTCACGGATTTTTCAGAAAACAGCCCTATTTAAATTGCATTAATTTTTCATTATTTTCAATGGTCTGGCATTTATATAGCTCAGGTGATGTCAGACAAACTCATAGAAGGCAGAACTAGCAGTCTCATGACCTGGTGCAGGTCAGAAATTATTCTGAACAGCAATGAAACAAGGACACTAGAGTGTCCTTCTGCAGACCTTATCCTCTGGATAAACAATTTTCCACCATGATTAACAAGATTTTTGACATGTCTGCATTCAAAACCTTTGAATTTAAAATGCAAGTGTGCCCATCACTATCATCCTGAAATCAGTGGAAACTGACTGCAAATTCCCATTGATTTCTGAGGGAATGGTAGTTCAGCTTCAGCAATACCAGATCAATAAGCAAATGGCAAATGAACCAGAACAGAATCATGACCTAGACTGACCTACCTGTGCAATAGCAAACTGGTCATAGAAAGCAGAGTTTTCCAAGTTTAGTTCAAGATCTATATCCTGCAATTCTTCACAGCTACCCAGAAACGCATTTGAAAGGGAAAAAAGGAAGAAGATTATTTCAGGTAAACCAAATATAAAATGAAGCAACATCTTAAATGTATTTTGAACAGTTGTAACAGCATGTTTATCAAAAGGCAGCTAAGTTATTGCAATAATCAGGTTGCTTGACAGACTTCTCTAAAACTAAGCTGAAAAAGGCATGTAATTGCTTTATTTAAAAAAAATTAATGTATAATTATGTAAGTGATAACACCAATCTTCCATAAGTGGAATTGTAATAGTTATTATGAAAACAGTGTCCTTAAACCCCTCTTTCCCACTACCACCTTGCCTCCCACAGATATGCCTCTGGCATCACCCCAGGTTGGTTCCTTCACCCCTCAATGAAACAAAGTGTATGAACCTCTGTTACCTTTTGACTTCATCAGGAAAAGCCTCAGAAGAAGGAATTGTGTTTTTGTTTCGGATGCTCCAGCAAGGAGACGATACTCTGATGGTAAGATAGAGGCTGCCTACAGATTTTACAAATAACTTGACCTTTATTGGTGTGAAAAAAATCCCAGGATTTTGAGGTTGTCATTCTATCTCTTGGTTGATTTCTGCAGCCTCTTCTCTCTCCTTTTCAGTGCTGTCGGTCATCTTGGGTTCTTACCCGAATATTCGATTAGATGGTTTTTGTAACTGAATTTTTAACCGAATATTCGAATAATTCGATTAATCGATGCAGCCCTAAACAGAACATTTACTATGGCATTTTACAACATATGACAATGGCAACATAAATGTATGCTTTAAGTAGTACATTTATTCAATATCATATGACATAAAATGTCACCTTTTCCTCTCTCTTCATTGTAATTTTTTTGACAGGAAAAAGTCTTCCTCAACTTATCATGTTTCTTATAAGGAGCATAAACATCATGGGATACAGTAGACCATTTTAGGAGCTGTACATTTTGTGCACTGAAAGAACGCATCAGTCATCTCCATTTTGGACTTACAAGGTACTTTCCATTCTGTGGCTCTCAGGACACCCAAAGCACCGCTACAGGGCAAGGATCTCTACCAAATTTTTTGGATGATGGTGCATTGTGACACAGGCAGGATCAGTGACTTGCCCACTGTCACACAGTGAGTTGGTGGCAGAGACAGGACAATGAACCAGGAGCCCTGACCCCCAGTTGTCTGCCCTGCTCACAAGACCACATTCCCCCCATTCTTAGAACACTTCCAAATCTAGCTTTCCTTTGGAAATAATTTTTTTTTCTTTTGCATATGATGATGGCTCAAAGAGACCACGAAACACCATGGAAACACACTTGTTTTTGTGAGCTTCTAAATAAAGAAATAAACGAAGTTTGGTTGGTTGGTTTTGTTCCAGATGAAAAAAATCTGGAGTTTCACATTATAGATGCCTTCTCCACCTTACTCACCTTGCATGTAATAACTACACTTTGTAACACCACTGTTCAACTGTGCATATATGGGGGAGGGGGGAAGGGAGAAAATGTACTTTTCAATACTAACCTATTTGGCATGCTTCCTTTTTCGGTAATTGCATCACACCACATGTTAAATCCTACACTCACTATAGTGCTAGCAATAAATGTGATGAACACCACAAAGGCGCTGATCAGCAGATTCAGGAAGGCGTAAAAGAAAGAGCTGTAATAAAAGGGAAGAAAAATGTAACTCATAAACAGCTGAAACACAACATCAGCAGTCTATAAGCAGCATACACTGGGCGCAGAGATATCAGTTTCCATTTGAAATACATCTACTTTAATTAAGAACACCTAATACATTGAAACACTATGGATTATGATTTTGAGTCACATTATCTTCATTTGTAAGTGATGTTGCTTTTGACTGTTTTTTTCACCATAAGAGAATCGTGTTTTAAGTATAAGTACTGAGGAGTGATTGTTCATACACTGCCTGGCTTTCATTAACTGTAATGATGAAAATCACCATTGTTAAAATAAATGTCATTAGCTCCAATTATGTAGTAACTGGAGCTAAAATTATTTCATGACTAAAGTGATAATTGGGGCAAAAATTGCTTAGGAGAGCGAAACTAAAAATAAAAACATGGTACTGATAACTATAATCATTTTAAGCAATGTAACACAAGGTACTGCCACGAATAGGAACAGGACACGAACCTCAGCTTTATGGGCAATTTGCAGAGCAGGCCAGCTTCTCCTGGGACTTCTCTGGCTTTGGTGTCAGTATATTATTTCTGCCAGCTGAATATCAATTTACTTCAATCCCATTAAGTCTGCCCAAGAAGGGCCGGCCTTGGGCATGTGCTGTGTTTGGAGTGGGATGGGGTGGGATACTTGAAGAAGTCCCAAAAGGCCATGGAATCATTCACTCATTTTCCAACCTCACTATTTAACTCCTCCTCTTAATTCTAGCTACTGAAAAGTTTCTAATCCTTTTTCCATTCATCTGAACAAGGCTTTCTCTACTTGAAACTGGTCTAAGTGGCTGTTTAGGATGGGATATCTTGGAATATCACCTTTTCTAAAAACTGGACATCTTCTCTTGGTTGGAGATGGACTTGCAACTCCAGGAAGCAGATCGTCCTACTCAGGTTATGTGATAAAGTTGAATATGACAAATTTCCCACCAGTGCCACTCAATATGCTGGGGATAGAAGGAGTCTACTCACCCCAGAGAACAAAAAAACTTCAGTCATTTCTTTTCCCTGTTTCTGGGCTGGACAATCCTAATTTCTATAGGTTATGCATGGTGATACATATGTGGCATCAGGCGGACTTCTTTAAAATGAGATGAGGCAGCATCTATCAGCAGGGTTAGGATGTTTTTTCCTGGGTTGATGTGGCTTTAGAGGGGCTGTTTAGGCTCTCTCCAAAGTGACAGTTGTCCCATTCCAAGACTGATAGAAAAGAAGTGAAATAAACCACGTTCCAGAAATACCCTTATAGACTGTAGTGGCCACCAGATGCCAGGACATCTGCCTTCCAGATGAACAATAAGATGAATATTATTCTTTGGCTTAGCTGGACTTGGTGACCTAGATCAGCTCACTTCTGCTAAGTGCCAGGGTCACCCACACAAAGGCAGCTGAAAGGAACACACCATGGTTTTTCATGTTTTCTGCCTCTGCCCTGATTTTACACCTAGCCTGGATTTCACCCCAAATGCTGCTAAAGACATATCCACTGTGTGCACCTTAGGATGGTTTGCTGGCCTGAGAGGCAGAAAGACTTGAGCTGTTCACAGATTAAAATAGGGTGGATACCACAATTAGTAACAGTCCTATAAAAGGAACATTAACCAGGACTATTTAGTGGGTCATCACAAGCCCAGAATCTCTAGTCCTCCCTCTACTTCCTGAAGCAAAAGAGGTCCCACAGTCCAGAATCTGACCTTCCACTTACAAAGTAGGGATCAGCATTACACTTGATTTGCACCTGGTAATAGTAACTATCACCGTGTGCTGGCATTTCCTCAGGACAGGGCATCCTGGTAGAGAACTCTGCTAATTCAGCTCTCTAGCTCACTTTTTTTTACTCCTTGGATTAGAACTTCCAGTTCCACATTCCAGATCGAATGAATGCCCTGTAAGGATAAATGCTTACACTCAAAGTTGCTCTGCAATTCTACTAGTGCAGTATCTGAGCTGTATCTCTACCCTTCAGCTGAGCGGAACAGTTCCAGGCCCCTGAGGTAAGGGGTGATGAGACACTTTTAAGGGGGTGTTGCAGCAGTCATAACTCTCTGTCAGGAATCACTGAAAGCCATTGCACACAAAGGATGCATAGGGTGTTAACTAACCCTTACTGGCTCGGCTGGCTCACCCTGGAGCTGGCCCACTAGCAGTAATCCTCCTCAACAGAATCATCAGTGATGACATTCTGTTTCTGCCTCAACTGCCTCTAATTGGAAAAGACAATTATCATTTATGGTGAGGAGCCTGCATTTTTCTCCCTGTCTAAACAGAAATGTTTTCAACACCCATTTGAAGCATTAACAAATGGCTGTCTAAAATCAGAACAGTGTGTGTCCTGCCCACTTTTCATACAGACAGTGGCAGATGTGGTACAGAACAGACTTCTTATTAGGAAACTGCTGTTCCCAAGCAATTCTGTCTCATCCTATTTTACCCTTCTGCAATCTATGGTTATCTCATCATCCCAACTTGCTCCATCTTTGGTCTCCACAATCTTCTGTCTTTCTTCCCTGGAGCAATTATGAACAGTATTATACAACTGCTGATGCTCAGCCCAAAGGAGCCTGAAAGTAACTCCTAAAGGGACAATTTTCAGGGGCCTGACCAACAGTTTTGAAGTAAATAGCCACATTTTGAAGGAGGCCAAACATCTGACATGAATTTCACTATTACAAGCTTTTTACTGCTGGTTTCTTCCAAAGACTAACTTGCTCTGAGCTGTAAGGGAGCTAGATTCAATTAATCCTCTATAGGTATTGGATCACCTGAGGAAGCTGAATTCAAAGATGCTAAGAAGTACGTGGTTGTATGTAGTGTAAGTTTTAATATGTAAATAAGCTTCTGGTCTATACTTACTATAGTATGTTTTAGTATTAGGCAGCTTGAGAGTGGCTGGCAAGAACCAGAGAGACAACACTGTTGCCCAATCCCCAGTATTACCCAGCCCAGGTGTGAGTAAAAGCCACTGACTCTGGAAATTTCTAGTCCAAAGAGACATGGACAGAAGTGATTTACCCTTGGAATGGTCCCTAAACCATGAGAAAATTACTTTCCTGGTCTAGATGGACACCAGTGCATTCTCCAGTCCTGGCCCTGTAGCTCCCAGAGGCTGCATTACCTATGCCAGGGGCTCTGGCCTCTCATGCCACCAGACAGGCAAGCCTGGTCCATCGAGCCTCTCATTATACCTCTTGGGGTCAGATGCCCCTTGGTTTGTCTGAGCATAGGAATCAGCTGCCCGTGTAGACCTGAGCTGCTGCAGGGAGTGCTCAGCATTGCTCTCATGTCATAACCAAGCAATAGTTGTTGTCTGCAGTAGTTGCCAAGTCCACAACAAAACCACAATAAATATAGAGGGGTGTCACCAACTTCTCCCTTTTGTCCCCCCATGCACAACCTCGTTGTTTCAAGGTTTTTCACACACCTGGTGTACACCTGGGGAAGGCCATCCAAGGACCATGGTCAAGAGGCACCTGTGAGCTCCATCCTCCAGCATCACCCCATCACTCTCCATGCCCACTGCAGCTGAGGAGGCCACATACTGCCCCAGAATGCCAAAGGCAGCAGGTGCACAGCTGTGCATCTGGGCTTCCACCCCAAACCTCTGCAGGGCAGCATCCTCCAAAGAGGGCCCCGGACACAGGTGGGGGGGATATGTGCTCTTTGTGCAGTCAGACATGGGCAATACACCACCTTACCCCATCATCCCTCTGGGGACAGGGATGACCTGGATGGTGCAAAGCCCAGCGCTTCACCCCCAGACTGCTCACAGGTGCCCCAGCCTGTGGGAGGGATGTGCTTATCCCCAGGGGATACTTACTCCTCGTGCCCTTTGCAGAGGAAGAAGAGGGTCCTCCAGGCCTGCACTGTAGCCAGCAGCAGGGAGAGGAGCCCGGTGAAGATGCTGAAGCGGCAGGCAGCCTCGGGCCCCCACTCCTGCACCGTGAAGCGCTGCCGCTCCACGGTCAGGTTGGCGTTGAGCCACATGCCCTCGGTGAAGAGCAGGCACCGGCCGTGGAAGTCATTGCCGTTCTCGGAGAGCGGCACCACAACGATGAAGCTGAAGAGAAAGGCAAGGAAGTAGCAGATGCACTGAGCGAAGAGGAAATTGCTGAGCGCCATGTCCGCGGCTCTGCGCAGGCNCAATGCACTGCAATGAAATGGAATGCGCTCCCTCCTCCGGACCCGGCTGCTGCCCCGGCTGATGGCTTCAGGGTGTGTGGGGGAACTGGGGAGCGGAGAGGAAGAGTAGTTGTGGAGGATCCCTTTTCTTTGGGAAAATCTGGCCGCTGCTACGTCCTGGCGCCCAGGGGGTTAAATCAGTCCGACTCAGCAGCGCTGGGTACCACAGCTCAGTGGGGTACCCCTCTGTGACCTAGGACACTGCTAACACCCCTGTTGGTGGCCGTGACACACACCCCATTCACCACAAAAAAAAAACCCAAAACAACAACAGAAAACCAAACCAAACAAAAACAAACAAAAACCCACCACAACCCCCCCAAATAAAACAAAACAAAAAACCACAAACAAACAAAAAAAGCAAAACAAAAAATCCCCACAGAAAACCAAAGAAAAAACAACAAACCAACCAACCAGAAAACTGGCTTCTTCCTACCTGCTGGATCCCAGCAAGTTTTGACCCGAGTTTCTAAAAATCAGTCCACTAACTTCAGATGATGGCAATAACAGACTGTGCACAGCCACCCCAGGACCTACAGACCCAGGTTTTGTTCCTAGCTCAGATGGTCATGCCCTAGCAAGACATTATAAAGGCAGCAAGGGCTCACCAGAAGTGGAATAACTTTTCTTGAGGCTTGGGGTCCTTTAGGGGCTGTCCTGTGATGGGATCATGCACCTTATCCCCTGGCTGACAGAGTAGGTGTGAAAGAAAATAACCCTAAACAAGTTCCTGCTGGACATCAAGCAGAGAACAGACCAGCACATCAATGGTCCTGCATAGCAGGAACAGATGGCATTTGATTCCAAGAGGTGAGCATCCACCCTGATCTGTGCTGCCAGTGAGCAGCTCCCCACCCCACACAATGCTTGGAAAGATGTCAGAGCATCCTCTCAACTACAGGGGCCCAAACTGCAAGGCTGGATTCAAGAAAGCAAAAGGCACCAGAGTAACAGGACTTGAGTTCAGTTGCCCCCAGCACAAAAATCCAAATTAAACTGACCCTGAGTTATAGTTTCCCCTCAATCCCAATTTCATTTTTCCATCTAAATATGAATCCTTTTTCTAGCACAAGACATCACAAGACATAATCTCCAGTTCCAGGTAAAGTAATTTCCTAATCCAATTTTCTAACCATATCCAGTCTGAGATCAGCTGCAGGTCTCAAATCACTTCTTAATCCCAGAGCTGTTTCTGCTCATTTTAGCACTGTGCCACTTCCTGGACAGTGTTTAGAGAAGCAGATGAGGGACAGGGACCCCAAATTTCAGGGGATTTCAGGCTTGTGTTTCCGTTGGGCAACTAAACAATTATTTTTCTATGCTGTTAGTAAGTTCGGTTGCAGCTGCAGTCCTGAGGCAGGCACTGGGGGCATTCTCAGAGAAGACATTAATTCAGCTTCATTGCCAATCATTGGTAATGCATCCTGTCTTGAAATCTCGCTCTGTCTGTACAGGAGAAGTATTTCTTAAAGAAAAATTTTGTCAGTACATATGAAATGTGTCAGGCCTGTTTTCTGATCCTTACCCAGCTCTGATCATCAAAAATTGTATTTTAATTTTGCAAGATGAGCACAGACCCAACCCTGTGGGGATAGACGTGTGCTCCTAACAGAAAAGATTTTGCTGATATTTCACTCTATTAGTAAGGAAGAAAGTTCATTGCCCTTAACCTTGCTTCCAAGAAGTGCTCATTTCCCAAAGGGTTTTGTCCTTTATCTGGAAAGAAATCAGACCTGGACAGAGCTGGAAAACTCTTTTCTCTGAAACCTGACACATCAGATTTGCCAGATAATGTTTTCTGAAGTTAACTTGGGAGGTCAACACCAATATAAAAGCCCAGTTATTGCTTACACTGGAGCTCACAGAAGGGGCCAGAAGATGCCAAGGGCGCTTTGCCTCAGGCAAGCCCAATGCTCAGGTCTCACCACTAGCAACCACAGGGCTCTGCTGCAGGAGGGTTATTGAAGAGGTGAACATGAGGGTCACTTGTAGGGCAGATAAAGTTGTCTTTGCTGATGAACTAACTCAAGAGAGCATTTTTTGGAGAGTTTTAGAAAATACAGCTAGGCATTTACAAATGTCAACAGACATGTAAAACAGCTGCACTTAGCAGGCTGACAGCTGCTGAAGCACAGGACTTGGTCAGATGGAGTGACCACACGCTGGAGGGAGCAAAGGAGTAGAAATAAAGCCTGTCAGCTGCCACTTTGGCAGCTGCCTGGATTTCTCATACTCTCCTCTCATGTAAATACTGGGAAAAAAAGTCATGCTAGGCTGGAACTTGGTCTCTGAAATACAAATAAAACAAAACAAAAAACCACAAACAGTTTTATAAAGAAGACTCTAATAGTCTTACTTTTCTAAATATGGTGAAACTGGAGGAGAAAAGCAAGGTGAATGATTATTCATTCATTCTCATATCACAGGGAATGACGGACATCAAATATACAGGTCAGGCAGAAAGCTGAAAACAGGAAAAATTGCACATATTTCACACAGCACATAATTATTCTGTGGCACTCACCATGGGACAATGCAGGGGCCAAAAATAAATGCTGATGGCAAGAGGTGGGATCCCTGGCAAAATAATAGTATGGTGTGGCCTGCTTCGGCCATTTCAGGTTCTCATGACAACATCTGGCAGTACTGGTCTGCTGTCTCAGCTCTCCCATCCAAGTAGGGAGAACTGTCCCTCCAAAGCATCCCACATGCCTTGGCTTCTGTGAATGTCTTTAGGAAGGAGTTACCACTGGACCAGACACCTGGTCAGCATTTGGTCCCTTTGCACTGTGGAGGAAGCCAGTGGGATAGTTCTTGCAACTGCACAGAACAGAGAGAAGAGATGGATGTGTGATGAGAGAAGGCTGCACATTCCTCCAGCTCTGGTGGTGCCATCACAAGAAGCACAGTTCAGGTGTCTTCCTGCTGTAGCCCTTTCATGACCAACATCACCTTGAACATGACATCCTGGGTCTCCTGTCCACAGCACAGAGGGTTCTCAACTGCTCCAAGGCATCCACCTAGTCTTGCTGCACAGGAATTGAACCCATCTCCTGCAGGGAAGAAACCCCAAGGGGACCATGTACTGACATGGGTCTGAAGATGGCTTGCTCAGCACTAGGGATGGTGTAGTTCAAAGTCTGTAAATTCTATTTCTCTGAGAGAAAAAAAAAGCCACAAAAATAAAACAGTCATCACGATCAACTGCCCTTGCACCTCTGTAGAAAACCAACCTGGATAAATCAAGATTAGATATACCGTATTTCCTTGTATTCCCTTCCGTCCCATATCTCCTTCTAGCTGCCTGGCTAATCCTCTGTAGATCAAGTAACACGTATGAGTTGGACTGATGTGGAATGACTGATGGGGACTGTGGTTTTGGCTGTGCTGCTCCTCGCTCCCTCTCAAGTCATTAATTATGTCATCTGACATGAGCAGTGCTCTCAAGTTGATATTTGTGAGGTAAGTGATGAATTTCCTCTCCTCCTGATAGCTCATTAGGACATGTTTTATTAGGAGGAAATTTGCTGAGGAATTAATTATTCAGACCAAAACATTTTGGGGAGCAACTTTATTTGTTTTTATATTTATTTTACCTTGGATATATCATTTCTGTGGTCCAAGAAAAATAATGGCTGCATATCTAGAAGGTGGCTACCATCTTGCTATCAGTAATGCACTGCTTATTTCTGGGGATGAGGCACAGAGCCACAGCAGTACCTCTGCAGAAGGATGCCCAGGGAGCAATATGTCTTTATTCTAGACAGAGAAAACCAATCCAAATGGTTGCTTTTGAGCCAGCCCTTCAGTCACCCAAAGGTAACTTCTCCCTGATTTACTTTAGCTCAAACAGCTGCCTCAGCCCATTTTACCAAATGGTTTAGCAAATGCAGTATGCCCCAGGCTTTGGAGTCTGTTTTATTCAGACTCTGGTCTATTTTATTCAGACTCTTTTGTCTGTTTTATTATTACATTAATGCATTATTATTATTATTCCACAAGTCTTGACCCAAGATATTTGTCCTCTGAAACTAATGGAATGGATCCAGGCCTGTGACCTATCATCTCATGATGGTTGTTGTAAATAACACTTTTTGGGAGAGGTTTCTCATGGTAATCACTATATTTAAGGAAGTGTCTGCCACTAGTTCATAAGGATTATAGACAAAGTACCAAACTGTCAGCCACCTGTCACATCGGCGTTTCTTCACAGCTACAACTGTGTCATGAATCTCTCAGGGCATTTCATCTGGGAACATCCTGCTGACATTTTGCTTTTTTTTTTTTTCAGAATCTCCCTTCTGCTGGGAAAGCTGTCTTGTCTGCAGAGAGGTTATGGGCAGAGAAGATGCCATGCTGACAGACATTAATGGAGCAGTTATCAAGAAACAACTGAATATCATTAATGTGTACAGATAGAATAACCTCTCTATTTTGATATCTAAAGAAAAACAAACATTGATACATAATCACATTCTGAACTGACCAAGTCCAGGCTGTGGCTAAAATATAAATTAATAAAAAAGATTAAAAAATAGGATGCTCGAGCTCTTCAGAGCACCGTTAACCCTTAGCTCTGAGTGGCTCATACATATCAGACTCCATGGCACCTTACAGCCTGTAAGAGCTGTCAGGGACATGGTCCCAAAATGGCACATTATTTGCTCAACTTCCTCTCCTGTCCTTTCTTAAGAACCATAGAGGTAATGACAAAGGTAGTAAGAACTCTAGCAAGGTTCTGATCTCAGGTGTCTGCCCAGTTGAAGAGTGCATAGGAAAACAGGCTTCAGGAGTGAACGGGTATTTTCTTTTGGCACCAAGAGATATTAGAAAAGCAGGGGAGAATTGGAGACTGCTTAAAAGAATAAAAGGAATGAAAGTGAGGAAAAAGGATGGCAGAAGAGAGATCAGCAAATTAGGAACCCATGGAGTCCAAGCAATCAAAACCCAGCCTGAGGATAAATCTAACACTGCCCCACTTTAGATTAAATGGGGTCATTATTTATTACATCAGTATCTTACAGCTGCAGTTTAGCCTGTGACTCCTGAAGACTGCAATATCACCAGATCCAGAAGTCAAGCAGTCGCTGAGGTCTTGTGTATCTGCTTAAATCTACTTAAAACTCTTTGCTTCAGATCCTATGCTTTCTGTACCCACAGACATTGACATCGGAAGGCCCCTGGCATGCACATAACAAAGTATGTCACAGTGTTCTGCTCTATTTGAACTGCTTTTTTCTACCTGTGCAATTACTGTGAAGGCACTATTTCCCTTGGTAAAATGGCTGTCCCGTGCCTCTTTCTAATGTCCCTGCCTGCTTTGTAGCATGAGAGGCACTGAGCAGAATGGGCAGCAAGGCTGTGCAGCAAAGTCCATTGGGTTGTCCCTGTCCCCTTCTCCGTTTCTGCCACTTGCAGAAAAGTGTGTTTAACCACACTGATTCTTAAGACATGCAGAACTAGCAGCAATTTTGGGGAGAACCTTCAAACTGTTGTATCCTGAGGCCTTTACTGGTGATGGGCACTTTGCTGCAGGGGGTCTGGTGTGGGGGATGCCCAGCACTTGCAACAAGTTAAACCAACTCTGAACCTGTTCAAAGGGATGCTCAGGGGTTTTTTCCTGAAGATTACTCAGACACTTCCCAACCCTAACATCACTTTGAAAACTAACTTCAGCCTATTCTGGTTTTGGTTTGTTTATAAACTACTTTTTATGTGCAGACACTAATTTGTATCTTAAGATCAATTATTTCCTTGGGAAATTTGCAAGGTCAATAATCAAGGATCCACCACAAAGACAGCTGAAAAGCAGAAAAAAAAATTCTCTGTAAACCATGTCATGTTTTTAAATGAGCTATTGTGTTAAAAAGGGTTTATATTGCAATGGAAGACATCACAGAGTATCTCTGCTGTTCATTCTAATTAAATGTAAGTTTAATCATTTTAGGAAAAAAAAAAGGCATGTCAAACGCTTATCCAAGTACCTGGGTGCTACGAATCAGGATTTCTCAATTAGTTCCAAAACCGCTGCACTACTATACCAAAGGAGGTTCTGACCCACCTGTCTTTACCACTCTCTGTTCCACTCACAGAGGCACATACTCAGAGCAGCTAATGGGTAGCATGCCAATTAATAACATGGAGTTGCTTTATATCTGACATATTGTACCATGCATTGATTTTTAATCTGCTCATACTAGCATTTGTCATGCAGAGTGAAAGTCTGATGTGAGAAATAGCCTCTTCATTTTCCTTGACAACTATTAACACTGAGCCAGTCTTCAGTGTTCGTGCCGCAGGCAACTGCTCCTGCCAAAAATAAATGCAAGGACTGAGGAGAGAAATGCTTTGGAAAATTAAACTCTGTCTCAAAAGTGAATAAATCAGGACAGAGAGGCACATCCTTAATTCCTGGAGACAGGAGGAACTTCACAGTGACTGTTTACCTCTGATGGGGCAGTGAGCAAAGAACCCAAAACATTGAGATGTGGCTTTGCTACTGCCAGTGGATGGGGGAAACTAGACTTAAACTAATTCTGGAGCCATAGATAAATGACAAAGTACAATGGTCTTCCGACTTCTCCATCACACAATCATGTCACAGCCCACACTCAGTGTCCTAAAGACTGTCAACTTCAGAAAAGTTCGCCGAAGTTTGCCACCAAAATGCACATTGGGCAGGCAGCTGAGAGCCAGACCCAGTAAAATAAAAGACATAAAGACTTAGAGGGAAATTAGATGACTGTGGCCCTCAAATAGCTCCTCCGTGTATTATGGCCTCATTAGTCGCATTGCTCATACCTGAGATAGAGACAGGTGTTCCTCAGCTCAGCTCCTCAGCTGAAGGCACTGGTACTAACCTAATTACAGCCAGCAGGAGATCTGACCTGGTACATCATCTCTCAAGGCTACTGAAGAAGAAGTGGAAATAAATAAAACCAAAAGAGCCTCAGATCATCATATTCCTCGGCTGGTGCAGTTTACAACTCAGCCGACAAAACAGCATAAGCCAGGTAGTTTTGTAGAGATCAGTTTCCATATTACAATCCAAGCTCTAAGTACCTGCCAGCTAATCCACACAAGGTGGACACAGAGTATCCCACATTTGGATGTGGGGTAGGGAACAGTTGTTTTCACTGGATTTAGTTATTGGCAATCAACAGAAAATTGGGTAGATCTATTTGTTTTGAAAACAATAAACCCATGGACTTTCCCAAGGTCAGAGTACTCCTGACTGTCTCATGTCATTATTGCTTTCTTATCATTAGCCTCTCTTGTAATGTTACAAGGCATTTGCAAAATGTGACCTACCTGAGCCTTTACAAATATTAAATGTTCAACTATTTATTCCCCTTCTCATTAGGGTATTGTTTGTCTGTAATGTACAAAATGATGTGATGGACTTTTCATTAAAAGGTCTGTATATGGAGGGAAACAGCCACTGCTTGGGTAAATCCTGAGCACCCAAGAAGTTACTGCATAGCTGAGACACGGATGTATTATGGGTCATTATTGCCAAAGGCCTCAAAGGTTCTGCAGGATTGTAAAAGAAAAAAAAATAATAAAAAGGAGTAAATAAAAATAGAGTGAAGAAATGATGAGTAAATCAGAGATTCATGAGATCTCAAAATTAACTGCTCTGTAGGTTCAAACAGAGGCCTTACCTTGTGTGAGGGGCATGTGCATTTTACACTGATCAAAGCAGAGCTTTGAATACTTGACATAGAAGATGAAATACAAATCTTTGATTTGCCAAGTAAAAAGATAACAACAACAATAATGAGACATCAAAATAGATCTGAATGTCATGCTCCTGGGTGCAACCATAGTGATACCTTATCTTCTGGCAAAGATGAAAAGGCAGGGAATTCAAGCTCATTATTGTAACAATTACTTTAATAAGTGTGTAAAAATGGGATTTGGTGGGGGTTTTGCTGTTTGTTGTCATATTTGGTATTCACTTTCCTTGTGATTGTTAAAAAATTGATAAATAATGACTTTTATTAAAATGCACAGTATGAGCAAGGTTTTCAGAGCTGCCTTGTGATGTTTGGACATTTCACTTACACTGCGTCTACACAGCAACAGACAGGATTGTTTGACTGTCTGTACTCTGAACTTGCCATAACTAACTGGCTAATATTTTCATTTGACAGTCTCCAGCTAGGACATACTAGTCAGGACACATTGTTATGTGGCTTGCAGAGCAGTCAGACTGTGTCCAGCCTACTTGGCAGGGGGATTCATGTCCTTCTGCATCCTTCTCTGCTACTGTATCCTAATGCTTACCCCTGCAGAATGGGCAACTGAACAATCTCCAAAAATAGCCCCCTGTTGTAAACTCAGATTGAGAATGGAAAAATGTAGCATTGCAAATAGCAGTAATTTTAGCCCAAAATGTTTCTCTCCTTCAAAAGCTACCAACCCCACTACAGTCCAACTTCTGTGGGGACTCTGATCCCTCCCACTCCCCAAATGTGCATTTCACAGTAGAAATGACAAAATAGTGAAAGAAAATAAACAAACAGAGAAACTGTTAGCAATGGTGCTGAAGGTGGTCTAAATAAATCAGTTAACATCAATTTCTCCTTCTGCAAAGGTCAGAAATGTCCATTGACAGCAGCTGGCTGAACTCATGGGGCTGTTCTTATCCTGTCCAAATCCCAAATAATTTTTTGTTGTTAAAGGAAATTTTCTGTACTTGCAATAAGTATA
Organism: Campylorhamphus procurvoides; assembly: GCA_013396655.1. Taxonomy (NCBI): domain Eukaryota; kingdom Metazoa; phylum Chordata; class Aves; order Passeriformes; family Dendrocolaptidae; genus Campylorhamphus; species Campylorhamphus procurvoides. The sequence continues at coordinate 442,434 of WBMV01001117.1, read as the reverse complement.
AAATTTGTCACTTAATTAGGAAGTTTCCACATTCTGAAGAAAATGCCATATAAATGTGAAATATTTTTATTAACATTTAATGGAGAAATGAGTGCTATATTGACACTAGAAAATGGACTGTATTATTTTTATACTACGATATGCAAATATACTCATTGTTATTACAGATTAGGAGATTGAATTTGCTAATGTTTTTTAATAATGTTCATTATATTTCCCTGACAAAAATACCCATTAAAATACCACTTAAAGATCATGAAGACTGCAGACATCTGAAATTAATTCCGACTTTTTTTTTAAAAAAGCAAGTTTTAAAAATTCAAATCTGCATTTTTCTGTTTTTACAAATAGCCCACCAAATCAATATTTCAGCAGAGTGAATCAATATTTCAGAACACTGTGATATAAAGTAAAAAAAAATTGGTCTATTAACATCTTTTTATTAGCATGTCAATTGCAGTGCACAAAATTTGCACATATGGGCAAAGAAATTGTTTCCTGAAAATGTGCAAATTGCTACTTCACTGAATGTAAATGAAGTGCTAATTGCTCTTTGCAAACAATATTTATGCAAATTACGCCCTACTATTACATTGCAGTGTGGAGTTTACATTTACATTTGATGCATTTTTTTCTCCATCCATTTGATAGTGTCTGGACAACGGGACTTGGGATATTACTCACTTTCTTTTCAAGACATTTTATGGAGATGTGAATGGGTGAAGAATGAGAAAGGACCTGCAGGCACTCATACATCATGACCTAGAGGGGCAGAAGATCTAAATCTGTTCTGTTATTCTGGTTCATCATTCACTAAGCAAAGTATTTGCGAGAAATGATTTATATAAAATTTTCTTTTTATTCCATTTGCCTTTTAACCTATGATACATTTGAAAATTCTCTAGAAATCAATTTAAATAAAAATATCTGCTCTTTAGAACAGAAAGTAACTTGAAATAGCAGATGCCATTAAACCAAACATTGAATTCAAAAGGGATATGTTTGACCTTGGGGGATTATTTTTTTTATTGTTGTTAACCTAGTTTTAAGATTTTGTTCATTTTTCTTTTTTTCCTCCATTAACATACCATTAATTTGGAGAATTCAAAACACCTTGTCTACAATTTTCCAGTCATAAATAAGGAGAGCCTTGAATCCCTTGAAGAATGTATGTTTTGTAATATTCATGAACATCAACTGGAAATTTTCATGTTGAAACCTTGAAAATACCCTTTACCCTTATTAATATTGTATTTCCTGAGGTGAAAGCCTTCTACTCCTGGTATTATTAGTTTTCCCACCAGCTTCATAAAATCAGAGAATAATTTAGGTTGTAAAAGACCTCTAAGTTTATAAAGTCAAACCATTAACCCAGCACTCCTAAGCCCATCCATGTGGTTCAGATTAGTCTTTCATAGTTTAGTTTCCTAAAATGTGATCTCTGATCTAAAGCATGATCTTTTTTCTTTTTATGATGTAATTTATGGGCTACCAGAACTTCAAGATCTCAAGGCTGCTTGTAGCTTGCTCCCAAAAAACAGAAGGCGAAAATTCAGTGGAAGGAGTTGTTTTTGGTTCCTTTGAGGTTGGACGAATGGGACACACCACCATGGCAGTGAGAAGTCAGACACAATGCAATCTTAAAATGATTGTTTCTGGAGGGAGGGAACAAATATGCCTGGGTGACCTCGCCAGGACTCTCATACATGGTAGGGATTAGCTCTTCTTGCTCTCTGGAAGCAGGCAAGCTGCCTTCCCCTGGAACTGTCCAGCAGCCTGGGTTTCCCTTTCTATCTCCACTGATTCTCCTGGCTTTGGCAATATGGCCATACCACTCATGTCCGTAGGATGAAGTGTCAAGTCCTTCCTCCTTTGGTAGTTCTGAAGGTTGTGTTGCATCTCATGGCCACAGGGCCCAGCCCAGCCCTCAGGATCCACTCTCCCAGCAGTCTGTTTTCAGTGAGATTCACTTTTCTGTGCCAAGGGCAGGGCAAAGCAGCAGCATGTCATGGAACCCTGTCTCACAGGGACAGAAGGGAAAAAGGAAGCTGAACAAACAATGCAAAACTCCAAAGCCAGCCTGCAGTGTGTTGTTAATTTTGGGAAAGATCTTCAAAACAGAGAGGATGTGTAGGGCACAACCCCACGCAAGTGGTAGGGCTCCAGGCTTTGCATTTTGCAGCATCTCTGAGGATTCCTCACTTTGAAAAACCTTTCTACTATGACTATTTTCACACCCAGTCACTTCTTTCTCTAAGGAGAGATGGGAAACAGGAAACTTTTTCCTTTATTGCAGAGCTTTCCGTGATGGGTTACTTGAACTTCCCTAAGGAAATACTGTATCTTTCTATTGCTGGTAGAGTGAAACTGTGGAATACTTTTAAGAGATGCATAAATCTTCTTCCCCCAGCCTTAGAGATGGCTTCTCTGTCTTTGGAGCTATCCAGTCCTCAGGTGCTTTCCAGGGAAATACTCAACTATCCCTCAAATTTAGCTCTAGTTTAGCAATTGGAATTTCTTAGTGGTTGGATGCATAATTGAGTTCCTCTGGCTTACCAAGCTGAGCTGAAGCAGCCACTTCTGTCCACAACATAGAATGTCTTAATTCAACCCCCCTGAGATGTTTTACTTCAAACTTTATGGGAAATGCTTTGAACTAATGTGTTTTACACCAGACACGTCTCCTTTCTTCTTCCTGGTGCCCTCCTTACTAATGCTGAATGCAAACTGCTGCACCCAGGACCCCGGGTAGATTCTCACCTCTTAAGCACTGTCTTGACTTCAATTTTCCCCCTGTAACAACATTCTACCTTCAGTGAGTCAGGCTCTGTTTATGATCACATTTTTAATTACTCCAGGGAACATATGTTAATTCTCATTCATCTTCAGATTGAGGAACGTTGTGAGAGTCGGGAGCCATATGGCTCCCATCTACAGAGAGGGAAAAGGTGTGTCAAATTCCTCACTCCATTAGCTCCCAACAAGATTAAATTTACACACAAAGCTAGGCACAGATTTGATGCCAGCAAGATGAGGGCTGAGACCTGCTGCCAGCATGGCATGGGCATCCCTCTGAGCTGCAGAGTTCTCCAAGCACAGATCACATCCACAGGATACTGCAAGCCCACTCTGCCTCCTCTAGGGCATCAAGCACAACATGGATGCCCACAGGATCTCTTTCAATAAATGATTAAATTTTAGCATGTCATGTGTCAAATGCTCACTAGCTGCTTAAACACTCTGTGTAATCAAGTGGTTTAGCCTGTTTTCTGCACTGGGTATGTCCTTTTTGGGGCTAGGAAAGTAGTGTGATGAGAAAGAGAGTTGCAGCCTGAGTCTCTGGAGTTTCAGTTCCTCAGGGTTAAAGCCATGGATTAGAGGCTTCAGAGTTAGTTTCCTCTACTCCCTGGACCTAAAAGACACTTGTTGAGGACAGACCCTTTGCATTTGTCAGTGCAGGTGCATTGAAGTGCACAACTTGTCCCTAAAGTAAAAATCAGGACTTTCTCAAAATAATAACGCTGGGGCAATATTACACCTAGTAATAGTGAGGTAATACCAATGTAATCACATGCCTAACCCTTTTCATTTTGAAAGTAATTATTGGTTTTCTTTAGCTGTCGAGGAAGACATAATACAAGGAGCAATCTGGGTCCAGGCCTTTCTCAGGCACGCAGGACAGCAAAGCTGGCAGGATTCCAGCCGAGGGCTGATCACTGGCAAATAAAGTGGTTGTAGAGGTGTCACCAAGGGCACACTTTGATCTTCAGGATTTTATTACTGGTGATGACATGTGACAAGGCAAGGATGTTTGCTCTTGAACCTGAGATTAAATTTCTAGTCCTGCCAGTTAGGAAGGAATAAACCCAAATAAATCTTTGGGATCACACAGCATCTCATCTGGCAATCAGAGGAATACAAAGGCATATTGCTATTTTTAAATCAGATTTTCCAAGAACAACTGCAGTTTAAAATATATGTATAAATAGCAATCCCTAGAGTCTGCTAATGCTAGTCTCCTCCTGAACCAACAGCTTCCAAATAGTTTGTAGAAGGCATCAGATTCCCTAATACCTCTCACACTGATGCTAAAACAGTCTTCCACACACATGCACAGACAAAGAAGCTATTTGGCATTTGCACCTCAGTCATTTGAGAACAAGCTCTCACCCACAGAGCCCAGATATGAGGGAAATACATGTCTCTCAAACACATGAATATTTCATTATTCCCTGACAAGGCCTCCCTTCTCATCACCCCAGAGCAAGGAGGATGCTGCCAGAGTTGGCTGTCAGTCTCCCAGTGTATGCCAGCTCTCAACATCATCACCCCACTGCTGGAAACCTCCAGTATGGAGACAGGAAAGTCTTATAAGATGTCAAGTATAAAACAAGTCCACCCCAGTGGATATTTGATGCTGGTTTACAATTAGTATTCCCTAATTCAGTCTCTCTTTGTTCTCTGAGGGCTGCCTGGGTAAGGGTGCTGTCTCCTACCTGAATTGCCATCTGCTCACTCCAGTGCACCAGGAAAGCAGCTTCAAACCAAAGCAGCCTCGTATTCTTTCTTGTTTTATGAAAGTGATTCAAGATTTCGAGTTATCAATACCTTTTAAAAAAAGAAATAAAGAGAAGAAACTAAAGGAGCAGTGTTCCAGCAATCCAGGCATTGTGAGGGAGGTGTTAGATGCCCAGCCAGCAGTGGGATTATCTACTCCACAAAAGAGTTCATGGTTCCCCTGAGGAGGGAGGAATGGGATGCCTGAAGGCTGAGAGCATTGAGCGAGAAGCTGTTTGAATGAATGAAAGCACCCTGCATTTTGTTGCTGTTGCGTTAATTCCTGACCACTGGAAGAAGAATTACCTGGTGTGGTAAAAACCTCCTGTCTCCCTGATGGCATTTGTTCCTATTAGACAGTGTGAGTACTGCAGGGGCTGTTCCCATTACCTTTTTTTCCTCTGTCAGGCTGCAATTTTACCGCTTTGTTTGACTTTGCAACAGAAATTATTAACAAAAATGTGATGCCAGTAGTGCTGTTTTGCTGATGCGACTCAGGTTCTTCAATCCAGTGATAGCTTCTCCAGTGGAGGTTATAATTTGGAGGCCAAGCCTGTCAAAACCCAGCACAAAAATTCCAAGACATTGTATAATTAATATAATTTATTCAAATGACACATTAGACCATAGGGTTTTATTTATTCCAGTAAAGTCTGCCTCTTTTCCCCATTTCCATTTCTAAGCTGCAATCCTGGAGTTGTTTTAAAACAAGTATATAACCTATTCATCACTGTTGGCAAACATCCACCAAAATCCAAAGCTAACCTTGATTTTAGTCCTAGAGCAAACATACAAATGATCCTTTCCCAAAGGATGTTGTAGCTTTAATTAACCTCAACTTCTAATATTTTTCAGGACATTATTTTCCAAAAGCCACTGTCTCTCTAGTAACCTTTAATTTTCCAGGAACTGATTATAGGCTATAAACCATTTGCCTAAGCTCAGAAACTTTGTCTTTTCCCCAGCATATCTAGTGAAGCTTGGGCAGAGTCACATATTTTTCCTTTAGAGGAGAGTTGGTTCTTCTCTTCCAAGTCCTTCCAGGAGAGGTTTGCTGTGAATGGCAAGGGCCACAAGCCTCAGTAAAGCATCTCTTCTGAGATTACTTCCTTGGCCATCAAACCAACTCCACCACAAGACTGCCTTCAAGCATCCCAAGTGTTGTCTTTGCAACTAAACTTTTCAGAGGTCACTTTTTCTCTTGCTTAGAGGGGAATAAAGTGGAAGTGGGGAAACACATATAAGCTACAAGGACTCTCAATGGCTAAGGACCAACTCATTGAGATGTGCAGTGGAAAATTTGCCTCATAAAATCATATTGGCCATAGACAGAAACTATAAAACCTTACTAGACTTCTCCTAGCATCCTACATGATTGTGTTTTATTTTCCCTGTAACAGTACATAGCTGCATTTCACCCCCCACATATGGAACATTTAAACCAATTTTGTTGCTGATTTCTGTTGGCTGAGCTTTATATTGGATAAGTTTCTTTCAATCTCCGTAGTCAACTGCTTCTGGAAGAAATAACACTACTCAAATCACAATGATGTGTTCAGTTTAAATATTCCCGGTTGAGACATCTAGGGGTTTTGTTTGTTCCATATAACTTGATCCAGGTAAGCAGATATCAATAAGTCACCTGCGTTCCATCCTCAAGAGTTCCAATCTATTTAATTGCTTTTCTACTCACCTTTTTTTTGCATCTATCTTCCTTGCTCCATAGGATGGAGGGCACAGATATAAAACCTTTCATGCAAAGTAAGACAGCCTTGAAGCTTGTTTCCACCCCAGATTCCTCAGCAATAAAAACCTCTGTCCAGGAGACAGAGAAAAAGAAGAGATATGAACTATAGCTTGGCATTTCCAGAATTGTTGCCACCTTCCCCATTTTCAGTGACAACTTCAGGGATTTTGGTTACTCACTGTTTCAGAATACAAATGTCATTAATGGGAGTGAGTACTGTTTTCCAACATGCTCTAATAAGCAGCTGTGGGGTTTTGCTAGTCAGGGAGTGAGTTCCTAAAATCTCTTCTCATACTCCTGGCAAAGCAACAATTTTGCTCTCATTGTTCCTGCAGCAGAGCTCACATAAAAAATGCTCAGGAAGCTTCCTTGGCATGAGTAGTATTTTGTACATTTTATGGTCCTGAGTTTTGTCATTTCAAATAAAAAAAAAACATTTTAGCTGAAAACATGGAACTGGTCTTTGTGTCTAGAAAACATAATGGTACAGTGCTTTCTTTGGCTCTAAATGCACACCTATAAACACCTTAACCAGGCACTCAGCACATGCTATTGTTCCTCCCACAGCAGCAGAAACTGCCTTGGATTTGAACCTTGGAAGCATAGGAAATGTGAAGTGGATGCAGAAAGGGAGGATATTTCTCTCCAGCTGACAGCTCAAGGTTATTTCAGAAGAAAATAGCGTGTTGCTAAAGAGATTTCTTTCTCTTTTCTGATAATAAAGATGCAACATGCTGGATTTGACTGCTTCTCATTATAGCAGAGCTGAACAGGTCAGAGGGTGGGCAGGTTCAATTTGTTGTTCTGGTGTGCAAGTGCCAAAAAGCTTTCTTTCTCTTTTGCTGAGGGAGTTAAACCTTCGATCTTCATAAGTACAGACCACACTGGGCAAGGTTTAGCAGAAGGCAGGCAATTTCTCCAGGCTTCCCTTCATGCAAAATATCTCTGCATTTTCATGGGTTATAAATGTCAAATAAAGGACTGATGATCAAAATTTCAAAACTCCAAGAGCCTTTACAACTTTAAAGGGTGAAGAGGAGCACTCAGAGTCAATGTTATATCTGCTGCAACAGGACAGCTGTGACTGACTGCTCAGACTCCTGTTTCGAGCAGTTGGGCAACATCTGACTAACTGGCACGTGTCATTTACTGATGTCCAGAGCTACAGAACAAGTCTTCTTTTGCACCTTGCAGGCTTTTCCTGTAAATGAAGGAGTATATAACCCTTCAGATTGTGGTGTCATACCACCCCCTTCATAGCAAAGAGTGTCAGGAAGGCGCCAAATGTGAATATTTAACTTTGAGATTATTCAGTAGTGGCACAGAGTGACTGAGAGCATTGCGCATTCAGAAAGGCCTCCTGTGAAGGAGTTTGTATTGCCACTTTTTTCCTTTTCTGCAGATTTTGTAGTTACTAGTGATAAAGAAAATTAAAATTAACCTCGTTAATTGATTTTGCCTTCTAGGTCTAAGTCCCAGCCCTCCAGGGTAGGTACTGAATTGTCCATTACAGCAATAGCAAATTGCTCTCTGTCCTCCAGCTGACTTTCCCAGCTTCATGTTAAGTTTCCCTGTGTTGTACCTGTATACTTAAAAGACAGTTCAAAGTCACAGATGGGCATCTTTAATGGTTCACTGCCTTGGGAAGGGGTGGTCCTGCTCTGTCCACCTCACCACTTCTTTTCCACCATTCTACTGCTACCTGAGCTGCTCTGGTCCTCAGAGGATCCTCAGAGAATCTCTTGCTGATCTAACACAACTGGCAGAATATTAAGGTGTTAAAAAGCTGGTTAATTTATAGATATATATTTCTATTTTGATGCTTTCCAGATGAGTTAGTCAAATCATATCTGTGAAGAATGAGAGAACCACTAGATTTTGCACAAGCAAAGAGGCAGGATCACAGCACTAAGCCTGGTCATAGAGACCCTGTTGGCAATCCATAAGAAAAAGTTCTTCATTAGGTAGGCTAAGGGAGACAGGAATGAAAGGCAAGCAAACCAGGTCCATAAGGACCTAAGCTTTTGACTAGAAGTAGACATGCCTCTCTTGGCAGGCACCTGCTCCTCCACCACACACCAACAGCCCAGCTCTGTGATGTGGCTCACACAACAAATTCTGGTGCTAACCCTCGTCTGGGGGTAGGAGCCCTGAACTGGGATAACTGCATCCAATTTCCACACCAGGGGAAATGGGAGAATTGCCCTCTTCTGGGACAGCAGGGAGGTTTTCTGTGTAATGCAGGGATGATGTCTTACTGGGAGTCACCATCTGGGAGAAGAGGGGCAGAAACAGTGCATCCATGAGGTCATCACAGCCCCACATTGTGGGTGCTGCTACAGCCCTGTCCCGAGGGCAGAGTCGCCAAGGCAGGCTTCTGTCATCTGGGTTTCCCTCCTTGTGAGTCCTAGTCCTTAGCTCCAGCACTGGAGGGGGTGAAGGACTTTGCCTTTAGGAAAAGGTCAAATCAGGAATGACTATTAAATTTATGGATAACAATGAAATGGAGAAAGGCAGGATCACTAGAGGTCAAAGATGTGGAATGAGCAATTCCTTACTGATTTGTTTTAAAGCATTCCTAGGTTGCATGGAAAAAACAATTAAGAGGTATGCTTGCAGTATCTAATATTTTAAGTTTGCTTTAATAGTCCTTTACATCATTATGATCAGTGCTGTGAGTGCATAAATATCCCCATCTCTTCAACATTTTCTTCCTGACAGGTTAGTTTTCTACCCACAGAGATATTGATGAGACACTTTTGTGCTCCAAATATGTGCATTTTTCTGCATTTTCAAATAGGAACCACCATTATCTTTTTGCAAGCTGAATATTTTTATACATCATTTACTAGTGACTAATGTTTGCTTCACCCATGGGCTCCAAGGACTGTCATTTATCTTCCATAATGACCACAAGTTCTTAAACAACCAGCAACATACTGCCTGCAAAAGATGATCACAGAAGTCTCTTAGTTACAGCAAATAGAAACAGAGCAAAATGTCTGTTACAGTTTACTTTGGAAACAACAAAAAATACTTATTTCCCATGTGTGAAATGCAATATAAAATAAAAGAAGGTTTTAAATAATGCAAAAATGTGCAGTTTCTATTCCTGAAGTCAGTTTGTCATCTGGGAAAAAACGGTGTAGCTGCAGTGAAAATCAAAAGAAGCCTACAACACTAAACTTTCTAGTGTGCTGACTGCCTGGGATTTTTTACTGCCACTGAACATTTTCTTTGTCAATGTTATAAGCAACTATACTTTTGGGTTATATCTGGGACAAAGACACTGTGGCCACAGGACACAAAATACCAGTGTTAAGCCAATGGTTTCATTTGAGAGCAAATTGGATGCAGTTTTCTACAGCAGAAGATGTATCCCTTAAAGCAGCCTGATTAGCCATGCAGTTTTTCAGTGCACTCCCTTGCAGCATCTGGCCAAGTTTGCGACAGAGCATGCTGCCACATCTCCTGGATGGAAGCTGATAGGCAATGAAATCTCCCCTTGGGTTAAACATGAGCAAGAGAAACAGTATTGCAGACAGAGCTCACTCTTCACGCCACACAAGCTGAATTTTGGGAACTCTGTCCAAGATATGCCAGTCAGAATGTTCAAGAATTAAATTCTGAGCAGTTCCACAGGTAGTAGGAAACTTTTGGGTCCTTACAAACCTTTTGTATTTCCAACGGTTATGTGAGTCATTCCCAGTGACAATATGAGCTCATTTTTCATGTGTTTGTAATGATTTCAAGTGCTCTATTTGACCTTGATTTTCATGGGAAGGAAGCTCAATGCTTGTTTGGATGTCTTCTTTTAAGTATTTCCTCTTCTGCAGTTTTACTGGCAGCTCAACAAATAGTTTCCCTAGTGCCAAATAAGTTCCAGCTATGCAACAATTTTTCCACATGCTTTCAGATGCTATAAAACAGCTTTATCTCCATTCTGTGTCTTGGGGTTGAGTTATTTTTTAGTATCTTTCCTCCTATTAATAAAAAGCAATGGAGTGATAAATGTGTGTTTTACACAATACACATCACTGTGGATGGATCTTGCTGCTTGCAAGGGCACAGCCAGCTCCTGCTGTATGCAGGATCCACCCAGCCTCCTCCTGTCAACAGGAAAACCTACAGAAAGCATAACCCCAGGGAGCCTTTCATCAGCATCATCAGCCAGGTGAAGGAGCAGGTTCTCTGCAGAGAGAGACCAGAGCTAAATTTAAACAGAAACTTCTTTATCTTCTTTGGAGACGTTACCCTTTTACTAATGTTCACAAGAGGGTAGCATATTTTTCCCTGTCGGGTGTGCCTATAATCAATAGTATTATAGATAATATTGACATCAGATTATTACAAAAATGGTCACACTTTACATCTGTAAACTTGACCAATTTTTGGTTTCAAGTACCTCACAGTTTGATATCATACCAGATTCTAGCTGATTACTGATGTCCCTAAATTCTTGCTCTCTCCACCTTTCCATACCTGTCTAAACAAGCCTGCCTAAACTAGAAAAGTGTGTCTGATAAAGACTGGTTTTTCCTACCTACACAAACTCTGTTCACTGTTTTTGGTTGCAGGATCCATAGCAATAGGTTTAGATGAACATTTTCTAAGCTGTTCAGTTGTTTATAATAATTCATTTATGGGTTATATACCCACGATACCTGTAACAGATAAAAGAGATCTGATTTTCAGGGCCTGAGATTTGAAAAGTGAAGACTATGACAATTCAGAGTCCCTGAGATAAACTTTTGCTGTCTTTAAAAGTTACTAATTGACAAATATAATTGCACTGAAGCAATGTTTTCATATCAGAGCTTGTGTGTTTGCCCAGGTATGCTTCTTTTGCTCCTCCAAAATGCAGTCGCTGATTAAGATGGATGGCTTTTGACAAGCAACATGAATCATTTTCAGAAATCTGATGAGACAACTGTGTGCTCAGATAGTTTTGCATGAGTCCAAAAAATGCTGAGCTCGGAGAATATCCTTGTCTCCATGTGTGTTTTGTAGCATCAGTAATACGTACCTTGGGAGCACTTAATCTATAGTATCAACACTATTTATGGCGTCTGGAGTTTTACATGGCTAAAGTAATTACTATGATAAATGCCAGCAATATTTTAAAATTAACATTGAAGTTTCTTTCAATTTAGAAGCAGAAGATACTTAATTGGCAAAGATGGGATTACAGTAAACTCCATTGCTAATTAGGGTCTGATTTTGCATAGCTGATGCACAAAGGGATCTGTATTTTCATCCTGGACTCAGTTGCTTTTCTTGACTTCTAGAGTGCTGGAGTGGCCAAAAGATCAGGTCTGGCGACACTTTTCCTTGTTCACCTCCTCAGTGATTTCAGCTTCACCTCTTATTCCAGTGTAGGAGTGAACAAGTCTTCTGTGCGTCCAAGCATAACCTGCAGCTGAGCTGCCAGATGGACTGAGAAGTCAAACTCCATCCATTCCTTCACCACTGTGGTAGCATCATACAACCAGTAACAGTAGAGAGGCTCAAGAATGGTCCCCAGCTTCCTCCAAACCACTTCCAAAGCACATGAATGTAGATCTAACTCTTATCAAAATGGGTTCTCATCAACCAGAGGTCACCAAAGTTCTGGGACAACTCACAGGAAGCTATCACCACCATCAGTAAGAGAGCATGACTGAATAATGCTCTCCAAAGGAGAACGTTCAGCCTCTACCATGGACTGCTCTGGTGCTGCAATAGATCATTTGTTGCTCATGAGTGTTTTGGCCGATAAAATGTTATAGAATTGCAGTCTAATTTTTATGTGGCACCCCAAGAGATAAAAGCACTCTCCAAGATGATAGCATTCCCTCTGTACTGGTAAAGGAGTTCAGAGGAATTCCCAAATACTGAGATATCAGGAAGTTGTCTGAGAAATTAAACATTCTGCAAGACCTTTGGATCGCATAATTGATTCAGTCTAATGGTCACTGCATTGAGAGAGATCAGTCCTTGTTCCTGCAGCCTACCTGCTTTCTTTTTCCCATGCCCCCAGCTCTGTGCTGCTCATTCTCTATTTGTGACTGAGGTGGTTTTCCTGGTCCTTTCTGGACTAATTGAACTCACCAACCTGGCAGAAAACTAATGCAACAAAAAGCTGTGTTGGCTTACACAAGAGTCAGGCTGGCAAGCCAGGACTGCTGCTGGAGTGCAAGTGAGGGGGAGGAGGAAAGGAAGAGAAAGGAAGATGGGAGAGCTCTTTTTATAGTGAAAATTAATAATTGGAATCCCTTGACTGTGTTGTGTGATCATGCCTTTTGGGCACAGAACAAATGAAAACTGTGAAACTTTCTGTTTCATAGAACAGCCATGGTATGCAAAGTCTTTCCCACCTTCGTTCTTTCAAATCTCCTGTAAAATCAAACGAACTATTTTTTGGCAGTACGATCATTTTGGGGAATACTCCATTTCAGCACTTCTCTCTGCAGAAGATGCAGACATTTATGCTGGAAAGGCAGAACAGGGAAATTCCCCACTGCTCTTAGTTCGTCTATACAGTTGTTTAAACTCTGGGAAAAAAATAAATAGTTTCTTTCTTTTGTTAAACACTTGATCCTGCCTGTAGTACATCCATGTCTCACCCTGTAGGGCCAGAGCCTCTAAGCACTAACCATGCCTTGCAATCAGGGGAGTATTACTAACATATAAACTGCATTATAAAGTGAATACTAAATTATATACGGGGACAATTTCCCTTTCCCCCTCTGTACCACCAGTGAATAAAAAGAGCCCATCTTTCATAGGCATGTCAAAGAGCTATAGTTCATGCCTGGGAGAAAATTACAAGGCAGTTTTTTATAGCAATTCAAGAAAGGGATCCCCATTATGCAAATAAAATACAGCACATCTATGCAACACTTCATGGCAGCTTCAGCTGCTGCAGAGCCATCAGCAGGCTACAGCTCTCCTGTGTGTTCCTACATGGATTTCTTCAGGACATGGGGGAAGACTGGCTGCAAACTGTGAGAGAAGGTGATGGCACATGCATGTCTATCCCTTGACCTCTCTGTGGTGTCTGTGCTCAACCAAGGTTTTTAAACACTAAGTTGAGTAAGTTATGGATTTTGCTTTCTCCTCAGTGTCCTTTGTCCCTGAGCCCTGCTCACAGCCTCTGATATTGTTAATAAAATAATGTCTGTGCTTTTTCAAAATGAGAAAAAGTTTTAGGCAGTGAACAGAGTCAGCAGATACCTGATAAAATCATATATTCAGCTACAAGGTCTTCATTTAACCTGAACACAAACTGCAGGGCCTTTCCTCCTTTTCCTCAGGAATTATTCCTGTTTTGCATTCCAGAACACGTGTCACCCTGGTGAATATTAATTAAAAGTTCCAATTAATTAAAATGTCAATTAATTCCTTTATTTTATTCTTCAGGGTAATCTTGTATTCTGTGCACGAGAGAGCAGCAAGTAAGCCTACCAGAATGAAATAGAACAAATTTTAGTGTTAAGTGCTGCACTGTGGATCCTGAAGAAGTGATTGTCTGGCCAAGGGAGAGAGAGGTTGAGGCAGTGCATCCATGACAGCAGACAGACCAGCATGTTGCGACAGTCTGGGGACCACCTATGGCTAATTTACAAATTCCAGCTGTAATTTTATGAGTGCTCTGTGCATTTATGAGCTGTGATTGTCATTTGTTGCTTATCTTAGAGAGATGGAATTGCAACTCAATGACCATCTCTGAAACAGGAGGTGGTCAGGACCATGACAACTGTGCTGTAGCAGGATAACATCTGCTTATGGCCTCAGCAAAGCCATTTTTCTAGACCTAAATCCTAGCAGGATAGAAACCAAGCAGGAAATCACCAGTTTGACCACAATGATCACAAGGCATGAAGGGAATAGAAGTTGAAACTACCGATTTTTTTTCCACTGGAGTTGAAATCTTTTTGAATTGAGAAAAAAAAAAAGAAAAAAGTGAATGTCGGAAAACTTCTTCAAGAGTCAGCAGAAGTGCTGTTGTTACCCCAATAGGCATGTGCAAAGGAGTCAATTTTGGAATAGCAGCAACTTTGTCCTTGATATAAACTTATTCCAGGTGTTGCTGAAACAAAAAAGACATGTTGGTGTATTTGCACATGGAAAGAGAAAACAAGTGAACTGTCTATCCAGAGTGTCACCATGGAAATCATTATTTTTTTGTATATAATATGGGAATTCTGATCAATCCCTTCCACAGACAAAACAACTAATCTTTAACTTGTTTTGGAAGGAGAACACTAATCACAGCATTAGCCATGGGAGTTTAATAACATACAAATGAAAATTCCCATACATGTAAAATCAATATATTGGCATTTTTTTTACCTGGAATTGTTGATCTTCTACTCTGTTATTGTTTAATTCCCTTGCAAAGTTTCTGAGAAACCACAGTTATTGTGTCTTGCTTCCTCCTCTTCCTCTCCAGGGGCGGGGATTTCCAGAACAAGGCAAACAATGAGTTTGCACAGCACCCTCACTAGATATAATGAAATGCTGCTTTGTAGACTTTTCCTGTCAGCTCACACAGATGTATCTTTTGAGAGACCTGAGTTGCCTTTTAAAATGTATGTTTGACTTTAATAATAACTGACTACAAAATGCAGTGCAATATAAATAGACTTTCCTTCTCTGTTTTATTTTTCTACAGTATTTTTCTAAACCCAGTTACATCATCATCACAAGCAGGATTTTTCTTACCAAAAAAAATCAACAATGTGGCTTTTGTATCTTTTGTATCACCTTGACTCCATCTACAGGCTTACAAGCGCTTCTAAGACATCACTCATTCTAAAATAGATGCTATGAACTGTAGCAGGGGCCTTGCATTGCCAGCTCTGAGGTAAACATGGACATTGCAGAGCAGGTGGCAGGCAACAAAGTGAGTCTTTGCTGGACAGAGAAAATCCAGAAACCAGCATCATTTGTGCGTCTGATTTTGCATCTTTAATGTCAGTTCTATAATGTTTGGGTCTCATAGGACAGAATGTTTATTTGAGCAAAAATCCATAACTATTTTTCTTTCGGCTTGTTTTGGGTTTTGTTCAAAAATTGCAGAGATAAAAAATAATCTGAGGTTTCTAAGGGGATTTGTTTTTAAACTCAGGGTGTCCAGTGATGTGGTTACAGGTTAGCAGGCAGAAATCATGTGTTAGATTTGTCCATGTGCAATTTCACTCAGGAGTTACATTCACCTGACAGAGAAACAAGGGGGCATCATGACACAGTCCCAAAGACCACCAGTGAGTTGAGTTTCTCTAAGCAAGTCCAGGTCTGTGTGCTTCCAGATTATAAAGGGGAAGATGCTGAGAGACTTCAGAGTTTTTAACTTTCAAAGCCTGAAATGGGAGATCTGCTCAAACACTGCTGCTGAGAAAGGCATGTGAAACTGGACTACATCAGTTTCTTCTTCTGAGTTTTAGTGACTGAGCATTTGAAATTGCTGTCTCTAAAGTTCCAGCTGGAATGTCAAAGGATTTCATTAACAGCTAACTCTGTGGATTGGCTGGCTGATCCTTTCACATATACCCAAAGACATAATGCACATCTCACATACAAAGGAGAAGGTACTTGCAAGTTATGACACAATTTGCACCAATCTAACTGCAAACTGGAGGCCCAGGTGGCTGGAGTTTACTGGAGGGCACTGCAGGCAATGTGTTCCTTTTGCTGTCACCTCCAAACCGTCCCTGTACCCACAAGATTCTTCCCTGCTCTTTTGAGACAATCCACCCTGACAATGCCCATGGAGTAGTGGGAAAGGAAGGTACGGATTGTCTTGACAGAACTCTTTAAATAAAGTCAATTGACTGGAAAAGTGAGTATCTGCCTAAGGCTCCTCACCCTGGAAGGACCCAAACTACTTTGCTGCACATTCTTGTAACAATATTTGCCCAAGCTTTCTCCTGTGATAGCAAAAAATGATTGTCTAATTCGGGAGAGCAGAGCAGCAGATTAGCACACAGTACACTGAATAACTTCCCAACATCTGCCGTCACAGATTTGCTGACAGCTGTTTCTGCAGAGTAGCTGGAAAATCTGATAATCCTGAACATGAAATTTCTTGTTATCTGTGCAAAGGAAAGTGCCAGTCTCTAATACAACCCTAAAGGATGATCTGCGGTTTTGAGTAAATGCTGCCAGCTATGCCTGGATGTCTCCTTCAGCACCTCCTCAAGAACACACAGCTGCACACAGCTACACCAGGGCTATTCCCGCAAGGTGACACTTCTAGCACCCTTCCAGTACCTAAAGGAGTTATAAAAGAACTGGAGAGGGACTTTTTACGAGAGCATGGAGTGATAGGAAAAGAGGGAATGGCTTCAAAATGAAAGAGAGTAGGTTTAGATTAGATATTAGGAAAAAATTCTTCAGTGTAAGGATGGTGAGACACTGGCACAGATTTCTAAGAGAAGTTGTTGATGCCCCATCTCTGGAAGCACTGAAGGCCAGACTGGATCGGGCTTTGAGCAACCTGCTTTAGTAGAAGGTGTCCCTGGACATGGCGGGATGGGTTGAAATTAAAAGATCCCTTCCAACCCAAAGTATTCTCTGATCCTAGGGTATGCATGAAGAAGGACTTTTGGTCCCCAAGGGGTGTTTTTCATACTCCATGGTTTTATTCTATTGAAAGCTTTAGAGAGGATCCAGGTAGAAGACCCCTGCTGAATTGTACTCAGGAAAGACATATGACTGGTGTGGAGACTCCATGAAAGTTCTGAAGTCTGTGGAATATTCCAGAAACTTTACCTTCACTGGGTCCTTGTTAGCATGGGTGGCAATGAGCCATTGCATGCCTGTGCTCTCTGTTAATGAACCCATGTCCAATCAGACCATAAGGGACAGCGGAGTTTAGCACAAACCTACAGCTCGGTATGTTTTGCAGCAAAGACCTACTGTTGCAGGCACTCAGAGGATGCATCTGAGCAGGGATGGAAACCAGAAAAAGGGCTGTGTGAACAAGACTGAATTCTGCTCCCCCCATCCCAGGTTTAGGAGAGATGTGCTCATGGAGTTTACCAGGGCATTAGTGCTGTCAAATACTTGTTTTCTGATGAGCCCAGACTTATTCTGAGACCTGGGTATAACATTTGGTGGCTACAGCTGATTTTAATGGTAAAGAATGAGAGCAAGGCAACACTCTGAAGCTTCTCCCTTAATTAATATTTTAAAACCTGCTCTTACTGTAAATGGCACACAAACACCAATAATAGCGAGAGTCAGTCCTAATAACAATTTTGCAAATCACAGTTATCTGCATGGCAGCCCACAATCAGCAGCAGCACCAGACACGTGTGAAATCCTGAGTACAGGCATTGCTGAAGAGGCCCATTAAACACAATTCTCATTCTTGGTTTCACAGATTAGTGAGTAGCTGCCATGCCCAGGTGCCATTTCATGGTCAGGTAACACCAAGGGAGAAGCAGAAGTTTCTTCTGTGGTGGGTGAACTGGGCCTTATCTGACAACTGGGATCATGTGTAATGCTTTAAAATACAAAAATCGTGATGAAAAAGGTTTAACCTCTGTGAAGAGCAGTATTAAAAACTACCAAGCACTGTTATAACAGATCTGCTAAATGGGGAGACAATGGGAATATTTCTCCTCTTGGCCTTTTACCAGTTAAGGACACAGTTCTGTAGAGCTGCCTGTTCCCTCAGTGCTGTAGGTTTTGGATTTGCTACTAGTGAGTCATGGGGCTATTGCTCCAAATGCAATTTTAACAAACATGTTGGTGCCAGAGAAACTTTTAACTTTGGTTTTAAATAGATGAATTGCATGTTACAGACCACATTTACAGTTCTTCAGGACACACCTCTTGGATGGAGATTGCCAGTGCCCTGTCGGTGGGTTTGTTTCCCCAAACACATTAGCTCCTGTCAACAAAGCAAACTTGACTCTGCCTGAGTGCATTATCAATGAAAACTGCTGTCCTCATTACATTTATGGTAATCCCTATTGATACAGAAGAAATGCGAAACCTCCTACTTTGTTGCTCCAACAGGTGTCAATTTCAGAAGTCTAAACACTAATTTTAGAAGTCAAATGCATGTGGCTGATGTATTAAAGCCTGGACTTAACAGACAAAAAAAACCAAATAAAACTGCACCCATTTCAGGTGCCTGGTTGTCCATGCTATCTTTGCATGCACAGGCATATTCCCCATTCCCTCCTTTTCCCTGCTTTCCAGCCTTTACAGGAGCAGGTGTGGAACAAAACAACTCACATAGGTGTCTCCTTCCAAAAACAAGGAACTGAAAAACAGAAGGGAATTGCATTTCACTTTTACATATAGAAGTTGTCACCATCCCCAACACACCTGAGTATTACCCATTCATGATCGTGCTATAGCAATGGCAGCATTGACCAACACACAAGCTCCACGTGGATGCTACAAGAGAAGGTCCTTATTGTGAGGTGGGTGATACAGTTCCCTGCACAGACCTCCTCCCATGGCCTTACAGTGGCAGCGATGGCATGTGCTACAAGTGACTTGGGGAACTGGTCCCTTATAATGCCCCATGGTCACCGTCACCACTCGGTTCCAAAGATCTCACATTACATGGCTCGTTTCAAGAAGAAAATTGAATCAGCCCTGAAGGTATTGGAGTGGAGATACAGAATCACAGAATCACAAAATGGGTCAGACTGGAAGGCATCACAGCGAGTCATCTGAACCAACCTCCCTGCTCAAGCAGGGTTATCCCAGAGCACATAGCACAGGATTGTATCCATACAGTTCTTGAATATCTCCAGTGTGGGAGACTCCACAACCTCTTTGGACAATCTGTTTCAGTCTGCAATCACCCACACAATAAAGTTCTTCCTCATATTCAGGTGGAAGTTCCTGTGCATCAGTTTCTGTCCACTACCTCTCATCCTAATGCTTGGCACCACCAAGAAGAGTCTGGCTCTACCTTCTTGGCACCCTCCCTTCAGATATTTATAGACTTCGATAAGATCCTCCCTCACTTCTTCTCGAGACTGAGCAGGCCAGACTCTCTCAGCCTTTCCTCATAAGAAAGATGCTCTAGTCACTTAATCATCTTTATTTCCCTCTGCTGGATCAGCTCCCCATGCAACCAGAGAGTTTGCACATAGTCTCTGCTCTTTCCCAGGTCTGGTTCACTGTAAACTGAATCATAAAATCATAAAACCATAGAATATCCTGAGATGGAAGGGACCCACAAGGATTATTGAATTCCAAACTAACTGGCCAATATCCCACAGCAGTATGGAAAATCAGTTTTTCACAGTGACAAATAAACACTGTTGGAAGTGTTATGCAAAACTAAGGATGTATTCCCCATACAACTAAGATCAGATCTTTGAAGCAGAACAGCCCAGCAAAAGTCATCGTTACCATCATGTACCCCACACCTTAATTAGTTCACACACACAGGTTCATGTTTGGACCTTGCAACCTGGAGAGAGAATTTTTTTAATTTCAGCAAAACATATTTCATTTCATCAGTTTATTGCAGTAATTATTTTTGTTTTTTCACATTTTTAGTGCTTTTTAATTAAGCCAGGAGCTGTGACAGGGCATGAGTTACAGTGCAGCACCTCATGCTTGTGTGTTCTTAACCATGAGCCTGAAGGCTGTGTGCCACTGAATATGGGATGTATGAATTTCATGGGCTGTAAATGATACCCTCATGTGCCTTAGTGAGAAAGTAAACCAGCTCACAAAGCAGAGGACTTCAGGAATAAGGATAAAACCTGCCCTGATCCCTGGACTGAACTCTGGACCACTGCACAAAATAGAACGTTTTGAAAGGATACAACACTCTTCCCTGATACTCCAGAAACATTACCCCAAACTCCTGTTTTATCCTTAATTTCAGTGGCATACACAAAATACTCTGTGGGTCTAAAGTAATGAAGTTTCAATATGTCAGATTTTATTTATTGATCTCTGCGTTTTTCCATCAGCAGAGACCAAGAGAGGCTCTGGCCATCCAGCTGGGAAGAATATGGTTCCAATCTTTCAGGCTGTGAAGTTAGCCTGATTTTCTAATCACAATCTCACAGGCCTGACAGAAGCCAAAGGAAATGTAATTCTAAGGCACATGGACACTTAAATTCCCTTTTAAGCATGATTAAGGTTTAAGTGCCTGAGCCTCTCTGGCCTCCCTGGCTTTCACAAGCACTTTGGGTTCAGGACCATCATTTTGTGTGTTCCCCCTTAATTTATGCAACTAGAGGTGTATTTAGCAATATTAATAAAAGGTGTATTTTATCCCATTGATTTACAAAGATGGGTCTCAATTTCCAAATCAAATCAGTGCTCAGTACTTCAGCTTAATAAGTTTGCAAAGGTCAGAAGCCATGCAAACTGACCCTCTGTGTGCTTTAACCCATTGCTCACTTGACGTACAAGCCTCTTTCAGGGTACCTGTGTTCATATGTTTTGCTTTAGATTTATCCCAGTTAAATGCACAGGCACAGGCTGACCCTGGCTTCCCATGATCCCAGCAAATCCTTTCCTGGTGTGCCCAAACCCACAGCTTGGAAATGAGGCTTAACTTCCTGGCTGATCCAAGCAGCAAAGCATTATGTGGTTCTGAATAAAATGAGAAATAACGCTAAAAAGCGAATGGGGTGGGGGACCAACATATTTGGAGTTTTGGCCATTTGTGTAAATATGAAGCCAAATTTCAGAGCTTTGTGATCAACTGATAATTTTGCTGTGCAGTACAATGTTGGAGAAGCAGTCCATAAGCCACACCGACAGTGCAAGGATCACCAGGAACCCTCCAGGCAAGTAGCTTTGCCCATGTGAAGAGCTAGAAGGATCGTCCTCCCCATCTCTAGGTAATTTCAGTCTTGCCCTGGAAAAAAACCAAAAAAAAAACCAACCACAAACCAAGACAAAAAGCCCACAACAAATCCAGGTCTTGTCCCTTCACTGTATCTCGTCAAGAAGCTGTCAAGACGCCTCCTCACCACAGAACTGTCTTTGTGGCTTTGGGAAAAAAACACGTCATTTATGGTCTTATGAAGTGTTCCTGTTTTATATATGATGCATTCAGACCAATCAATCTTCTATCTTGGTGGCCTGTTTAGAGACTTAGGAAGCTGGCATTGATTAAATGCCTATAATAGAGAGCATTAATTTACCCGTCAGTGGAAAAATCACCATTGTAAATTGTCCCAGTCAGTTTGTATATCACCAAACGAAATGCGGCCTGTCCTGGGTGTATGTACTGAACTGCTCTTGTACATAAAGCACATTCAATTAGCAGCACCAGCACTGCTTCAGCTGGCCACAAGCAAAGGTCTGGGTTTGATTCTGCTGCCCTCTTTAGGAGTAGTGCCTGGGACTCCACAGTCTCATAATAAACCAAGTGCAAGATCACTCAGTGTCTGAAGACCCATAGGGAGCCTACAGCATCCCACGGGAATGGGAAGAAATTGACATATTCCATCTTTTGCTTATCATGCTACACTGTTTGTAACCTAGTTGAGATTATTTTTGCCGCAAAGGGGAGAAAAATATTCTGTTTTTGTGGAAGTACTGGAGGCTCCTTCATCTGCTGAGTTCATAGTCCCAGCTGAATTATCACATATTATGCCCTTGGAGCACAAGGAAGTAGATCACAGTGATGAAAGGGGTTGGGGGCGGGGGGGCAGGAACTAGTTTGTCTTGAGCAGTGAAGCAACATTAGATTTGCATTGCCCTAATATAAAAAAGTTCAGGTTCTGACTGTAGGTAGCAATCTCAAGAGGAGCTATCCAGCTCCTTATTGTGGCTGTAGAGGAGGGCATGAGGGTGAGAGAGGAATGAACTGAGTGAGGAACAGCTGGTTTTGGCAGGAAAAAAAGCAAGGAATTGCCCTCTATAGGTGACCTGGGTCACCAAGGACAGAGATGCTTGGCAGCAGTTGTTGAATGAAGGACAAGGAGAATGAGTGCACCAGGGCAGCAAGGAGGAGATGAGGAGCAAGGGAAAAGCTCATAACTGCTTAAAACTCTCACCCTTAAGCTTTGTCCAGGCAGGTTCATGCTCCTGCAGCACTCATGGCACCCTTCAGCTGCTGCAGCCTGACTCCTTCTTCCCCAGCCATGACACAGCCACAGCAGCCCCCAAATTGCAAACTTACATCTCTCAAATCAGCAAATATCAAGCAAAAGAAAGTTTGAATTCATCCTGACTTTATTTTCCAAACATCCACAGAAGAAAAGGAGATTCTTCCTGTGAGCAAAATGGGCTATTCCTGTCTCAGTGTTTCCTTTACAAAGGCAATCATTTCAGACCCATCAGTCTTTCTCTCCCCAGCCTGACAGCACAAGTGTTATTTGTTTCCCCAAGCCCACCAGCACTTCCCACCCTCAGGCAGGCAGAATCTGTGAGGGCTCAAAGTTTTGGGATTGCAGAGTAAAGTTAGTTCCCCCCAGACGTCCAAGGGACTCCCTTACTCAAACCTCCCGGCACGGGAGTCAAGATGTGATCTTTCCAACTGTCAGCCCTGCAAAATTAATCAAAGAGATGAAAATCCCCCCTGCCATTCATCAGCGCTGATAAAGGTCCTGCCACCAGCACTGAGCTCCCAATTTTGCTGCTGATGCATGAGGCAGGAGGTGACCCAGTTCACTCTTGCAGAGCCACCGTGGCTCTGCCGTGCAGTGCTACAAAAAGCTTGTGTGCACCAGAGACTTTCACAGGCACAGCTTCAAGTCACATACATCCAGTAGGAGTGCCGGAGTTATGCAGAGAGTAGCATCCTTTCACAGATTAAGGTCAAGTTTTTGAACAACAGTTCATGATTTCAAGGGGGTCTTTCTGAGTGACCGGTTGAGCTATTTTTAAAGGCTCATATCTTCACAAAGAACTGAAGAGTTTGGGGTAGCTTCTGGAAAGCAGACCTTTTCAAGGGCAGAGTAAATCTTTGGGTACAAACACTACTAAGGTCTACCCCTCTTAGCAGGTGGGCAAGCACAGCTTGAGGGTGGAAGCTGCTGCGCATCATTGACTGCTGGGAAGCAAAGTGGATGGTTCAGTCACAGTCAGCACTATAACAGCTTCCAGGCTGGGGCTGGTCTCATCCCACCAGCTCTGGCCTCTCAGCTGTCTGGGTCTGGCTGAGGATATGAATATCCCAAGCTCAAGGTGTGCAGTATCCCCTTGGGCAGAGTTCCACAAACTCAGCCCAAAACTTGAGCAGCCCCACACAAGTGCGCAGCATTTGCTTCACACTCACTTCAGTCCTTGCACAAAGGGTTAATTTTACTTGCAGAGCCCCCTGCTATGCACAAATAAATCCCAGTGCATTTTTACCAGCATGATTTATAAGCCAGGTTTAGAAAACTCTGGTCTCTGAAGTCTGTTGTCAGAGTTAATGGAGCAAGAATATAGACTGCAGCATCTTAGGGTTACAGTCACCTCTCGACAGTGACCTCCTGACAGTTTCAGATACAGATCCCTGCTGTGTTTATAGGCTGCAGTCACACCCCCAGCTGCAGTGTGGACTTGCCTTTCCTTATGGACTGCAGGGCCAACGTGGAGCAGAGATTTCTTCTTACACTTTCCATCAGAAGGCTGAATCATTTACAGCAACCTGCATTTTTTCTGACTTCCCACTTTCTTTTCATCCTACAGACATGAAGAGTTCTTTAGTCTATAAACTGCACGTTGCTACCCAAAATGAAGGAATGGAGTGACTAGCACAGAAAGAGAAAGGAGTATGGTGTTTTGCATGGCCATGCCTTGTTTGCAGCCATAGAGCACAGCATGGCTATTACCAGGCCTCCCAGAGCATGGAACCCACATAACAAGACCAAATGCTACTGGAGGAAAGCACCCATGTTGTATCTCTGTACTTGAAGGTTGCTCAAATTGCCTCATAAAAACCCATCTAAATAAGATTGTTTCATCAGCTGACAAATTCCCTGAGGTATTAAAGGATCTTTTGCCTACTTGATAGAAGGTTCCATAACAAGCAAAAAGGCAAAATGAGAGAAAAGCTCTCTATATGAAGAAAATGCAGAGATAAACTGAAAAATCTGTATTATCCCCCAACTTTGCTCTCTAGCCCCAAGGAGTACAGGCAATATATAGGCAGCGAGACAAAATGAAACAAATGAAAAATATGTAAAAAGCAAAATCCTGAGTAATATCTGAGTAATTGATATGTCATTTTCTGAATTATCTAGGAGGAAAAAGAATGAGAAATGTGGCAGTTTGTACACTGTGATCCACATTGGGGAGCAGGGGCTGTGTCTCCAGCATCATATGGTAGCGCTCTCCTTTCCATATCAAGATCAAGAAGCTGACCATGTCCTGCACTTTAAAATCTCCTGTCTTCCAGTCTCCTGCCAGCAGCAGTAATAAAATGAGTACATAATGCCACCTCCTGGCTACAGTCAAGGACACTATAAAAACGCTGGTGGAAAGAGTGTTCTGTCCCTCCCACGCTGGGGTGGATGATATATATCACTTGCTTGTGGAAGTCAAATTTCTTTTGCTGACTTAATCCCGGAGCCAAAATTAATCAGACATCCTAGCTAACAGGATCAGGAAATGCCATAAATTATGTTGCCTGCAACCTAACAACAGCATTAACAGCACGAAGAAGGTGGAGGCTTTTTTTTGATTAATCACTGTTTAAGTTGCCTAAAGGACCTATGAAACCTCCTGCTGGCTGACACAATGAGCAACATTTTATATTAACCCATATAAGGAAATGTCTTTAAAAGTGATGGATTATGCAGATGTGAGATGGGACTGTGTGATGTGGTTACCCAAGAGCTGTAAGTGGCGTGACAGGCACCTCTGCCACTCCCAGCCCACCACCCCCAGCCTACCCCGGAGAGGAGGACACTTGCCCCCCAGTAGCTGAGCACCCTCAGAAGAAGGCACACAACACAATGAATTGGATTGAGTTACTTCCTAGCAGAGCTAGGAAGTTAATGCAAGCAAAAACACTGGCAAATTTGTGCGCTTTTAACTTTTTTATTATTATTATTATTTATGCAAAACAGCATAGTCTCAGTACCAAGGGGAGGTATAGGAAATGGACATTTCACCTATGGTTTCTCTGGCACCCTCCAGAACAACGTTGCTCTTTTCTTTGCATGGAGGTGTTGAGAAATCACCACAGCTTCCCTTAGACCAAATCAGGCACTGCTCTGCTGGTAGCTCATCCTGCACTGGAGCCTACAGAGTGAACATGAATGGAGCATCTTAACAACCCAGCCTCAAGCACAAGAACGTCCCCTTCTGGAGCCATAAATACAGCATCCCTCAGCAAACCTGCTGTTTTCTCTGTTTTGCAGGAGCATTTATATTGGACAAACCCTGGTTCCTGCTGCAGGGAGTATTGCATACCATCATTTTTAATCTACATGAAATGGGCAACTAGAGCTTCTTGTGTGGGAAAAGCTGCATTTTACACTCTTTTTGCTCTGGTATTATCCAACATAATGCACACAGAGAAGCTGAGAATAAAGTCCCAGAATCAAAAAAAAACTGTTATTGTTCCCAAAAGCCCACTCTCAGATGAGATCGTGGCTGAATAGATCCTTTAGGGATCTGCATAATTTTAGGTGCACACTGATTGATATGGGCAGTCAGTTTTCTCGCTCTTCTTTACCAGTGAAAATTTCTGCACAGGCTGAAAATGTTCGCCAAACATAATCTTCTTGTGGTAATTCATCCAAAGTGGCAGAGTGAAAGTTTCACAGAAGAGGTAAAAATCACCAGTGGACTTGAACACTGTAAAATATTTTAGAAGGATTTCTGGTTAAATTTCATGGCCCAGGAATAAAGGAAGTATTTCAGTCTCCTTCCTAACCTCCCAGGCTTATGCACATCTCCCCATCCTTACTGGAAACAAGACATGGTTAGCAGCTTTCTCTCTGATTTAATTCCTTTCCCATGTAGACAGGGGCTCCTGAAAGACACATTCCCCTATTTGTCACTTTTCTGGTATGATGTCCTGACAATTATTTATGCCTCAATACCAGACTTGCCTCTGACTGCACTGCTGTGTGTAGGCAGCCCTGTCTGACGGGCAACTCCTCACGCAGCCCCTGCTTTCTTCCTGGCTCTTCTAGCTCTCCTGACTCCCACACAAAACTCCCACCCATCTTGCCATTGAGACCATCTTCAAATGCCTGTGCAGGTTTTTTGCCTCCCCTAGAGAGGAGGATATATACATCACTCCTATGCTGTCTTGGACCTTGGTGAAGATGCAGGCTTAGACATGCCTAAAGCAGCCAGAGCTCCTTCCTACCACAATGGCTCTGGGGATGGCTGGAAAAATCAAGACAAATCTGAAGCAGAAATTACTTTAATCCCATGAAGAAAATGAAGTGGTAAGAAAATATGTCACTTGAAGCCTGACTGAGAATATCCCAACAGAAATTTAACTGGCCTGTTTCAGACCTGACTCATCTTCAATTCACTGAGCACTGACAAACCCCAGAGGCTGCATCCTCCGCAGAGAAGTACCTGCATCCTTTTTGTTGTGGGTAGAATCATGCACTTCACTCTCAGGAGAGAAGCAAGAACATATTTTATTGATAGAAAACAGTGAGTTAACAAAGTTCAGTGATAAATACAACAGTGGTTTAACAAGATTCTGTGGCAAGGTACACTTGAGTATTTACTGCATAGAGGGAGACCCTCCCATTAAGTCATAAGGTTCAGAAAGGACCCCCTTATGTTCCAAACAGCTTCTCAAAGGAGAGTTCAGGTGCAGCTGGATCCAGATTTCTTCACAGACTTCGTCAACAGGTTATGTCTAAAGGATTATATATGCACAAACAATCCTTCATAGCACTTAGCTAAGATTTCAAAGTTTCAGTGTGCATTATTCCCAATTCACTTACTATCTGATGTGATAAGGAATCTCTCTTCCCTTCTCCAGGGGAAATCCTGGCACACAATCTTCTCCTGTGCAGGAAATCTCAACAGGCCCTGGGCTCCCTACTGTTCAGGTGAGCCTTTATACACCTCATGGCCAAGGACTGCACAGAACTCCCCTGCTCCCACCACAGGAGCTGCTGCTCAGTGCAGTAAGGTACCACTGTGAAGGTGGCAGGCTGTGCTGCAGCCTGTCTCCTACAACTCTGGTGTCATTTGGGTTTGCCTTGTCCTCAGAGAGGCTGTGGGTACCCATGTCAGATGCCCTTCTCACTGGCTCTGCCAATTAACCTAGACAGGCCAATGCTATTGACTTTACTAATTGATGCAGCAAGCACACAATTAAGGGACTCCCCATTGCTTTGCAATCCTACCCGGCTATTTGACCAGGTGGAGCCCTATCAGGCACCTTGCCCTCGGCCAGCTACCTGCCTTCCCAGCTGCCAGTCATTAAACATCACCCTCTAGCAGGCTGTGGGCCGATGAATGCTCTCCCAGCTGCTCCTCATATCAACGTGCAGGAGGTCAGGTACCCTCTCTGCTGCCACCTCCCAGTTTGTCTGATCCGACAGATGGATCATCGGTGCCTTTGTCTGCTCTGACCTACTTCTCCCTTTCATTGTCTGCTGGCTGAATCTCTGGGGTGTCTGACTCACTGCAGATGCAGGGATGCTGTGCCTGCCCACACACGTCTCTTCTCTCCTGGTGGCAAACTAACCCTTCATTTTAGGTGGCCTGCAGTAATTTCCCCTGCCAAGCTGTGATCTCTTCCTCACTGAAGCCAATAAATATCTAAAACACCTGACCTCAGACCACCTCCGGTATGCTGGCAATGGCTCTCCCATGTTTCTCTGCATGATGGTAGTCCTGGGGCAAACAGGATCTGTTGCCTGGAAAGACTGCTGGGTGAGGAGTCCCTGTGGTACTGGCACGGATATACATCCATCTTTCCACTGTCTGATTGACAGAAGGAATGAATTTGGATTGAGGTATTTGTCATACCGTGCAAGACCATTTGGTACCCTGAAGGTGATAGTGAGATGCAGGGGGACACTGAAGACAACAGTGATGGCAGATGCAGGGTGGTTCAAGAGACCAAAAGAACTTCAGGCAGTGCAGAGCAGAGGCTCCCAGGCTAAGCCTGGGGCTCTGTGGAGGAGCTCAAACTGGACTGACATCGCTGCAAGGAGCCTGTGCCAATCCACCAGCCCAGGCATATGGCTGTGAAAGACTGAGTGACACACATGGCTGGGGTTTTTCTGAGGCTCCCAGAAGGGTATCCATCCTGTCATGGCAGCTGCAGAAGCCCACGAATTCCCCTCTTTTCCTCAGCAGAGAAAGGGACAGCAATCAACCAGGTGCTATCAATCTCTTGCTGCAGCTGTGCCTTGACCAAGGATCAGGCATGCAAAGTTCATGCTGAAGTCACCAGCTACATTTAAACTGCTCCTAGATGGAAAGGGAAAGGGTTGGAGGAAGGAAATAATTCTTACTGCTCTACTGGCTGTCTTTGATTCATGCCACACAGTTAGTTTGGGGAACTATGGACTGAGATACTGTGTAAGCAGCCACTGCTGTGTCTCGTCTATGGCAAATGCTCATCCACTGCCCCACCTGACTGTACTTTGTCTAGACACGACTTCAGAGGAGACTGCTGTGTGGCCTCTGAGCTGTGTGTATTGCAGGAAGCAGGATCCATGGAAATCCTTTTTTCCTTGCAGATTCCCCTGTGTCAGGGGCTGTTCCCGGCAGCAAAGTTCAGCAGATCTGAATTCTCTCTAAAGAGGGGTAGGAGGGCAGGGTGAGAGAAGGGTAAGATTTCTTTCCAAGGCACTCATATTAAACGTGAGAGATGGCTCTGAAATGCTACGTGATGATATATCCTAATATAGAGAGAATGCATAGAGATGGTTTTACCAGGAGTCTCCGAGTCTTTGCACCAGTACCATTAAGGGCTGGACATTGACAGATATGTAATAGCTGAGCTGCAGGCACTGAGCCAAGTCTCTGAAGGATTCATCCTGAGTCCAGGCTTAATTTCTTCTTGCTGAGAAGTGCTTGCATCGAGTCTTAGCACAGACACATTTAACAGGAGAGCAACCAGGCACTCAAAGGCTTAATGCAAGAGTACATGCACAGGGAAAGCAAGTGAGAAGAATTTTGATTAATTGCTATGTATTAATTTGCTGCTGCAGTGGATAGAATATATGCTTCAAGCTCTTCTGAGAGAGACAACATGGAAATGTTTTACACAGCTGACTGGCCTCACAGTCAGGCCCATTTGCTGTTGGTTAACTTTCAGCCCCACATTAGTGAATGAGCAGGACAGGCAAAAACATCTTTTCACTTCCTGAGGCAGTAGAGCTTGCTGATGGGGCATAAAAAGAAGTGAACTATAACAGTAGCTGTTTTAGACATAGGATGTACAATCCCTCTATGTACAAGACCGCCTATTGCACAAATCCTCATTTTGTGGGGTTTTTTCTTCTTTTTCTTTTTTTTTTCTTTTTTTTTTCCCCCAAGGATCATTCTTATAATTTATATCCAAACAATCTAATCAGAGATGGTGTGAGCTCTGGAGAGGGAAATGCAGGAACCCTGTCCTGAACATGGACAGGTACATTGAAAACAAACACTTTCATCTTGTCAGGAGAGGTTTGTTTGTGTCTCATACAGATCTGCAAGGAACCATAACCACAAATACTTCACACGGTACTTTGAATTTAATAGCTCACATGGGCTACTGTCTGAATTACTGCCTTTTATTTTATGACTAAATTAATATTATATACACAGGAGCACATTTAAAATACCCAACAGGGTAAAAGAAATGATTGCTGTGTTGAAAAATATAAATTTTAATGCACAGAAGTTATTAGTAAAGCCACATTCCCCAGTCTATTAATGTGTACACATTTAAATTTTCCCTCTTTTTTTTCCTTTTGACCTTTCTTTTCAGATACTACAGCATGTTATCTTAAAGCTTTAATAAAACAGTAATTCACTCATGCTTTTTATGGCCTACTAATTTGTGTGTTGTGCCATATATTGGGTTTTATAACTTTTATATGCAAATCAATAAAACTCCTTTGATATTTCATTTAAATCATTGAATAATTAACACATCCCAGCCCCCAAGTTAGCTATACTGTAAAATGGAGAGCTTGCACTCACAAAACTTCAAGTAAAAGGGAGTAAAACTAAAGACATGGAGAAATCCATTTAATTTTTAAAATATTATCAGAGAAACTATACTCATGAAAAAGGGAAAAAAGACAGAAAAATCTCATGCCTGGGGAAAAAAAGCACTCAGTATCTATTATAGTTGCAAATGGGGGATAAAAGGGAAATGGAAACAGTCAAAAATATAAATCTCTTTGAATGTGTTGTCTGAGTTCTAAGAAATGCAAAATGCAGTACAGTGTCCATAGCTAGTGATTTTCCAGCTGCATCCATCACACCTGGGCTGTACCTGAGCTTTGCAAGGGTTTTGCAGTGCAGCCCAGCTTACAGCAGGGCATGCACCCAGGCTCCAGGAGTGTAGCTCTTCCCTGGCTTTAACACTCTTCCCCACATAAAAAAACTTTGGGAATGTTCCTGACTCCTCCAGGCATCGCTGTGTTCCTGGCTTCCTTTTTTAGGCTGGTTTCTCACAGAAACAGGGTGTCTGCAATCCTACCACTGTATATAGGTCTTCTCCTGGTGGCCTGGAGCCAAGTCTACATTTCATAGAGTGGTAAAACCTCAAAAAAAGAAAGATCCTGCAAGTGTCATGGAAAATACAAGGACAAGCAAAGGGAAGAGAAGCGACATGTCCTAAATGCAAAGGCTGAAGTTTGAGCCCATGGAGAAGCCAGACAGCCCATGTGAGAGAGGGACTCTGTTTTAGGCATGACTCAGGCTGGGCTCATATCACCCATCAAGTACATCAGCTTTCAGCCTGGTTCCACGAATCTATAATAAACCCCCCATCTCCTGGGTAGTAGCAACCCACTAGTTCTGAAGATAAACTTGGGAATACAAAGCCTGTGCAAAGGAGTTCTTGAGGCATGACAGAGTTTGCAAATAGCTTGAATCCCAAATGTTGGGAGCTGGCTCGTGGGTATCCTCCTTGCTTGGATGTTGTGCTGCCTGCACTGCAACACAACAAAACACCAGCTCAGCAGCCGTGAGACAGGATTTAGGTGTATGGTGTTATTTTATTAAAGAGAGACAAGATCTGATGGATGCTAAGCCTCTGCCACTTGGCAATCTTCATCTGAGTAAGGGACAAGACCCCTTTTGCACTGATCAAAGTAATTAAAAGATATTGCCATCCTCTGCTCCCTGGACTGCCTGTGTCAGCCAGAACCAACTTTTCCTTGTGATTGCAGGACACAGCAGAAGTGGCTCACTTCTCTGAGCCTTGTTGGAAGTCATACAGTAAAGAGAGAGCCTTAATCTTACTGCCTGAATGATGGAGGGCTCGGTTTGAGAACATCAGCTCACAGCTGGCCTGGTTGCACAGGCATTAATGTTTCAACACACTTTCACTTATTGTACTTTCACTTCTTGTCTGAGTGGTCCCTGCCACTCAGTATGGTGTTGGGCTGTGTCAGTACAAAACTGCCTGAGGAGTCCAAAAACCAGCAAAAGATCACTGCACAGTCATTCAGACCCCAAAATATTTTGAATTTGGACACCAGAAGGAAGAATTAACTGACAAGCAATAAAGGACAGGCTTTAACTTTGTCTTGCTTAAATAATGACTATTTTTTTAATTAACATCTGCAACATCATATTATAAGGAGAGCACTGTACTGAAATAGACATTTGATCAATGAAAGATGCATGGCAATACCATAGCACTTGGTATTTTTTAATGCAAACCCCTGACAGAGAAAGGTCTCCTCCAAAGGAGTGATGGGTTACTCTGAGGATATTGATTTCATTCCCTGTCCATCAGGAGTTTTGCCCATGATATCAGGAGGAGCAGCAATAAAGCAAGAACCACGTTGACCTGCCATTTCATCATCTATTAATGAGGTCAAGGACAAGATTAAAAAAAAAAATCTTAACTAAACAGGTTGGTCCATGCATTACTGAATGTTTATATTGCCTATGAAGAGCTGGGACTTGAGAGTAATCGTTAAGCAGATGCATTGAAGGTTGAAGGTGCACTGTAAAAGCTTCCTGGTTTTACATGTGCATTAGAAGAGCGCTTGACTACTTTCATTGCTATCTTGGAATAATTTTATGTTAATTCTTTAAATGTCAATTGTTCAGATGTTTCTGTGTTGCACTTCCAGCCTTCAAGTTATTTCTTTTAAATTGTTGCATACACCATTTAACAGGTTCTGTACTAAAGGTCCCATTTTTTTAATATTGATTTTCTTTTATATCTTTGCTGTACAGAATTAGCCAGGGCTCCTGCTCAGACTCCTATCACTGTTTTGTCTTTATTACTTCTGGTACATTTTCAGTGTTTTACATTTAATTTTGTGCACTTTGTTTTATTGTGGTTGTAATCAGCTTAATTTATTTTCTGTTTCTTCCTTCTAGTTAAAATGGACACACTCAGTGGCCATCCACTATTATTGAACCTGGTACACATGACCCAGGGGAGTTCATTGGGGATATATATCTAGCTATATCTGAATCATGTACTCTTTTCAGAATTTAGAGATTACTTTTCTGAAAGTTAAGTGAAGGCTGGCTGGGTTTAATCAACTCATTTATTTGTATGCTTCATCCATCTCAAAACAAGTAAGAAAATTGCTTTAACAAGTAGCGTCCCTGTAATTAAACAAGGCACAAGAAAAAAAGTACTGCAATAAATGTTTTATCTGCTCACCATCCTTATTAAAGCACTGAGCCTTCAAAAGCTTTCCCAGATATGTCTGAAGAAACACTGAGCCTCACCTTTTTGACTTTCAAGATGTTAGCTACAACAGACCATGGGGCTGGGGAATCACAGTGGGACCATACCAAGAGGAAGACCCTGACTCCCCACCAGGATGAAATGTGCTTTTGTCCCATGAGCTTAAGTCCATAATTACTGCCTTAAAAGAAGAAATTTGCTAAGCACAAATCCAGACTCAAAACACAGTGCAACCAGACCTCCCTGAGTCCCCCAGAGCAGGAGAGCACCACAGACACTACTACCAACTTTTTGCCTGAGATTACACAGAATGCCAGAGCTCCCATTTTGGCTGGAATATTCCCCCCCACCCCACCTTCAAAAATTCATAGATACCTATAAACCACCTCCTACCCAAAGGTGCATTCAGTTCTTAGAGTATCAGAACAATTTACCTCTTGGCAATTTCACCTCATGATACACCACCCGAGTTCAAGTGCTGCTGAAGGCACAGCTCAGCAAAATTACCCCTTTCCCATCTGTACTGCCAGCCACATTGTTTAGCCACAGGTACTTGGCAATGAGAGCTGCTTCCCCTGCTGCCCTCTCCTGAACCCAAGGGAGTCACAGCCCAAGGCCCCCAAACCATGGCAAGGCTCAAAAAAAAGCCACTTGGGAAGCAGGAGGGTAGCAGCTAGCCTGGATCATAGAGGACAATGTCTGGTTTAATCATGGCATTGAGAAACCCTCACAAGTGCCCCAGAGCCTTGAGACAACACACAGAGAAAACAGCAGAACTGAAGCAACCAGTGAAGTGGTGCAAGACATCACATCAGACCTCAGATCTGGGCCACAGTGCTGCCAGGGCTCACCAGCTTTTCACCCTCCCTTTCTCTGAAGAAGAGGAAAGCATGCCCCTGTAAACCTCCTGCCCAGGTGGATTTACCAAGGCACACCAAAAAGCTATACACAGGGATGTTGTGGATTATGGACCCCAAGACGTTAATGCAATGACTCACGACAACCTGCAAAAACAGCAATTGCAGGTGAGCCTTCAGGCTACCAAAAGGCACATAACTGGGAAAATACCACCACAGGCCAGATAATCAGCTGTGCTAAATGAGGACAGATACTGAGACAGCAAAGTAATGCTGATGGTTGAGAAGTCATCCTCCTCCTCCTCTTTGTATTGGAAATCAGTCCAAAATGTTGCAGGGATGCACAAATGGCAGTACAGTAATGCCCTGGCTTTGCCAAGGACTCTTTTTAAATTACTTATCATCTCATGTGAGGGGGAAAAAAATTCATTCATCCTCTCTTTTAGCAATTGCAATCAAAGAAAAAAACATGATTAGCCCACAATCTCTCTAAAATCGTATTCTTGTCACCGCTTGACCAAAGTCCCAAACAAACCCAATTCTCCAGACAAATAATGATGGCTTTAATGCATACATTTAGCAAATGTAAGGGCTTTGTTTAGCTATTAAATTTTAATTAGTAATTAATATTTACGCAGCCATTGGCTGGAATTCGGCAAGTTACATAAATAAATATTTACTTGTAGATGATTTAAAAAAAAATTCTTGCCTCTGAAATTTATTTGTGTGACTCTCTATTACTTATTCATTAATTCATGTATAATTCCAATTCCTCTTCATTCCAGATGGAGTGGGAGGGAAGAAGGAAACTCCCTTGGGACTGATGTGCATGGGTTTAATTCTCAATTTGGTCTCTATCACTACAAATTAAACATTTAAAAATTCTAAACAGAGTGTTTAGCAGTGCTGGCATGTTCAAATCCATCAGTCTGCAAGAACTGTCATTTCTTTAGGTGTTAATTGTGCAAGTTGAGAGCAATATACAGCACCTGATCGGAAAGGCCACCTTTTGTATTGTGCTTTTGGCTACTGAAGGAGTCCCTGCATGCAAACTCTCACTGAGGTCAGTGGGTGCTTCACTTGCTCCAGCTTATGGGTAAGAGGGAAAATCAAGGACTGAGGCTGCAGCAAACTTCTGAATTTTGAGCAAGGAAAATATCAAAGGAACACCTTCAGGGGGTTATTTTGCTATTAATTTTTAGTTTGTCATCAAAAATTTGAGGGCTTCTCATCCCAGAAATACCTGACTGGGGGATTCAGGCTGTTGAGAGCAGCCATGGCTGTGCAGGTGGTCTGCATACCATCCCAAGTGCCACACCTGTGCTTGCAATCCAGTCTCAGCCACCATGCACAGGGGAAATATTGCTGTTGGTTCTGGTGCCCTGGTTACTACCTCTCCATCATCCTACTGTCTCTGACAGGACACGTTTTAGCAAACGATTCTTGCTACACTTTGCCTGACTGCCTGCAACCATGATGGCTGAGGAGAGATGCATGCACAGGTTCCGTGAACACTGGAGAGGGAGAGAGGAGTGCCATGGACCAGCTCCAGTCTCTCTGGCTGAGTATTTAAAAGCTGGGCATTGGGACTGGTTAATTGTCCCCCTTGCCTGGGCCATTACCAAAGCTCAAGTTACAAGTGATTCCTCTCCCCAGGGTCCCCATAAAGCTCTGATATGTGATAGCCCTCAGGAGCCCCTGATTACCACAAGGTAAATATGAACTGAAAGAGGACAACAAATTGTACATGTTTAATTACTGAAGAGACTAATTAAACAGTTAGAGAACTGTCCTTGGAAACAAATAGTGATACAAGGGATGTACAAGTGCCCCAGTGACACTATTGGCCTCATCTCACAGCTCCAGGACCATATGAGGAGCAGATGAGGAGAGGAAGAGCACCATGGCACATCTGGACTGAAGGGATGTCTGCTTAACAGCAATGCAGCACAGTAATACTGGGACAAGAGATCTGGGACCAATAACTGAGAGACCATGAGTCTTTTTGCATATGTGTGTGCTTTGCCTCCCTCCAGGCTGGATTTGGGATTGAAGTACTGCTTCAGCCTGGCTCTGTGGGGCTGGGATGCAAGGAAATCTTAGTGTCTAAGATGAACCCATGTCAGGCAGGAAGGAGAAACACTTTGGGTACTGAAAACTAGCAGATCTGGCTTTCCTTAGTGTGGATATCTGGCTGTGGCCACGACCATTAAGGAAGCCCTTTAAAGCCAGAGAAGCAGTGTGAACACAACTCAGCCCTTTAAAGATCACAGGAAACAAAGAGGCTACATACATCTTAAATTTTTCCCGCTGTCCTGGTCCAAGGATTGGCTCCTTTAAGCATCTCTCTGCTGCTCTTTCTGAGCTAAATGCAGTAATTTCCAAGTAGTCACCTTCTGCTCTCTGAAGAGCTACCTTATGAACATAGGCTTGTGCAACCTTAAGACCCCAATAACTGGGGACTATAAATTTTTAAGAAACAGAAATTCTTCCAGTTTAAACTATGCTTTATAAGTTGCCTAATAATCACACACCACCCTGGGGTAGGACATTAGAAAGGAGAGATGGGAGGCATTAAAGGATGATATGGGCAAGCTTTTAGGGTGGATTTTGCACATCTTCTGAAGTGAGTATTAAAACCCACAGTCAGCCATTCAAGAAGCCTCCAGAGATCAAAATACCAGAAGCTAAAATGATGTATCTCTGCTCCTAAAGGAACTTAAATAAATTGAGGTGCTGACTTATACCCACAGCAATCCCCAAGGCACGGTCAGCATCACTTCATTCTTAACCTAGAAGGAGAGGAGTTCCTAAAAATATCAACAAACTATCCACATTTTTTTGTGATCACTTGCACTTTGTCTCTGTAGTTGAAGAGGATTGATGTCTCCTGGCTTGGGAGGCTCACCAGGGTAGTGTCAGTGTTGCAGCATACCAGGAGCAAAGAACTGTTTATCTTAAGCACGAGGCTGCTGCCTGGCACAACCAGCTTCTCTCTCTGTGCTTCTGCATTCAGGATGTGAATCCAGACAGCTTTATTTTCTGATTTTTCCATCCCATTTCATCACGGCAGTGATGGCTGGAAACACTTGTTAGTAGCACAATTTCAGCCTCACACTACCTGAATTCTGCTGATAAGATTAAGCTATAGTACCAGACCTTATTGGTTTATATTTCACAGCTACCAGGCATCTCCTAGAAAGCAGCTTCAACACTGTGTGGATTCTATCTATTACAACTGGGTTGCCAATAAAAATGCAAAAGTACCTTAAAACAATGCAATTTGAGGAAATGTCGAAGAAATTCCATTTAGGTCTGTAAAAGAGTTTATATATTATGGTGCAGGAGCTAGCAAAGCTGTAGTTTTATTGAGCCATTTAAAGCAATATCCCCCATTACTGCAGGGAGCCTGCATTCATCTGGGGATTTCACGTGGGCTGACAATGGTTCCAGCTTCACTCCATCTCACACCAGCAGTGTGCTCCAAAGACAAGGGGTATCCTAGCCTGCAGCAGCATCCACCTGCTAGCTGGAACTTTGCAGTAGCTGAAAAACCCTTTCTAGGTGATAGAAGACTATGCAGAAAGCACCAAGACACCTCTTTCCTGCTTGAGTCCAAAGCCAGCCCTACAAGGCTGTGCTGTCTGTGCTTCTATCCTTAATCAGCAGCTACTAGCTTCTTTTCTCTAATTATTTTTTCCTTTTTTTTTTTTTTTCTGTGGGGCTGCAACCTCCTGGAAACAGCAGTCTGGAAATCTGTTCTGCCTCAGAATTTGCCTCCCACTGGGATGGAAATTTGAAAACTGTATGTGACATTGTAAACATCGTATTTCCCTACATGATAAAACTTCCAGGTAGATGACGCTTGGCACTAGAGACAAAGGCAGCTCACGCCTGAAGAACTAGGTACATCTCCAGACTTCATCCAGATGGGAGGCTGTGGGTTAGATGTGAGGGCGGGGAGCGGAGCCCCAGTCCGTGGCTGAGCTTCCATCTCCCTCTGCTGCCAAAAGCCGGCTACTGCTGCCAGTGCGGGTCGGGCAGGGACCGCAGGGATTCGGCACACGCAGCATCAGGCGACAGAGGGGCCGGGGAGAGCCGCATTCCCACCGGGAAGTGCTTTCCAAGGGCTGGAAACTAAAGGGAATAAAAATCCTCATACTTCAGATTATTTCCCAGAAAGTGCTTTGAAGGATGAGGAGGACAGAAATAGGGGTCAGTG
Source organism: Campylorhamphus procurvoides (assembly GCA_013396655.1). Classification (NCBI taxonomy): domain Eukaryota; kingdom Metazoa; phylum Chordata; class Aves; order Passeriformes; family Dendrocolaptidae; genus Campylorhamphus; species Campylorhamphus procurvoides. The sequence continues at coordinate 404,317 of WBMV01001117.1, read as the reverse complement.
TCTGGTCTGGCACACGGAGCTGTGACGTCCTTCTGGGTGTCTGCACGACCCACTCCACTTGCCCACGTGTTGGGCCAGCGTGGTCTTAGCCCAGAGAAGCAGAACTCCTCTGCAAGGGCATGTACACACCCCACTGCCAGCTGTCCCCATCCCTGACTCCTCCAGGGCTGTTCCTCCGTGCCCTGACCGATTGCCGGCTTATAGTGTTTCCTTCCTGAAGCAGCAGCTCCCAGTTCCTGCAGAGCTCGGACAGCCTAAGCACTCCTCCAGGAGCAAACACTTCCCCTCTCCTTGCTGTGGGATAGAAATCAGACCCACTCATTCACCAGTTAAAAAGGAAATTCAGCTTGTTTCCATTTATTCCACAAACCATAAACAAAAGTGTAATGGAAACTGATCAGCTTAATACCCTCACCTAAGAAAAGGACATCCTCACCAGAAAAATAGTACAGACAAAAATCTGCTGCATACACACCACTTGCTGATTTGTAGGGACTTTACTTCAGAGCTGCACCTCTGGGCAAGGTCACTTGGTGAAATGTGAATAAAACTTATATCACTTAGAAAGCACAGGGATGTCTCTCAAAAGCCGCTTCACAAAGTGTTTCCCTGCAGGATGTGCAGCTTCTCTGGGATGATGTAGGAGCTGCTTGTGGGGCAAAGCCTGCAGAGCTGTATGACTTCTGTATGGTAGTAGTTACAAAGTCTTTGGAAATGGAATCAAATATAAAAAAAAAAAAGAATAAAGAATTCTATTTAAGACACTTTTTTGATCCATTGAGTCTGAGAGTGCCCTTCTACTTCAACTGTGTCCATGCCCTCAGCATTCCTGGAGGCAAAGGAAGCACAGTTGTCTTTGTGTGCAACACAGAGAACTGGGAAACAGAGGATGTAAGGACAGACTTTTCAGAAGTGGCTGGCAGTTTCAAGTCCTGTATTTGGGATACACTACTTGAGAGAGCCCTATTTGCAGAGTTGAGGTTAGCAACTTTGGCTCGAATCCAGTTCAGTTGCCCAAAGCTGAACAATCAAACATGAAGGTGCTTATAAAAAAGAATAAAAAATCAGCAGTCGCAGTTCGAAATGCTGATCCAAATTACTCGCCCTGGTTTATACAGGGAGATTAGGATGGGGCCAAGTAGACTGAACTGCCTCCTGAATTGCTGAGTAGCATCCAAAAAGCCCATGTCTCCCTCCTTTGGAACACTGGATATCTCCCCAGAATGTTTCTGCAGCACCCAGAGCTCAGCTATCATGTCCTGCACCTGCACATCTTCCTAACAGAGCACATTATGTGAGGGGTGCAGGAGTTAGTTTAGCACCAGGGTGGCAAAAACCCAAATTGCCTATTAGAAACAGGGCTCCTCCAAGAAGAGAGGGAGATATCACGGACTTGAAAGCTATCTTCTTCCATCTCTTTGTACACCCTGAACAAACATTTGCACCCAGGGTTCAGCAATACACTGCCCACAGCTGACTGAGCCCACATCTTACCTGTTATTTTAATATCTTTACTGTGTCATCCAGAGCTGACCTTGGGAAAGAGATCTTATATATATTCATAACTCTATTTAATCTCATCATTAATTCTTCTGTATACCTAATTTATCATCATAACTATGTCAAAAAGGGAAGCCTGCAATTTCCTTGCCAATATAATGTTGGTGTAGTAAGAAAACATCAGTGGAGCGATTACTAATTTGCTGTTCTGCTTTCCTGACTCCCCACCTGGGGATAGCTCCAGAGGAATCAGGATTTCTTTCTCAGCTGCGCCAGTCTGTTACACTGTTAACCTGAATGAAGTTGTTGCTCCACCAATTATTCTGCTTATAACTTCAACACACAAATAAGGCTGGTCTGGGCTTGAGGTGGAATACTTCACAAAAGTATCTTTATTAAAAAATTAGAAAAGTGTTGAGAGAACATCAGCATCATAAATCACAATTTGGATGTGACAGCATGTCAGCAAGGAACTGATGTATAACCCCCCAGCTGATTCCAAGAGCATCTGGATCAGTGGTTAGCTTAGGTTATCCCTGCTGACAGAAACATGTTGATAAAGAAATAAGATTTATCTTTTGTACAGCTGTCAATCTGCCAATCTTAAAATACAGCACAAAGCCACAAAATCCCCATGTAACAGATGGAGAAACCCCAGCCTGGAGAGCACAGTGACAAGACTGAAGGCACTCAGCAAGGTGATAGCAGAGCTGAGCCCATGTCCCAACACACAGTTCCACTCACAACATAACACAGCCTCCCATCACCTCCAAGAGTAACCTGTGGCTTTTGTGTCTCACTCACTTGTGGCTCTGACTGTACATCTCAGGAGCTCTGCTACAACCATCATGTTCACAGCCACTTTCCAGCACTTTAACACTGTTCCCAATGACATCCTGGTGCTATGAAGAGCTCCATGTCCCTACCCAGCCAGCCTTGCTCTCTCCTGAGGCCAGTGACCAAAGCTGCTGCTTGGAGTCACGTCTAGGAGATGGGGGAGCAGCTGCCAGCTGTGTGTGTCTACGTGCAGAGGGACATGCAGCAGCTCCTCTGCTCCACACACAGAACCAGCACCTGCACAAGACCACCATGTTCCTGGGACCTCCTGGGTAAGGCAGGGGCAGAGTGAGTGGCAGGAAAAATCCAGTCTCTTGTTTCAGAGAGCTCTGTAGGGTCTGTGGGATTGCAGCAGAGGAGAAAGAGCCTGTCCTTCACAGGCAGCAGAGACAATACCAAGATGCCAGGGCAGCACTCAGAAATGCTCCAAGAAACTTTGTTTGCCATTGAAGAGCTGGAGGTATGCCCAGACATCATTAAGAAGACCCTCTCCAAAGGCAACCTGTGTGAAACAGACACAGAGCTGGTTCAGTAAGCAGGCCCGGAAAAGACCAGAAACACACTGAAAAACAGCACCAGAAGTTATTTACAAGGAAGTGCAGAGGAGGACAAAGGACAAAGCAGAGGAGGAAAATCTGGTGTGAAAAAATGCACTGCAAATGCTTTACTTCTGAATGGTGAAGGGCAGGGCGTATCAGCAAATGACACACTGGTCACCAACAGTAATTACTGCAAGAAATCATTATATCAAAGCTTCAGGAAAGAGGGGGAGGAAAAAAATTAATAGTGATTTGAAGTGATATGGACTCAGAAGAAAGCAGACTGTAAACAGGCAAAGGGACTGACAGTAATCAGGGTGAGTTCCCAGATATTTCTCAGCATCACAGAGAAAACAAACCAAGCCTGCAATTAAGCAAAGCAAAATTAAAGCTTGGCAGGAACCAAATACCCCTGAGGATGTTCTAAATTACACACAAGATGCTCAGACCTCCTAAAAGTTCCTTCTTTGGCAGCATGTGAGACAACTAGATATATCAGCATGAGTGAGAGGGGCCTGGAGAGGTGTCCCCATGTGCTCCATAGCTGCCTGAGAGACAGCTGCCACATGGCACCAAGTGGATGCTGAACAGTTGAGTCCCAGATCTGGGACATGATTATCCTGAGATGGGAAGAAGCACTAGGGCTGCCATTGGTATTGGATACAGCAGTTTCAGTAAAATTGTGTAATTTTGTAACCCAACTGAGGCCAGACTCGGGATGAAATATTCATATAATGAAAACATGGGCAGAATAAAAACATGAGACCAAAGCAGACTACATCCCCAATCTCCTCACATCCAAGCTCCTAAAAGACTTCAGTCTTCAAGCACATGAGCAGTCACCAGGTACCTTCCTGACTACACAGCATGTTAAGAGAAAATACAGTAAGAGCAATACAACAAATGCCAAAGGCAGCTCAAGGAAGTCTCCAGACCTGGCACAGTTATCATAGCAGCAAACTAGCTGTGTGCTTGAACAGATCCAAGCAAGCTAAATTGATCATACCTCCATCCAAGTGTCTACCGTGAAAGAAACCTTACCTGACTTGGCAAAAGAGAAAAAAGATATACCCAGTGTTGGATGGCAATGCTGAAGGTTGGCATGAGCTACTAGGCAACAAAAGTGGACTCCTTGCCTTATTTTGAGTACCAGGATCCAAGTACAGATGGCTGAGACTATCGTTTGGGATCAGAAGTAGAGGGGCCGCCAGCAAGATACACTAACAAGACTCTCAGGGATCCATTTCACTGCTGATGACATTTAGGGGTACAGACAAGCAGACAGCTTGCTGGAAGCTGTGACAGTTAAAGGGTACAACTGGCTTTGTCAGCCAAAATAATAGGAAAGCAACTGGAACCATTTGGCAATACCAAGCTGAAACTGTGTGTTGTTGCACCGTTCACTTGGTGATCCTCCAAGGGCAGCCTGGGAGAAGGGCAAAACCACTCAAGGAGAAACCAGCTGCTAACCATGCTAACCATTGTTTGGATGTCCCAAAACACCCTCAGCACTTGCCACTCAGTGGGGCACATGGAACAGTGACTTGTTCAGATCTGTTTTTTGAGTTATCCCTGCTGAAACCAAGCCTGATTGATCCCACAACAAATGTGCCTTTGCCGCATTTCCCAGGAATATTGTATCAGATGTGTCTTTTGGCAGTATTCAGCCCTCTCCCCTCGGCTGGCAGCCATGACACAGGCAGCCTGCTTTCATCATTAGCCTTACTTGCTGCACCATGGACTGGCCTGGCCACCAGCAATTAGTCCCTGAGAAAAGGACTTACCCCACAAGTAGCTGACCCTCTGCCAGGGCCATCAATGCTTCAGACCAGGGATGCTCAGGATCTTACCAGCACCCTGGTGAGTGTCAGTTAGTGGAGAGCCAGCCCTGACTGCATGGTACTAGAGATTCCTGTGTGCCACGTGAGCAATGGGGCATCCCCTCTTAAAGGCTGTACCTGTCACGTGGAAGGGGTGGTTTTGCCAGCAGCAAGCAAAGCAGTTGAAGGTTAATGCCTGCTTGGGGCATTCCCTATGGAAGCATGGGGAATTTTGTCAGCAACATCCCCTGTGGGCAGGAACACATCTCTGAAGATAGAAAGCAAAGTCCTCCACAGGACTATTTCCAGTATCCTCCCAAAGTCACCTGCCATAGTTTTCCAGGTCTCTAAGTGGAAGAAAATGTCAAGTGGCCAGTCACAGTACAGCTCAGAGGAGATTGCCAAAGTAGCCTGTGGAAGGGGGGAGCCCCCAGACCCACACCCGGAAGATGGAACAAGGGGAGACCTGGGAATAGGGGAAGTCAGCAAAGCTCCCTCAGCACCCCGGCAGAAGGGGAAGCCACTGGGTGCCAGTGAGCAGAAAAACCCCCATGCCAGCTCGCCTTCTGGTTCCTCTCCTTCCCCACAGCGTGGAGCTGCGCTGCCTGTTTTTAGGCAGCTTTGCAGCTCTGGATGCAGCTTCCCCGTGCTGTACCCCAGCTCTCAGCAGTGTGAATGGGATCTGAAGAAGCCAGAGGAGCCTGTTCGCTCCAGCTGGCCAGAAAGCACAAGTCAGAGTCTGGGCAGGTTGCTTCTCCTGCTGAAGGAAGGCAGGCGACAGGAGACGTGCCATAAGGCTCGTCTGCGCAGTGCTGCCCCAGCAGCGCCTTCAGTGCACGCTCAGACAGGCGGAGGGAGTTTATGCTGCAACATCAGCCCTTTAGGGCATAGGACTCTGGGATTCTTTTCTGTTCTGGGAACCCTAAAGCTGGAATTACTGTATCATCAAATCACAGTACACAAGAGGTCTGAAGAACTGGGAGTTCCCATGTCCCTGCTGGAAGGTGGATATGTTGTCAGCCCAGTGAACAAATTACAGCCAAATCCCTGTTAAGCAGAGTTGCTTATGAACTGTATTTGCATTGCAAAACTGGTAACACCTTTGCAGTGCTCTCCCATTAGAACTCTTTATTTAAAGCACAATGATTGCATTATTTTAAAATAAATCTTGGAGTTCAGGGTTGTTTAATGTCAAGGGCTGGATTCAGATCCAAGGTACGCACACACAACTCCACCAGTTTTGTCTGAGCTGCTTTTGTTCCTCACCCACGTAATGGAGACAGTAATCTGCATCCCCTCTCGCAGCTGCCATGTGCACTCTGTGCTGGTGCTCTGACATGACTGGAAACACAGACAAGTCTGCTTTCTGGAGATGCTGTGGTTCAGCTGAAACCTCATCCAATATTTTTAGCTGAGCTGGTGCAACAGAGCAAACATATGGCCACCTGGGTCACCTCCTAACACTGTTAGGTGTGGAGGAGCTCAGTGACATGGGACCTCCCAGAATGGCACCACTTCCAGCCAGCCCCCAGCCAGGTGGCTCTTCCTGGAAGGAGCTTTGAACAGGGATTCATTCCAGTCACCACTGATGTGACCATGGATAACACAGATTGTAAGAGACAGGTGAAACGCAGCCACTGATCTTCCTGAATTAGTACCCCAGTGAGCAGGTTGAATACAGATACAATTTCATTTTCTTCTGGAAAAAGAACCTTTTGTGGAGCTAAAAAAAGGGGAAAACTAAAGGCGGCACTTCAATAAAACCCCACGGACATGCTTCATCAACCAAAAAAACCAAAACTGAATCTTTTTTCAGAAACCAGACATTGAAAAGAAACCTGTTTTGTGCAAAAGCCTGGTTTCCCTTTGCAAAATCAAAAATGCTTGCTGGAAGTTTTCAGGCAGCCCCAGCTCCTTGTCCACGGAAGCAGCAAACAGCAGACATGCAGGAAACTCTTGCTTTATTTAACTAATTGCATTTCTTTCCTCTTCCTTCTATATTCTCCAAGGGAGAATATGCTTGTGATAGGCTCCAAAAGCCACAGATGTGCCCTATCTGTGAACTGGAAGTCTCCAGGCTTCCTGCATGTCGGTGTTGTCTCTCTGCACTGTGGGATCTTCTGTACAACCCAAGTCTCTGAGTGTAACAATAACACCTCTGGATCTCATGGAAGGGGAACTGTGCTGCCTCTGCTCTTGCTAATGCAGCCCACCATGGTGTGGTAGCTTCCTCTCCATCCTGCTTCCCAAAGATACTCCTCTTAGTGACACCATTAGGAAAAAAAATTATTTCCTTCCAGTAAGTGCCCATATCCTTCTAAGGCCAGCCAGACCAAAACAAAATTGAAAGTAAAAGCTTTTTGATACTTTGGCATCCACTATGTGACAGCAGCAATAGTAGTGATGAGTCTGCCTGCCTCTGTCCAGAACAGCAGAGCAGGATTTTCTGCCTGATTTCTCTTCCTGCCCTTACACACAACAGGTCCTGGCCCAAAGTAGTTGTCCCACCCACATCATTGGAAGATGGATACTCATTTGCATACTGACTAAGAGTCATAATGAGCCAGGTTGTCCTCTCAGCATCTTGTTTGCTGTATGGAAATAGCCAGTCTGTTGAGCTGGTGCTCTAGCACCTCTGAGCATTTATAATTCATGTATCTACCCCATGAGTGTTGAAAAATATGCCAGAAATCAAGTCCTACATTTTTGGGTTTGCCTATCTGCATTTCCATGCCATCATCCAGGTCTGCTGCACCCTTCAAGACATCACAGGTGTCAGGGGCTCAGCACCACCCAGCCATGCTCATTTGGATTTTTGCATATTTTCTTCAGCAACAGACATGTTCTTTCCTTGTTTCAATTACACACTGTATGGCATTTGGAATAAATACCTGCAGCTGCCTTTTTGATTTTTTTCTCTCCTCTCCTTTTCCTGGTAACATTATGTTCTTCTAGGGAGGAAAAACATTAGCTTGTTGCTTGGGATGATTCAATTACTCAGCACTAGGTCAGAGAAAATAAACCAAACATTGGATGCTGCTTCTTGCATCCTCTAAGCAAAAGCCTTGCTGGAGCACAGATTAATGGGAATTTCAGACAGCATCTTAGGACTAGGGCTCCAAAACTACTGAAATAGTTTGTACTCTTCTTTAAAATACTTTGTTAAAAATAAAAGATTTTTCTACAACCAGTAGCTAAGCATTCATCTTTTTAAAAATATCTGGATTCATTATTTATTATCAGGCCTAAATATTTTTCCCCACTACTTGGAAGGAGGTGTGAAATTCAGCTAACATATGCAAATCCTGAGTTTCATTAATAATGTTGGCTTTTGGAGAGTGTCTTTCTCCTAGCAGATGTTTGGATAAACTAGAGCCAGATATAGACATCTCCCACAACCTTCTTCAAGATTTTCTTCAAAGGAAGACTGTGTGGCAGCATTTGCTACCCCAGCTCTACACTTTCTCTGGATGTTGGCACACATGAAGCGTTGCAAAAAAACTGGTGATAATTTATATTCACACAAACATTCATGCCAGAAGTGTTCATGCCGTCATCACACCATGATAGGAGAGATGCCAAAGAGGGGAGGTCCCAAACAAGCAACAAAATAATGCCCAGGAAATCAGTCAGACTAGATAAATAATGTAGAAGAAATGCACTTCTAAGAAGCTTGAAAACATTAATGTGTAGCAAGAATGAGGAATTGACACAACAAAGAATATAAGCTAAATTTGGGTGCAGAGCCAAGAACACAGCTCAAGAAAGCCTTCATTCAGCTGTTACCTGACCACAGAAACACCCAGATTTTCCTCTTTGGCACTTCTAAGGCACCGGCACTCAACCTCAGTGCCCAGACTTGCCAGGATTGAGCAACCCCACGCCTCCCTCAGCTCTGCCAGAGCAGGCTGAGCAGCAGAGCTGGTGTGCCCAGCCAGGCTGAGCACCCACCCTCCCAGCCTGTGGGCACTGCTGCCTGAGAGTGGCCACAGAGGAAACTGGGGTATTTGCAACAGCCTAGCACTCAGTGTGCAGCCAAAGGTGTGAAGAAAAGGGAAACTCCTCTTCACATCTCAGGGCCTGCATGACCCAGCCATTGTGCTGGTCCACTCCAGCTCCCTGCCTTGAAAGACTTCACTACTACAGAAGCCAAGAGGGAGGTCCACTCAGCAAGGCACAGCTGGTGGAGTCACAAAAGCAGGGCATCTCCTTGCCATGTTCCTCTGACAGTCTCTGTCACCATTGGATGAGCTCCTTGGGATGGGCAATCCTGGAAGCTGTGATACAGAGAGGCCAGGGTCTTGGCTGAGGCATGAGAAAGTCCCAGGGAAGGATGCAATCACCAAAAAGCCTTCTTGCTCAAGTGTGCCCCCAAAATGCTCTTTGAGAACAGTCTGAGCAAAATCACGCCTGCCTGAAGTCCCTCCAGAGAAGATGACTTAGTTATTCTTATAAACTTCTGGATTGTTACTGGTAACATTACACCAAAATATCTGTCACTGCTGGCTGAACTGTAGCAGGTCTTCCCTAAAATGCTATTCTCCTGGTTTATGGAGCCCAAGTGATGATGAAACTGTCACAGCTCCAAGTTCAGATCGTCTCCAGTTTTGGCAGCAACGAGTGTAACAATCCACCCCTTTTCAGAGCAAGGTGGTTTTCTGGTCGAGTTCTTTGCTTCCTTTCTCTTGGTTTTCAAGTGTATAAATGAGAAAGGCTGTGTTTATAATGTGTACAATCAACATGGCTTTGCTGGCTTACTTCGAGGGCAGAAGGAATAGTGCAGTCCCTAAACTGACTTGCATATGTACTTTTATGATAAAACCTAATCTGAGTTATTTGGGAGCTCCCAGATGGCAGACACTTCCCACTTAGCTATCAGAGCTCAATGTGGGCATGTGCTAGCCCTCACCTCCTTTAACCAACACACTCTGCTGTGGAAAATATGCCAGTGCATATGATAAAAGCCGCAAGAGAGGGCAAGTGTGGACAAGTGGCCCAAGACCCTGGAGCAAAGAAACAGAGTTTGTGCAGACTCAGACACCTCTCAGAGGGTGGGACACACAAAATACTGTCTGTGACAAGCTTGTACTGTTTTTCTTGATTTTCTGTGTTGAGCCTTCAGAACAACAGAAATATTTTTGGAGATTTCAGTGGGAACTGAGTCAACATCAAAAAACTTTGTCAACAATAGAAATACAGAGATCATCAGAGAGTTGATGTATTTGATGAAGATTCTAATTTCTACTTCCTTAGTGTTAGTTTTAGAGGAGTGCTTTCTTGGAAACATACCCATCTTTTCATGTTTTCTCTGCTCAAGAATCACAGCAAAGAAATGATACATTTAATTGTAATAACTCTGGTGGCTTATTTTCCTGTTGTCACGTCTTAAATCAAAGGGGATAAGAATGCAAAGAACAAGATTGCTTGAGAACTGAGATAAGCTTCCTCCTCTGGTTCACCAGGTGCTTAGTAGGATTTGCAGATATAGACTATCTAATCACATAAATGGAGTGGTACCTACCCACAAGAACACCAGGGACAACAACACTGAGCAACACTTTGCTGTGGACTTATCAGCTAAGTAGAATTGGTCCAAAGAAGGTTTGGTTTACCTTGGTTTTCTACCCTATAGCTTTTCAAGTATCTGTTGTTTGGGCTGAAGGTTTATTCACTGTGTACACATTTTAGGCTGAATATCTGAGGAGTTGGTCTGAATTTCAGAAACCTGACAGAAATTATCTCTTTTCAACAACAAGGCTAAAGGGGGAGAACACCTTGTTTTGCCCATGCAATCCCCAAAATTTCCTTTCTTGTGTCCTTTAGGAACAACACATGGAACTAAGCAGTGAAATAAATTCTGGGTCATGAACATGGGGTTTCCCAGTCCCGTGAAAACCTGTCCAGAGTAGGTGGTTCACGAGTGACCCACTGACTTTCCTGCTGCTTGAAGAGGGACAAAGAGACTACAGGAGGACAGGGAATTTCAGCCTAAACTAAACTTTCAGATTTACAAGTTGACCACAGAGCACACTGTGTTGTTAAGAGAAAATCAGCAAGAATAGGAGCACTAGGCTGACCTTGCAGTGTAATGCCAGTGAAATCTCGTCCTGCCTCTCAGTGGGTTTCTTGCTTCCCTGGAGAAAAACTCAAGGTCAGTGGCCTTTTCCAGCACTGGTCTTTGCTTACTTTAATTGCTTCCTAATCCCTAATTGCCACAGACATGCTGGTTGGATGAAACCTAAGTTCCTAGGGGAAAAAAAAAAAAGACACAAATTGGCAGGAGATTCTTTGGGCATCTGGAAGAAATGAAGGAGATTAAAGACCTGAAACTTCTGTGATCTCAATATATTCAGAAGCTATTTCTGTTCAAAGATGAGACATGGTACAGAAATGGGAAAATGTTATTACTGTGGGCAGAGGGGAGAATCCAAATGAAATGCTCAAGCGCTCATGGTGAGCTGTCACTCTCACCTAAAGCATCTCTGGGAGGTCTGGGGTGCCCAAGAAGCAAAGAGACAGGGAAGTCTACAAAGTGGCAGTCTGGTCAGAGTAACCGGAACTTTTTCTTGTCTTCCCACAGCAAAATTGAGTTTATTTACCCATATAATCAACATTTCTGAATAGAAAACTAGAAAATAGCTCCCCCAAGCAACTGAAAGCATAGTTTTCCCAAGTTGGGCACCCAAGCCAATGTTTTATTAGGAATCTAAACTAAAAACCAAGCACATGCCATGTTGCTGTCAAACAAGTCTTGGTAGAAGGGGTAGAAAAGCAAAATGATCTACACATGTAAAATACAGAAGTATGTATATTTGCTACATCAAGGGCACATGCACCTACATGGAGGAGAGCACTTCATTTCTCTGCCTGACTCACCAGCAGTATCCATCACAAGCAGCATATGCCGAGGTGACAGGAGTTTGGAGGATGTGTGTGGGTAACGCTGGGAGGGCTGATCCATCTCCAGTCGCCTTACTTCCTCTTTCTAAGTTCACAGCAACACAGAGCAGAACTGATTCTTATCTGTTGCAAGTCACTACCCAATCCCACCAGTGTTGTCAGCATGCAAACAGCAGGTATCACTTCTCTAAAAACCATAGAAGTGACACAGAACTAGACTCATTATTCTCAAAAAAAAAACCCTCAAAACACCAAACCAAAAACAAAGAAAACCCCAACAACAAAAAAGAAACAAAAAACCAAAACCCCTACAAAACAACAACAAACCCAAACCAAACAAAAAAGACACACCCCCCCCCCCCCGAAAAACACCAAAACACACACACACACACACAAAAAGCCAAATGAACACCACAAAAACAACCTTTAAAAATCTAAACCAGAGTTCCAATTGAAAGGTGGCACCAGGTTGATTCACAGCAAAGGCTGGTTCACTAGACACACACGCACAGACACACACAGATCCCAGAGCAAAACCCACCACAGATTTACAACCTTCTCCTTCACCCCTGTCAATGACATTTGCACTGTTCATGCCCAAGCATGAGCCACAAGAAATGTGGATTTTTTGGCAAAACCTGTCCTAATATATCTGTCCTCATATTCTAGAAGGGAAACCTTATTTTTCAAAGGCCCACCTATTCACTGTATATTAATTAAGTATTTCTGGATAAACGTAAAGTGACAAATGCCATGCTCACAGATCCTGCTCTGGTTGTCCAAAAAAAGCCTGTCCTTCGCATCTGATAGACATTGCTTTTAGCCTCCTTTGAAAGCCTTGTATGAAGCATCCTCCACTGAAAGCCTGGTCTTCTGCCAGTGCAAATACTTTTCAGCCTGATTTGTGTCCTTTCAGGGTACTTGGTCTGGTGAAATCCAACAACAGGATGAAGTGCAGAAAAGATAGGCAAAGCAAGCAGTGATCAGAAAAAGTAGTGTGATGGAACACTGCTCTGACCATTATAAGCAGCTTATAAGGTCTTTCCTGGTTGTGTTGAATTCACTGTCACCCAAATGACCTGAGAAAAGGCAGAATAAAAGCTCCAAGCCTTGCTCAAAATGAATTTCACTGTCAGTGGAGGATGCAGACAGCAAGTCTTGCAGACCACCTAAAATAATGCAACATAGGCAGGCAAAGCTTGTCCAACACTAACAAATCAGACTCTGCAAATCAGGCTAGCAATGGTTACAACCTCATAGCTGCATCTCCTTGGAATTCAAATGAAGGCACAAAGAGGTGGTCAGAGCAGGACAGTACAGTCTTCCAAAGATGTTGCACAGACAGGGTGATCTGGGACAGAGCTGTGCCCACATAGCTCCACTGTATCATTTCCCTGCAAAATGCAAAGAGCACATGGCAACTAGGAAATACAAGCCAATTATAAACCAGAAAACCAAATAGCACTGCCATCTGGTGTGATCAGTGTCATTCACTCCCCACTTGCAATCCCAGTGCAAAGGATAGAGATGGTAAAGAGCTGTTATGAGATAATCCCATTTGGAAACTGTCATGTTCAGATTTAAGAAGGGAAAAGGTCAAGCTCACATCCTCTCCAATACTCTGGAAAAGAGAGAGGGTTTGGAGATGGGGGACATGCTTGGTTCTGTTTTCATCTGAAGTACTTTGAATTCTCAGCCTACTCAGCCTGGGAAGTTTTGGGATGATTATACAGTCCCAAAACCCAAGCAACCGCCCTGTGGTCTGAAACAGCACTATTCCCATTGTAAGAACAGACTGGGTCACTATCTAGGCCTCCATTCATCCCTTTAACAGAGCTGGTTTTAATGCAGCTGTGGCAGTTCTGAGGGACTACACCGTTCCACTGAGCAAACATGTTGCAAGCAAAACCTGAATGAACCTCTATCTGTTTGACAGATCAGGCACTTACTGTTTAATTATACAGATGAGTAACACCAATGAACGGGTGCTTTTTCTTCAGAGTTTGTTACAGAGGCATGAATATGAATTAGGCTGTAAAACAAAACAACTGTGGTGTAAATAGTGTAATTGCTGCCTTCTCATCTGTGGCAATCAATGATCTGTTAAGGCATTTTACATGGCTGCCACAAGCCACTTCACCATCTTGCAGTCTGTGGCAATAAATAACTCCTTTGCAAATGAGAGGGACGGAGATGTACTCGTCTGGTACCCAGAGAGCTGTACTACATCAACAGGGACAAAGGTGGCATGGAAAATGAGGCAGGCACTCGCTTGTTGGTCCCAGGAAGGGATGGACAAGTTGAAGCACACTTCATATAGGCAGATCCTCTTTTGACAGCTTTACGTAGGAAAATTCCTGGAAGGGATGTTTCCTAGAGGTCGCAGTTTGTACCTCTGCTTCCTCATAGAGCCTATATGTGCCTTAGATAACAAATAGGGGGATTTAGACAGTGATTTCATGACACCTCTAGTCCAGAATTCACCTGAGCCCTTCTGCCAAGCCATGCCCTCTCCCTTGGTGCCAGCAGGTCTGTGGTGAGTGGGGCCAGGGCTCTCATCCCTCTGGGCACTGCCTGAGTATCCTTACTCTTGCACAGCCACATTGTTAGACATTAGGGAAAAGACTCAAACCAAAATCCAGCCCGCCCTGAAGAGAGCTGCCCTAGCAGGCCAGAGGCAGAGAAAAGAAGGGTTTATTCGATTGTTGCCCCAGGGTCAGGGACCTCACTCAGTCCTTTCTTAGAAAATGGAGAAATGAAATAGGGCTGTGGCTGGTTTGTCCCATTTTTCCCAGGGTGACAATGCTGACTCAATGCACAGAGCAGCAGTGAGGGCCCCACGGGCCCAGGCTTTCTTCTTGCTCAGTTGAATATCTGAGCCTCTGCCTCTCCATGAAGATTAACTCATGGCAAGGAAATGTTTTCTGTCAAAATTTGACACTCATCATTTTCCTGCTGATAAGAACAATTTCATAGAATCACAGAATGATTTGGGTTAGAAGGGACCTTAAGTACCATCTAGTTCTAACATCCCTGCCATGGACAGTAACATCTTCCACTACACCAGATTGCTCTAAGTCCCGTCCATCCTGACCTTGAACACTTCGAGGGATAGGGTATCTGCAAGTTCTCTGGGCAGCCTGTTCCAGTGTCTCACCTCCCTCATAGTAAAGAATTTCTTCCTAATATCTAATTTAAATCTCTCCTCTTTCAATTTAAAGCCATTAGCCTTTGTTCCTTCTTCAGCCCTTTTGTAGACACTTTAGGTATGGGAATGTGCTATGAGGTCTCCCCAGAGCCTTCTCTTCTCCAGAATGAACACCTCCAATTCTCTCAGCCTGTCTTCATAGAAGACACGTTTCAGCCTTCTGATCATTTCTATGGTCCTCCTCTAGACTTGCTCCAGCAGGTCTATGTGCTTATGTTGCCCCATGCAACACAATTTTGATGAGAAAGTCACTGCACTTTTCTACCCAGGCCACAAAGAGAGGGCTGTCATGCTGCCAGTATCAAAGGCAAGTGTTCAGTCATTCCTATTCAAGCCTAAGGTACCCCATCCTTCATCCCCATCCTCTGTGAGGAAGAGCTTTCACCTAAGAGTGAGACCCAGGGCTCAAACCCCTCTTCACCAACTGTATAAGCACAGCAGACTCCTCCTGCAGCTCTGGCTCCAGGTGCCCTTCCTAAACAGCATCTGGACCTTGTTATAGCAGTCATAGCCCACAGCAAGGTCAGCTCTGCATGAGAAACCAAACCAGAGTTGCAAAAATGGGAAGTAGAAAGAGAGCACTCTGCATGTGGTCACTGCAGAACAGATTGGTATAAGAGTGAGGAATGAGCACCTGCACATCTCTGCCTGGAGGTTTCTGAAACTGAAACTAGGTTCCCCTGTGCTGACCAAGAGCCCTGAATGTGTCATGCCAGCCTACATGCACACTGCAGGGACCTCACCTCCAGCTCAGTCCCATCCACACTGGATCTGGCCTCAGGAAAGGCATAACCTTGCACATCTCCAAGACAGGCACAGTTTGATGTGAACAACTCAGACATAGTTCCTTCCACCGAAGCACCGAAGACTGTGCATGAACAGTGCACTTTAAAGGAAAGCTGCTCTGCTTTTGCCATCACTGGACACATGCACACATACATACAGGGTAGGTGTGGAGAGGAGCTACTTGGCTTCACAGCATCAGTCAGTAGCTGAGGCAGGTTTATTGATCCTCAGGTCTTTTCTTTAGTCTCTTTGCTCTGGCACAGCAATGTCCTGCAGGGTTGGATCATACCTGTTTCTTGCACACCTGAATACACTCAATGTAGAGCAGGTCTCACCACTTCAGCATCCTTTGCAACATGACTGGCCACTCCACCATGTTTGCAGAAGGAAGGATCCAGCCATGCCACTCTTCCAACAAGCCTGACCCAGGCTAACCCTTCCCAATTTCAGAACCATTGATTTTCCTCCTGCCTGTCTCTCCTGCAGGCACAGTGCTGGGCTCCACTTCCCTGAGGCTGCCCTACTGATCCCCTGCCTCCCCAGCTGCCCTCAGTATCCACAGGACTTCTCAGAGCAGCATCAAGACCTGAAAATAGAGAAGACACAGCTGCTTGTTCATATCCCACCCCATGAAAGAACTAAATCAGCTGGCAAAATGTGTTTTTGTTGTGTTCATCAAGAACACCTAGGAAGAGGGACTTTTTCCTCCAAATCAGCATGAATTCAAGAAGGGAGTTCATATCCATTTATAAGAACAATAAGCACAAGTGCCTGTGTCTTGACTAGAAGTGATGGCCCAGCTCTTCCCAAGCTCGCTTTCCCACTTGTGGCAAGAAGTTCCTGCCTGGCCCATGGCAGTATGGCTGGAGTTACTACTGCTGTCAGATGGATCCTCAGAGGGGAATTTAGTGGAGTCTCTGCTGATTCCACCTACCCCTGACCTGCACAAAGCAGAGGCTAAAGGCATTGCTCAAGCTCTCCCTAGCTAGCATTTACTAAATATGAGCAAAACTCAAAAAAAGAGAAATTGTGCAGGCATCCTCCAGTCTCCTGACACCACAACTCATAGCTGTTTATTTCGTAACCATCAACAGCCCTTTTTTATCTTCCTCCAAACAATAGTCAGTTATTTTTCCAGACAAAATGCATCACCCTCTCTGATTTTACATTGGTGCGTGGGGCCTGGCTTGGCAGGTGTGGCTGCCCAGGTCCTCCCAGGGCCAGTGATGGCTTGAGCAGAATGATGACATCGTGTGAACATGTCCCACAGAGACATTGGCAGGGGTCATAACCCTGAGCTTAACAGCCCAGCAGATCTCGAAAGCACTTCTCCCAGGCCAGTAGGATGTATCTGTTCAATGAAACAGCATAGAGACACCTAAAGGGCTCTGAAACCAGAGTCACACCACTGTCTAGAAGCATGGCCAGATGTTGGTCCTTCTGGTTGTCCCCATCATTTCCCCAGTGGCTGCACCACACCAACACCTACTGCAGGAAGTGTTGCTAGCACTTCCTCCACACAAGGTGAAAACCTTGAACACCTTCTAAGATTTCTCTGCTTTTGATCACTATCAGCATCTTCCTCCACCCTCTCGGAGAGCACCACAGTTTGCTGGCTGTGGTCCAATCTCAAGAGTATCTTGTCAGATCTGTATCTCTGGGTCACCAGTGCCTTGTACAGCTCTGCATGTGTCCCTGCTTACAGAGACTCTATGATACTCTGTTTTAAATCAGATCCCAAATTTCCTTCCCACTATACTGATTTGTGTTTCTAAAAGTGGCCAAGATTCACAGCTTTCTTTTTGACTTCTTGGGGGTGTAATCTCATCCACAACAGTGAAATCTAATAAATTTCAATCACCTCAGTGCAATGACACTACCTCAGCCAGTTGCAAGTCCAAATAGCAACTGGCCGCTCATTTCACACCATATTTCAGACACTTCAGCATACTCTTTGCTTCTGCTTCCCTTTTTTTCATTTGACACAAACCATTTCTCCTTTCTATATCCTGTTCACACCAAAATCTGAATTCCAGAGGAAAAAAAAAATTAAACTCTTTTTTGGCCTGAAGAAAGCAAGAAGGGTTGAGGTTCTCAATTCCACCTCCAAGCTGAAAACTGGAGTCCTCTACAGTTCCCCTGCTCCTGACATGGCAGTGAAGCCTCCCACACTCCCTCTTGCCCCTCCCAGGCAGTCCCACAGGCTTTTTGTGCCCCCTCCCATTCCAAGTGCCTGACTCCTCTGGCATTTCTGCTCACCTCCCACATTACAGGCGACCCAGTCTTTTCCATGCTGTCCTCATTTGCTCCCTCCAGTCCCAAGGCTTTGCAAATGTCCAAGCTGTGGAACTTCAGGGCACACATAACGATGTCTGGTTGAAAGCCCACTGTTCCTGTGCTGGGCACTCAGAGCATCCAAAGCACACAGAGCCCTGCTGAGCATCTCTAGTTGAAAACCATTTACCTTATCTGCCTTCTCCCTCCCCTGACCATCAGAAGGTTAAAAAAAAAACCCAAAAACCACCCTAACGCAAACAGGGGTACCTAACTGGAGATCATCCTTGTAAAACAGAGTTGAGACATCAGCCCAGAGACCTGTGTTGGTTTTAATCCAGCTATCTGAGGAAGCAGTTCACCCACCAGGTCACACATCTCATCTGGCTCAGAACTCTGCTGTGTCTTCACAACTCACTAGACCACTGTTAGTTGATAAGAGGTGGCCAGCATAAACAGGCATATTTGCACTCTGCTGCACTGGTCTAGGGTGGCTCTCCATGTGTCCAAGGCAACCCCTTCCTGAGGGAAAGTTCCAGCTGCCTCGCTTGATCAGGGGATCAGGCCACGTCCTCAGTGAACTGCAAACCTGCTGGCTGCAAAAGGCTTCTCTGCGCTCAAATACACAGAGGTTTGTGTATGCAGCATCTTTGTAAACCTTCAGTACAGAAGCCACTGTGGCACTAATAAGCTCTGCATGGGTATCTCCAGCAGCAGCTATCTGGGAAATATCAGCTATTCCCAGCCAGAGGGCTGGAGGCAGCTATCACTGTCCTGCTTGTTATCAAGCTCCTTCAGTGCAAAGGGACTGGAGTAGTTGCATGTTGCTGAGCGCAGTGCAGCAGCACATTGTGCTTCTTATGAGTAATGCAAGTTTGAACCTAGTTCTCAAAATACATGTCTCATCAGCTAGGAACTGCTAGACTCTAGTTATTCTTAGCCCCTAAGTCACTGTGATAAGAAACTAAATGAAAATGATTCCCAACAAAAAACACTGAAATGAAAATATTTATCATGCTGCTTCTGGAAATGAGAAAAGACTCTTCATTTTTAGGGCAAACAACATTGCTATTTCTATAAGGAACCACTTCATGGCTGATATTTACTCATCTGGACTTTCTGAAGTGAAAATGAGTGCAAGGTGTTTGTAGGGACCCTGCCTCCATCCTCCCATCTGGGATTGCCTCTACATATTTGATGAGGAATTCACAGAGCAAGCAAAGCAACTACATCAGATCCATGGGATCCCAATACAGAGAAGCTACCATGGTATAATACTGCTCATGAATACACTGCCTCCACAGGGACAGAATGGAAAGATGAAGTCAAATGTGTAAATGCCATTCCCAGCATATGAGATCAGACAAATCTGCTGTTCTGTCTTGCTAGTGTCTTACACCAGCATAATTACCTTTAGCAGGGTAAGCTCAGTGGAGAAACAGGTTGTTCCCTGTCAGAGGTGTTAATGCAGGTAGGAGACACAAGTTATCCATTCCCGATTCATTTACAGCTTCATTCATGGAGTTGGAAAACAGATCTCAGCACCCACACGTCTCCCCAGCTTTTATTTTGCAAGTTTGTCACATAATGGTTAGCTGCAGCTTTTGAGCTTGTCTTTTAAAAGCTGATGACAGATTTAAAGACCAGTTTTCTTATTCCCTGTGCTGATTTCTTAATAAATAGAAGAAAACTGAAGTCAGTATAACAAAAGATCTCTCTACCTACATGTCTCACAGGATTACATCCTCAGAGCAGTCACAGCTAAGCAATATTTGGCTACATGCATATTCAAGGATTCACAACAACTTTCAGCAGCACTGACAGGATCTGGTCTGACTTCCTACAGGATGGCCTTTGGGACTCAGGTCTTCCCCTCCTGTGGAAAAGAGTTACAGGCCTTCAGGCAAGAACAGCCAGCAGTGCTATGGCTTGCAGGATCTGTGCTGTGCAACTGGGAGGCATTGACATGGAATACTCATCCTTCAGATCTGTGAGCCTGAAATGAGCCAAATTTGGTGTTTGGTCCAGCCACATAAGAAGCCCTGTTGGGGAATACAGGCTCTGGTGCTGTTAACCCACCTGATAATCCTCAGCAGGTGTGACCCCTCTGAAGCTTGTGTGAGTCCCAAATGCAGAAGGATGACACTAGAAATGCTTTTCCAGCTTCCCCTCTTAGGCCAGCTTCTGCTGCCAGCAAGGTAAGGGCCAACCTTTGCAACCACACTTCTCCCTCCTGTTTTCACCAGCTTCAGGTCCCCTCTAGTCCCTGTCTGCCAAATATGGAGGAGACAGGGAGCATTTAAAATTTTACAAAGAGATAAAATGGGCCAGACAATAGGTCTTCCTTGTATTTGCGATGAGTTTCACAAGGCACATGAAAAGCCACGCTGCTTTGGCATTGCAGCTGCTGACAAAACCCCCCTGCAACGACCCATCCTTCATTCAGAGCCTGGCCTTGGGAGAGAGAACAGATTTGTTCGGCCTGAAGCAATTCACTGCACAACACCAAGGGCACAAACGTGATTTTCACTTTTTATCCAAACAGTTGGGCAAAGGGCGAGGCAATACAGTCTGAATGAAACAAGCACAAGGCAACACGGCTGATAAGAGCAGGGAAACAAGACCTAGACAGTGACTTGAAGACTTTCCATCAAGTAAGGGGTAGGGCTTATCCTGCCCTACCCTAATGTAACCCTTTCAAATCTTATGACTCAGAGGTTCACCATGAATCACCACTCCCTTTCTCAGTTTCCTCCTGCAACTGAAAGAAGCATTTTCTGTTGGCCCTCGGCAATGTTAAATAACAGACTTTCTCATGCTGGTTCAGCTGCCTGGTCCCAAAGACATCGAGTGGAGATGTGGCATGTTCCCCACATACCTCACTTAGCTGCAGGAGGGGTCATGTCAGCCCATAGACATCAAGCAGATCGCTTGAGCATGCTATAGGACTAAATACACTGCTTTCTGAGGTTAACACAAATCCCTGTGGCTCAGTGCAGCTCTTGTGACTCTGGAAGGAGGAAGGGTTTATTGTGAGCAGAAGCTTGTACCAGTGAAGTGCATAAAGCTGCCAGTTCCCCTTGTCTCATCCTATTGCCAACCACAGCTCAGAGCCTCTGCCCCTGCTCCATTGTTCAGATATAAATCAAATTCAGCTCAAAATTAGTCTTTTCTTCAAGCAGTTTTCTGTAACCAAGTCACATCAGTGGCTGAGTCATAGGAAGCAAACCTTTGTGTGGCAAGAGCAAGCTATGGAAACTCCCTATCACATCAGTTTTGTGACTGTCTTCAGATGTTTCTGAAAAAGTAGATTCTCTGTACCACAGTTAGCTCAACATCTGTCATTGGCAGGGGATAAATATTTTGAAAATGTTAGTAAATTATTAAATGGTGCATTAATTGCAAAGAACAGATGCAGAACTTGACATGGGCAGGTGGGTTGGTTTGTCTTGTCCTCTGGTCCATGATCCCATGGGGACATAGGAGATCTGAGTGCTCTTGCAGACTCTGTTGCCATCTTCCTCTGTAACCCTGGAGAAGTCAGAGTTTTGAGGTCTATCACCAATCTTAAGGCCAGTTTTTAAAAGACCTTTGGAACCAAGTTTACTGAGCCCTTTACAGCTCAAGGGGAAAAGGCTAGAACACTTACTGTGGGACCACACACGGCCCATGGGTGGGGAATGGAACCGTATCCTGTCTGTGGTAGCAGCGAACACTTGGGCAATAAGGACATGGCATTCTAATCCAAATGCTTTTCTAGCCCCTGAGCATCTTTTGAACTTGCTGACACACACTAGACCTTTATGATTAACAGCCTTAATGGACTTTTCTCCCTTGAATTTCTCTAACCAGTTTTTTAAGCCCTTTATTCTTGAGCATCTACAGTGAACTCTACAGTTTAATGTCAGACTGTGTAAAGAATTAGTTTTTGTTTAAAAATTCTGTTCTTGAAAAGACAAAAAAAAAGTTAATTTTAGGACCAAGAGTTATCATTTGGGGAGGAAAAAAGTGGATAATTTTATTCACTATTCACCTTCTCTATTGCACTTCTGACATTGCACCTTCAACCACAGATCTTTTCAATCACCCCTATGCCTAGACAGTAAAATGTCTTCTCATGAGAAGAGGTCCTACTCCTGTTACCTTTCTCCACATCCTTTCTTTTTTTTTTTTTCCATCAAGGGAGTTAGGAACTGCTCTGGGTGTGCAGCCTCCCAGTAGTGAGTGCAAAACAATTCTAGAGCATCTTCTTATGTTTTCTCTTCTTTTGTGCACTTTTCCTGTTTGAACAATACCTAACACCTGATTTGCCATTTTCTCTCTGCTGAGAGAAATTGACATTTTCATGGGGTTATACATGATGAGTTGAAGCTTTTCTTTCTGAGTGGCAATAGCTAATTTTAGACCTTACCATTGTGCATGGTTAGGTTTGCTTTGTTTTCCTTAAGTACATGAATTGCATCTGCTATTCTACCATTCAGCCAATAACCTTTGTGAGATCCTTCTGTTAATCTTTATCGTCAGTTTTAATTTTCATTATTCTCAGTCAGCTCTGTATCATCAGGAGCTGCTGTCACTTCTTTATTCACTTTTCTTCCAGATCACTTAAAAATATGCAGAAAAACAACCCAAGACAAATCACTATAGCAGTCTGTTAGAATCATAAAATACCCTGAGTTGGAAGGCACCCAAAAGGATCATCGGGTCCAGCACCTGGCCCTGCACAGGACCATGCCAAGAATGCCACCATGTGCCCAAGAGCGTTATCCAAATGCTTCTTGAGCTCTGTAGGGCTTGGTGCTGTGACCACTTCCCTGGGGAGCCTGTTTCAGTGTCCAACCATCCTCTGGATGAAGAATTTTTTCCAACCTAAACCCTGACACACCTTTATGCTATTTCCTCAGATCCTGTCACTGGTCACCACAGAGAAGAGACCAGTGCCTGCCCCTACATTTCCCCTCATGAGAAAGCTTTAGCCTGCAATGAGGTCCCCCCTCAGCCTGTTCTCCTACAGCCTGAACCAGCTGTGAGTCCATTCCTTCTCAGTTCTAAAAACGTTCTCTTTCATGTGCTTCAACCAGTCATTAATCCATGGAAGTGGCTTCATATTTACCCCTTTCCCCACTAATTTAGTACTCTGTTATTCTTTTCTATCAATTTTCCAAGGGCAGTCTGAAGTTTCCCCATATAGTTTTCTTGTACTTTTCTGGCTCTTGAGATCTCCAGAAAACCTGCCTCTTCATCACTAGGTCTTCACAATATTTGAGGAATGCAAATAGTAAATAATGAAAAAAAAAGGTCACATATATTGAGTCATACATGTCGCTAGCTCTTCTGCTAGAAAAGATCTTTGTGTTCTTGGCCTGAATATTGAAACATGTGCAAAGACTTTGACATTATTAGAAAATGTTTATGTGTTGTTATGCCATGTGACATTATGCCATAGGAGATAAATCATTCATGCCAGGCTTTGGCAATTATTGCAGAAAAATCTCTTGCCTAATGCCAATCAATGAACAGAATGGGATCAAAATGTCCAAGTAAAAATTGTTTCATCCAGCTAAACAACTGATGATTATGCAAGAGTCTCAGTCTGGTTGTTTTGTTCTCCAGTTACAGACAATTATATTAATAAAAGCCCAAATGTTTACATTTCAAACACAGTGTCTTAGGCCAGTGGTTTGCTATTTCCAGTTCAGCAATCCAAATTTTTCTTGCATTATGAGCATAACCACAAAATGCCCTGAGCAAATATGTTCCATCCCCATAAAACTTTGTGGACAACTTATAAAAGCTGTTACCAATCTGCATACTACCACTGCTTTACATGCTAGAGCAAGAGACATTCTTCTATTGTTGGAGTATCTCAGGCACCTAAGGATAAGCTTTGGAAGTTCTATCTTCTTTTTTACACACAAGGAACAGAAGTGGGCAGTTAGTCTGCATATTTAACATAGCATGGACCTCAAGTTACTTGTAAGGCGCAAGTTCTTCTTGGGTTGCTTGTTGGTTGGCCATGAGTTCAGCCAAGAAAAGGTCCTTAAGAAAAACAAAAGTTACAGGGATAGGAGAGAGAAGTGATAAACCAGTTTAGCATCAGTAAAGAAGTTTTATTTAAAATGGTGGCAAAACTTGTATCTTTGTTACTGGTCTTAAAACTGAAACCCTTTGGCCTTGGTGGCAAGATGGACCTACCTTGACCAAGAGAAAGCAGAGAAACAAAATAAGCATATCCTTGAAACTAAAATGGTAATGGGGAACACGGTGACTTTATCCTCACAGTGGATCCAACCATGGCCCTATTTATTTACTGCCAGGCATGATGTATGCATGTACAATAGCCAAATTATCAAATATTCCAAGCTATTGTGGGACCAGCCTTTGTTCTACTGTATGCACCAGCTTTGAAAGAGAGCCTTTGTAGAGGAAAATGGCCTGCTGTTTGTATCAGTTTCCCTCCCCAAAATGAATTCTGCATTTCTCCCAAAGACATACACTAGGTCTAAGTCTTGCTCTCACAAAGGGGCTTTGTCTGGGTGCCTTCACTTAGAATACAGATTTTATTTATCAAAACCGTGCATGAAAGTTTGTGCCATGTTGATACTTAACATGCAGAGCATGATGCCTCTTGGCAAGCTAGGACAGTAGAAATAGTGATCCTAGAGGAGAAGGAGCCATGCCTTGTCCTGCCATGGTACCTCCATCCTTCCATCAGCTCAGGCAACCTGGCTAAGTCAGGGCTAGCTTAACACCAAGCTGTCTCTGGAAACAAAAACCCCAAGTCTTGCTCAGAACCAGAATAAACACCTTCTGGGGAATAAGTGACAGCATTTGCACATATTTTTAATTAGTCTATTTCTAAGTCACTTAGCTAAAACTTTTTCAGGCATTGTTTCAAAGAATAGGTAGTGAACTGGGCTCTGCTGGGGGTAGAGGGCTACTCCCATCTATGAGGAGCAGGCTGGAAGAAAGCCCAAAATGTAAGACAAGATGTACCGAGCCACACCAAAGTATCCATCCAATTAGACCCATATTTATTCTCTATAAGTTGTCAAAACAGATGCCTCATAGTCACTAGTCCTGTCTAATAATAATAATACCAAGCTAATAACAAATAATTATGCTATAATTAATTTTTGCATATAGTCATACCCATGACACCTCCTCAGTCTCCAACATTTTGCACCTTAGGGACTTCCAGAGCAAGAAGTATTATCTCCACAGCCCTCAGTCTATTCTTCTTTCACAAATTGGTCTTCACTGATTTTTGCTTTCACAACATCCTGCAGCAGGCAGTTTCGCTCCTGATGTCATACACTGTGTGGAATTAGCTGTTGTTATTTATCTTGAACTTGTCTTCTACTACTTTGTTAGGGTGTTTTCTGAGGTTCTAAATCTTTGCTGAAGACAGTAAAGAGCTGGATTGTGTTTTGCTAGATCCAAACCCAGTGTCTAACATATTGTAAGACCCAAGCATTTGTAAAAATCCTTTCCCAGGTGTAACATTACTTTTGCCATATCTGCACCCCCAGTATTCTGGTAAGGGCAAAGAGAGAGGAGTTATGTCCTCAACAAAGTAACTTGGCTATGACCTGTAACACACCCCTTTAGCTGATTGGTCTTTCTTCCTGTGGTTTTGGGTTGGTCATCCAAAAGTTGATGGAGGGAGCGTTCATTACACAAAGAGGCAAACCATAGAGCCCATAACCCTTCACCTTCTGACTCAAAGCATATGAAACATTCCAGGCATGCAGGATGCAAGGAGAAAAAGGAAGCCACCAGTGAACCACAACCAAGGCAAGAGGTGTAGGCTAAGCCTGACATGAGAGGAACGAGGAGGGAGCCAAAGGAAGTTGACATATCCAAAAGCATATTCCATGTTGTGAGATTGGCTGCACTTGATCACTACCCAAAATGGGAGGGCAGACCATATATCACAGCCTTTCTTCATTCCTTCAGGCTATAGACAGATGTTTAAGTAAAAGGAAAGGAGAATTTAGGAGAAAACCCTTTATGGTCACTGAAACTGGCATCTGCTATTGCGGGCAAACCCCTCTTGAATCACTTTGCATAAAGCAATGAAGGGCACTTTTAACTCAGTCTAGAATGTTGGCCTTTAATTTCCTGACAGACACATCACTTTTTTCACCACTAAAACCCTTGTTCTCTTTGCCAGTGTAAATGTGTTTATTTCTTACTAATACCCATTTGTTCTTGTGCCAGTATAATTCACACCCTTTAATAGCTGGGGATATTTTGCTCTTGTGTGGCATTGACACCTTTCCTAAAATACTCGGAGATGATCACATCCCCTCTCAACCCTCATTTTGTTACACTTTATCAGCCAAAGTCTTTTAATCTCACACTGTAAACCACCAGTGTCATCCCCCTTCTCAGCATCTGTTCCACTTTAAATTCACCATTCTGGGAATTATCTAGAATTACACACAGCATTTCAAAGGATGCTCCTAGCTGAGTTATTAGCAACGGGGACCCAAACTCCAGTGAGCCAGACATAAAAGCAGTAGGCTTTCCTGCCAGAACTGGAAACACTGCCAAGCTCTGGAAGACTTAGACATTTTTACATCATCTGGATAAGAGATAGGGACAGGGACCTACTCACCACCTGTACCCAGTCTGGCTGCCAGGTGTGTATCCCACAAGTGAATGAGATACCTGGATAAATATTCTCTCCTGATTTTGTGACTGATTCCCTTATCCATGGCAAGTGACAGCAAGCATGGCTTTGCTGTGTACATGGATGAATACCAGGAAGACAAGGAGTAAGAGATTTATAGGAAAGCCAAAGCACTGAATCAATACAAAATTATGTCCCATTAGTCTGTGCTTTGAGTGAATAATCAGTTCCAGAACTACAATGTTTTAAAACTCCATTACATAGGAAACACAGTCATTAATCCTTCACTGTGATTAGGTAGAAATCTGGGGGTGAAGGGAAGGAGACTTCAGCCTCTGCTTTAACTGCTGTGGATGTCTGATCTGCAAGCTTTTCAGTTCTATGAAATCATGTTTTAGATGCCGTCACTGTTGCTGGGGAAATAAACATGATGGCACATGATTTAAAAAATGCTCTCAAGTGGAGAGTAGGCAAGAGGAGCAGAGGAGCCCTTATGAAACAAAGGACTCTCTCACTTTCCAAGTGTAGTCTCTAACAAAATATGAGGTAAAGTGACTGAAAACATCTTAGAAAAATTGACTGTGCTTAGTTACATTATATAATAGGACTTCAGTGAGTCTTTATCTAAATTACACAATCTGAGGCATTTCACCCATTCAGTGTATCTAGGCTTCTTAAATGGTGGGGGGTTTTTTATCTCCCTCCTGTTACAACTGAAAATGTGTCTAAATCCTTGTGTATCTATGTTCCATTACTGATTTACAAATATCACATTGCTTCCCCGTTTCTTACTTAATCTCCTGTGGTTCAGGGAACACTAAAACACAAAGATTATTGTGCGCTTGATATTACAGATAATATCTTTGTCTTTGAGGCTCTCAGCTCTCCCGGGACCTCTCCCTCAGGAAAATTCAACTGCTGCCACTACTTTGCAACTCAAAACCAAAAAGCACTTTTCTTCTGTGCTCTGACCTTCGCTGTAAGCAGGGCTGAAATGAAGAAACAAAAGATCAGGAGTCCTTCTGTACAGTACATGCTCTTAACCTCCACTGCTGGAAACAAGTCCCACTTTAATCTGTGCAGGGACAAACACAAAACCAACCCTCATCATCAGACCTTGGGATAACAATTCCTGCAGCTGTGCAGTAATGACATTCTCAGTATGGCAGATCTCTATCTAAAACTCAGCTGCTTAGTAGGAAAAGGAATGTCTGCACAAACATTCAAGTCTTTGCATTCCTGAGCTCTACTGCAGTCCTGTCTTCATGTCACAGGCCCCACATAAATGTTTCAGCCCTCCTGAGAGGCAGGGCACAACTGCAGTGAAATATAAGGAACTTGACATAGAACTCTGGACAGCAAGAAAAAAAGAGATCAGGGGGGAAAAAAACACCTTTGATTCATATTTTTGGCATTTGGACTAGACAGCCATTGTCGGTCCCTTCCCTTAGTCAATTCTATTCTATGTTAGTGTAGGTAGTGAGAACACAGAGCAATACAAGCTAAGAACTATTTGGAAGTACCTTGTTCCATTGAAAAATTTGCTTTTTGGGAGCTCAGTCCAGCCAGGGCAATAACCCCCCTGAGCTTCAAAGCCCCAACTTCTAGCTGCAGTGGTGTTTCTTTCCATCCCTTTTACTGAGCAACCAAGCATAAGGATGTTGTTGAATGAAAGTTGAGCTGCCATCAGCTCTTTCACCTGAATCAAAGAAAAAAGGTGGAAAGCTGGAGGTTAGAAGAGAAAAACACGTCTTGTGTTGTAACCAAAGAATTTGGTCCTTGTGGTGGAGTTCTGTTTACACATTTCTGACATAATTGAGTGATAGCACCACACAGAAATGGCAATGCAGACATTCAACAGCACCTTCAGTGATCACAGCCCCTCCAGACAGGCAGATGGAGAGCCCAGGGAAGGTTCAGCCTGCTTCTCGAGGGTGCAAGGTTTCAAGGTGCAAAGCACACTGCAGAGACAGGTCTGGGGAAGCAAACCAGCTACTGCATCCCCTCAGCCTCACCATATACTCTGGACATACATGCACAATGTGGCTTTATTCCAACAAAGGAGTATTTGTGTGTTCACTGTTCACCCCCACAGTCATATCTGCTTTGGTCAAAAGGGATTTTGGAGAAAATGAGTGGGTTTTACACAGAGTTTCATTTTTTCTCCTTGCCTTGTCTTTTCTGAGCTTTGCTCCACACTCCTACATGATGGTGAGAGCTTTTATAGCCCAGCAGTTATAATTTGTCTTCCATGAGTAATTTTTAGGGCCATGTGTACTATCCTTCTCATGTCCAGGTCAGCAAACACAACTGACAAGTAATAAGCACTAGCGTAAGAATGAGTAAAGCAGTGACACACAGAGGAAGGAGAAGAGCTCCCTTGCTGTCTTGTATCTGCCCCAAGTACAAGGTCCCTGTGAACTGCAAGTCTCCTGCAACCCAGCTTCACAGCCTCCCTGCTACCTCATGGTCCTACTGACACTGCTGATAAGAGGATTAAAGGACCACTGGCCAATTGCCCCAGCACATACCATGTGGGACAAAGGCCATAAATCTGATGCTGAAAATGCCTGAAATTGGGCTTATGATTGAGGCAGCATGAGAGGAAGACCCATAGGGCACACCACAGCCAGAAGCAAGGTGCCCTGCCTGCCTGCCTTCCATATGGCACCCCTGGCAGGTCTGCTCCAGAATGCAAAGGGAGCAGACACAGGCAAAGAAATAAAATGCACTTGAGCAGAATAGATTTGGGTTCACTGTTCTTCACACAACAAGGCAGCAAAAACTGCCACAGAGTGGAAAAAAGGCTAAAGCAAGAACAGCAGCAGCAGCCAAAGGCAATTACTATTTCTTAAACAATAAACAGCTCTTTCCGATCCAGGTTTATACTCTTCAGAGAAAGATTGCAGTGGACACATCCATTTTTCCTGCTGCATGGATTTGTAAAGCTAAGTATGTACCCACCTGAGTATTGCATAAGATACCAATTAGGAACACTTACTTTGGGTAAAAATAAAGCTGATGAGCCACTCTGGTTATCTGCCATCTCTCAGAGAGGCAGTCTTTTTCCATTTGTCTCCAATTCCACTAAAACAGAGGAGTATTTTACAAGCAAACAGTAAAACCTCAGGTCTCATTTTCCAATTTGAAGTCTCAGAGATGCTCAGCCCTGTGTTCTTACCCTGTAACTATCCTCCAGTGTCCTGTAATCACACTCAGTGGTCTAAGCTCAACTCTTACCAGCTTGCAGCAGCCCTTTGAAAAACACTTTATCATGATTTTTATATCACCTGTCCCCCTCTTCCCACTCCATGATTTTCCCTGCCAGGTTTTCTCTGGATGGTGAAGCTGAGTGGCTTTGCCTGAGAGGAGATAGCCTATAGGAGACAGCGCTTCTGACCTGCAAAGGGCAAAAAACTTTTCCACCAAATTCTCCCCACTTGGCTGATAATATTTAGTTTAACTTCACTGTTTCACTGCTCATCTCTAGAGTTGATGCATTTTACTAAGGGACAAGGCATCCTTCCCCTCTGGTGGGTTGGGTGTGCCCACTGGTCTGAAATGTGATGAGATATAGAACTTGTACTGACTTCAGCTTTAAGCTGTATCTGTCTAGACGTTGACATGATGATACACACAATATCTGTGAAAAACGCTCAGATATTAGCTTTACTAACCTGGTGCCAAGTACAAGATTCAAGCATTGGAAGAAACTGCCCAGGGAACTGGCTGAATCACCATCCCTGGAGCTATTTAAAAGATTTGTAGATGTGGCACTTGGAGACACGGTTTAGTGGTGGGCTTGGCAGTGCTGTGTTAACATTTGGACTCGATTAACTCAGCGGTTTTTTCCAACCTACTTCATGCCATGTTTCCACGACTCCGTGTCGACAGCAAAGCGCTTAAATTGCGGAGACCAGGGTGCTCTGTCCCTAGAGGGGCGTGCAGGGTCCCTTGGGTATCTGACCGCCTGGGTATCCTGCGCCCAGCTTTCCTGATTCTCCCATCATCTCCCAGCCCCCATGGCTGGACAGAGGGGATTCCCTCGACGGGGACGGGNCACCGGCGGAGGGTCCCTGCCCGCTGCGGGGTCCGTGCCCACTGCAGGACACCGCCGCGGTAAGGCCGAGCCCCGCCGGGGGCGATCGCGGGGTCCTCTCGGTGGGGAGAAGTTGGGCTGGACGCCCCTCCCGGGGCTGCAGCCCGGCTGGGCATCCCCCGCTCCCGCCGCTGTCCCCTGGTCCCAGC